>VXBI01010993.1:195167-258585 GCA_013397375.1 Toxostoma redivivum
GCCGCGCGCGGGGCCGCCGGGGCCGAGCGGGGCCGAGCAGGGCGCGGGGAGCGGCGGCGGCTGATTGGACGGGGGTGATGTCACTCATGCGCGCGCGAGCGAGCGGGAGCGCGCGCGAGCGGGGTGGTGAGGCAGAGCGGGGAGAGATGAAGGCAGAGTGGGGGAGCGAGCGGGAATGGGTGCTCGTGTCCCCTGTTCCCGAGGCGCGGGAGGAAGCCGTGATGGAAGCAGTGTGGTGAAAGCGGGGTGAGAAGTGCCGCGGGGCTGAGGCGCGCACCGGCCGGCAGCCCTGGCTGCGGTGGGCGGGATGAGAGGGGCCTCTGCAGAGCGGGAGGGGCGAAGGTGAGCCGGGCCGGAGCCGAACAGGCCTCGGCATCGCCCCGTCCGCGCCCGTTCCGTCCCGCTGGCCGCGACACATGGCTGCGGGTGGAACAGCACCCCGCGCTGTCCAGGGAGCTTGTGCGGCAGCGGTGCTGCTCTCCCAGAGATACACTCACATAGCCACAGACACAGACTGGTACAGGCACAGCCTCACGGGCACGGGCGTGCGCGCTGCACATGCCCAAAGGGCGGGTGAAGCCCAAGTTCAGCTGCTGCCCCTACCCCCGAGCGTGGCTGCGCCGGCATCCGCGGACCGCTGCAAAACAGATGCTGGAGACGGCATGGACCTCAAGGGTGCAGCTGGGCAAGAGTCGTGATGCTCGAGACCCCCGAGGGATATACTCGGCAAGGTCAGGTTCAAACTTTCAATCCATACCCTCCTCACAAACTAGGAGAATGATTTTGAAATTACACAATTTATCTTCAGCCTCAGTTTATTTTCTGAACCTTACATCTTCTGTGTAGGACCATATTTCTTAATTCTTTTTCATTACCACAAAAACTAGCTATTTATTTTTAAAGCATCTGCTTGTCCCTGGAGCCCAAGTCTTATGGTATTTTCCACATTATATATTGCAGAAATCAAAACTCCTAGAGGGAAAAAAAGACACATGGGGCTTGCTGCATACCCCCTTGTAGAAAGCAAAAGGTCCAGATAAGTGGAGACATGATCCACTGAAGAGTCATGAGCTGCCAAATTTGTGACGACTGCTGCAGGAAGAGCTCATGAGGGACAGAACATGAAACATGCAAAATTTTGAAACATGAGTTCACCCTATATACGAAATGCAATTTTTGATGGTAACAGGGGCTGCTGCCGTGACACTTTATATTTACAGAGAGTGACAGATAAGACACAGTTACACCAGGCACAGCGGAAATAACACTTGACTGGGTTGCACCACCTGCATGACAGTAACGGCCGGAGAGAGTGAAAATCTTCAGTTAGTCCAAGGCTCTCTGCCTGAGGCCCCTTGTTTCTTCATGATCTGTCCTTACGGTGGGAGTAACACCAAAGAAACACACATTTCCCCTTATGAAAAATCAGGTTTCTGGAGTTCCTTTCTTTCGCAGTCACTTGAAGTAAGTAGGAGAGGACTACTTCACTTGTAGCTGTCATCTTGGGTAGCTCTCACATGTCTGAAACGATTTGAGCTCTAAAACACAAGATAGCACTGACTTTACAGCTTTACTGTTTGCTGATTGCACCAAATACGGTTATGTCAAGTTCAGTGAGCTCATGCTCTCACAACAATATGGATCAGAAGCTTGTTCAAGAATAAAAAAGATGGTTCATAAAAAACCCCAACCCAATAGATTTTCATTTAATTATTCCAGAGTTGGAGATTTAGACTTGGGTCTTTAATTCCTGTGTCTTAATCCAATACTGACCATTGTATGTGTACACAAACATGGAGAAGAGTAGAAGAGCTGTCACCTCTGGTGTGCTTTCAAAGCAGCAAGGACAGAGATAACATGGGTGGATAAATTGGATGGTAGAAAAAGTGCAGAAAAAAACGGAAAATAAAGACTGAACAACATATTACGGTAAACAGAATATGCATAGTGGCACAGTATATAGTCGTGAAGCAGAAGGCATTTGAATTATTGGTCAGCTTTGAATCTCTGGCACAGACCTCACGTGAACGTCAGTTTTTAGACAAGTGCTTTCTTATGGTGAGGACTAGAAAACTGTTTCAGCCCTTACCAGGATTTAGAGCAGATTTACAACTGCTCTGGATGGTGATCAGTTGCCTCAGGCTGCATTTGCTGCTAGAAGCTCTAAAACACAAAGTCTGCTCCAGGATGAGCTGGTGAAGAAGTGCTGTGGTGTGTCCCCTCTGATGTACAGCACGGGGTGCTATATACTGCCACTCTGCATTTAACACTTACAGTACTCTCCAAAGGATGTTCCTCCCTAATATTCAATAATATCAGTTTAAAATTCAATTGCCAGAAGTTAAGATGAACATTTTGAAACAGGGTAATTTTTTACTTAAATATACCAGTGGGTGTCTCTGCACTGCACAGAACATATCTATCTCTCCCTTTGCTTGATTCAAACGTCCTTCACTAGAGTCAGGGAGTCAGTAAAGCAAAACAGGAACAGAAGACATGCAAAAAGCAGAAACAGTGTGTTTTCAGCACACTGAGCATTTGCAGTCATCAGCTGCTCATTATTCCATCACACTCTCCCTATGATCAATGTATATTTTAGTTCATACACATACCTACATCCACAGGTACTTGATTCCTGTGGGGGAATTTGCTCCCAAGAAAGAGTCAAAAGTCATTTGTGCTCCAAACATAAGGATGAAATAGGCATAGATTCAGCCTGCAGCACTTATGGAGGGACAGCAACCACTGACCTCACTTCGTATTTTTACAATACTCATAGCATCCACCATGGGAGGAAGGGGGGAAGGGAATATGAAGCAGGGACAACAGCTTTCTGTTATTGTAATAAAATGGAGACAGAGACCAGTATGAGCTTTATATACCCCTACCCGGTCCCAGCAATCTTTTAGAGGATTAATGAGATTAGAAGCCCCTATTGTTTTGCTGATGGCTGTTTATTTATTTCTTGTAAACATACAGAAATGACCATATGTTACTCCATACTCCAGTGCTGCCTTGGGATACTACTAAAAGCAAATAATCACGTTCCAACTGCAAATTTTACAAAAAAACCAATCAATTTTCCCTTCAACTTTGTGTCTATGGAGACTTACCTGGTTGAGGGTAATGCATTAAAATAGACTAGGAGTATTCCTTTGAAGAATCTTGCTGCAGCTTATGCTGGTGAAAGAAGGCTGACAATGCTAACAATCCATTTTAAAATCCATGGTTATTTGAATTCCACGTGTGTATTTGCAGAGATAATTTGAACTCGGGCTATACCCAAGCCTATCATCCATGAAATTGACACATGCAAGTTACTTTGCATTACTCCCAAATGTTGCAAAATATTTCCCATGGTATTAAATATTTTCAGATGAAAGGAAGTTTTAGAGTCAGACTTAACTGAGCTGAACACTATTCTTGTTGAATTGCAAGCTTTTCAGAGTGAATGAAACACATCAGAAAGGTAATTTTAATTATAGAGCTTAAAATAGAACATACGGCAAGACTTAAGGCTGAAATTAGATTCTGTATCATATGAGTCTATTCTCAATAGCTTGAAGTTTAATCATTGAGGCTGTTATCTCCTATGCTTGATCTCTTTCATGAACAAAATGTTTCTGGAAGATGATTCAGACACTTTTGAGGATGCTAAAGGATTAAATTAGATACTTTTAATGAGAAACAACTTTTTCAGCCATTCTTATAACAGGAATACTGTCCTTATATCCCTCCTCAGAAGAGATTAAAACTTGAGGTCTGGCAATAAAAGTAGCTTAGAGCTCAGACAGGTTTTTTTGTACAAACAAAAATATTAATATCTGACAAAGAACTGGAGCAGAAGAGAAATTAAGAGGATGACATGATAATATGTTTACAATCTGTTGATCACTGACTGGTACCATATGCTCTGGATACCAGTCCAACTTTGGTCATTAGGTTGCTATAAGTTGAACTGGAGTTGATTTAAGAAGCAGTCACATCGTGTCATGGGTTGAGTGAATATAAAATTAGATTTTCCTCTCAGCAGGCAGATCTCAACTTTCCTGTGAATCTGCCCACAAATTAAAATATTTAACTTTCATTTGAACTTCTTTTCTCTATGAGCTATTACCAGGATACCATAGCACAGGCGACTCAAGTTCAACTTCAGAGAAGCAGAAATTGCCCAGATTCTCTCCAGAGCCAAAAGCACAATCTCTCACCAGTCCAGTCCATATAGCCATGGATGCATATGGCCAGATGCATAGACAAACAGCCTTTTCACAGCAAGACAAAGGAGGAAACCAAACCAAAGATTTTTAGAAAGTAGATTGTGTGGCCCTTTATCAGCCATTTCTCATATGTGAGAATGATTCTATTAATTACTCTTGATGCCCACAGTTACTCATTTAGCCCAGGTCATAGACCATCATCTCATGAACACAAAATTCTGCAGTTTACTGACAGTTTCATATATAAGGAAGATAATTCATTTTTTTAAAGTACACATGCCTGTCTCGTTCACTATAAAAAGTGAATATATGTGATACAGCATCTCTCTAGTATTTCTTTATGTCCAAAACAATCAACTGATTCAAGCATAATTTACAGCTAAATGGTGCTAAGTAAAAATTCCTCTTTTTTTTTCATTGTGACCATGAATACATTTCCTGATGTTCTCCAAGGTTCTCGTCTTCCAAACCTTCCTTCCAAAAATACAGGTATAACAAGATTTTAGTATCTTCATTTCAGTATATGCATCTAAGATACAAAAGGGAAATTACTAAATAGATTGCACAAATCTCAGCAACTAGATGCCCTGCTTTCTTCAGAAATGCTAAACATTTTCCATTGCCATTTCTTCATAGGCAAGGGAGAAGGTAGATAAGATTACCTAAAATCAGGGCCGAGACTGGCACTTCAAGCTGGTTGAATGGAGAATAAAGAGCATATCTCCTGTCTTTGAAAATAAAAATGAGTGAAGTGGCTTGCACAGTAACACATAGACTGTGAAAGGTATGGAGCCTAGTTCTCCTGTCTTGATAACTTCTTTTAAGCGTTTTCTGCTATTGAAATCGTGCTGCAGTGTAAGGCTTCCACAAGAAAATACACAGATTTCAAAGAAAGTCACTTCATTCAAACCTCAGTAACAATGCAAACATAATCTTTACTTTGGATTCTGGATTTTTGTGTTCTTTCAGCATCATTTTGTGAGGGGAAATATATAATGAATATTTCTATGTCACTTTTTGTTTGCTTTTTAAAATAAAATATTCATCAGACATACAAAAAGAAGCAATTAATTTGCTTCAAAGAAGAGGAATTTCAGTGCAGTAGGGTTCAGCATATCTGTAGAGGCTACAGCATGCTCCAGTTTTCTGAACAGTATTAAACAATTTTTTATTATATTTGAAGAAGCTCTTCTAGAAAGAGCATTTCTAATGGAAGACTCTCAGTCACTGAAGGTATTTTGTATTATATACTTAACATTAGTGTTAGATGCTTTCCTCTAAGGTGTGGCAGATGGCTTGGATTTCTAGTATGTTTATATTTGCACTAGCCTGCTAGTCATTGCTTATTAGCAACCTCATTTAACCTTTTCCTAAATCTTATCTGAAATCTGCCTGACAGGACAAGATACAGAAGCTGATACAGCTCTGCCTGATTGTGGGAGGCAATGGGAGAAAGATTAGTGCTAAAAATTTTATGTCCACCATTATCTCTGCTGCTAGTTGCCATCAAGGTCAGAAGTGGGTGGCTTCCTTGTTACTGCCATTGTCTTCAGCTGGGGAATATGGGCATGTCTGTGTCAAGGCTGGAATGCTGCAGTGCTTTCAAAGCTACTCTGAGAATATCTTACCATTCAAAAGTCTAAAACAAAACAACCACAATACCAGCTCAGTGGTAAAGACACAACCAAGATTGCTGCTTGCCAGCACATTTGCCTGATGATCACCAGTATGGGAGATAAGGTGTATCAAAATGATGATGGGAGTAGCATCAAAGTACATCACCAAAGACTACCATCATCTTCACTTAGTTTTAATTCTTATTTCATTAGCATTTAAGCCCTGCTTAAATGCCACATTTTCTCTGTATCTTTGTTTTCTTAATGTCCTGTCTTAGGTAGCCTAACTTCAGCTTTATCAGGTTCAAAAGTTGTACTACAGCTTTTCTTTTCTTGTGTCTGATAAGATTGGGCATTGTGTGAATGCCATGGTGAGCTTTTGTGACAATGTAGATTCTGAAAAGCATGCTGCAGCCCTACAGCTACAACATGAGGGACACAGAAATTTGTCACATACCTGCTAGTGCTAATGAAAAGGCTACAACCCTGAAACCTCCATTCATACCTGAAATCTGTTTGTTCACCTTGTCTTGACTGCATGTGCATATAGGTAAAGATATAGATGGATGATGGAGATAGAGAGAGATGATATTGAGATAGATACAGGCATATATACATGTTCTTGTGCACAAATTGATTCAGAACAGTTTTCATCTGGAAGAAAATAATGAAAAGCTCTATGTCCTAATTTTCATCCAATAAAATCTTTTCTTTTTGAGCTCCAAAAAAGTCTTTAATACTCTCAACTAAAAATGACAAAACTTAATGTAAAAAATTCTCATGAGACTGATGCAAATTGGTTGCTCAGTACTTCAGATCTTCTAATAA
The DNA here is from genome assembly GCA_013397375.1 of Toxostoma redivivum. Taxonomy (NCBI): domain Eukaryota; kingdom Metazoa; phylum Chordata; class Aves; order Passeriformes; family Mimidae; genus Toxostoma; species Toxostoma redivivum. The sequence continues at coordinate 201,829 of VXBI01010993.1, forward strand.
AAAGCTAATCTTTAAATTTGATCAGAAACTTCCACTTCAAAAGATTATACTTTTTTCACTCATGTTTTTTCAAGCAAGATATTTTTTCTTCTAGAAGGACACAAAAGTAAAGAAATAAAGGGAAAGGTAATAAAAGGCTCCAGTGAAGTTAGGATTTATTCCTTGGTGGTTTGGTGTGATTTGTGCTTAGCAGATACAATACCTAAGGGGACAAAAAACCCCAACAATTGCAGTTGACAATTAATGCCTGTTTAGTTCCTAACATTTTTGTGACTAATCACAACAAACTGCATCGTTACACTGCAATGCACACAATTCCTCTGTTCAAAGGGTCGTTTGGAAAGGAAAATTTAAATTCAGCCTGTTATCCATCTGTTTTGGTTTTTTTTCATTCAGTGACATTCTAATGGAACATGTAGAAACTGTTCTTAACAGCAACCGAAACTTGAAGGTCTTTATCCTGGATAAATGACATAATTTCTTCTTCATTTATCTCCCATTAAATCTTCATTTATTTTCCACAAAGCTTCAGTTGGAGACTCTTAAACCTTCTGGGAACTAAGTGTTACTGGGGTGCAGATGGTACTTGGGAAAATGCATACATTGTACAAGAAACATAAAATCCAGGGAATTTAAGTTACTAGAAGCTGTGAGTTTGTATGATACAAGTCTTAGATATCTGAAATGACAGTTAGGTGGCACTTAGGTCCTTTTATTAACCTGCCTGTCTGCTTCTCTGCAAATATGTCAAGACCAAATTGTAACAGACTGGTCTAACCTCCTCATACAGCAGCCTAACCCATCTTGAGGAGAGATAAAAGGCAGGTGATGTTAAATACCAGGAGTTTTTTAAGGTTCCTCATAATAGATACTGAGAAAACTAGGTGGGGGGATGATTTAGATAAAAATGCTGTTGCCTGCCTACAAAAGCAGTTGGAAAAGTATGCTCAAGGTCATATAAGTGACTCAGAGTCAAAATGGGAAGGTGTCTGAGAGATGTGTCAAGGCCCTGCTGCGGCATGGTGTTAATACTTGCATTGTTGGGAGGTGCAATAGAGAATACTACAGGGCTTACAGTGGCAGAATAGTGGAGAGAAGGCTCTCAGCCAGACACGAGAAGTAGGACACAGTGATTATGTGGATGATTGTGATTAGATTTATTGTTAATACAGTACCTAAATATTGCCAGTGCAGCATGTAAATAACAACTCTATCATCTATTACATGGATTATAGTGCACTCAGGTTGTGTTCCCTCCTGCTGAGTCAAGACCTTCAGTGAGACTCACTTGCTTTCTAAACTTCCAGGTGTGGCTCAGTCCACTTAGTCNGCTGCCCCGCCGCCCCGCACCTGCCCGGGTTCCCCCGGCCGCACCGGCAAACTTGTGACTCCCCACCGCGGAGGGGACCCACCCGGGGCAATGCCCGCTCCCCAGGACCGCGCGGTGCCGGTGGCNTGGTCGATAGTTTCTTTTTAAAGGGTTATAATATAAGCTGGTTCACCTAGAAGCATACAGGTTCACAGTCTTTGGCCTTTTAGAATTCACAGTTAAAAGCAACAAAACATCTATGTAGCTACTTCTGGATTTTATCTCCCTCTTTGACTGGATGTTTGTCATTCATTCAATACAACAGGGAGTGTTTCCTGTCTTTAGGCTGAATGCACCCTGCAGGAGTCCCTGCTGGGGTGTGTGTGGAGGGAGTAGTCCACATAGAAGCTGCCTGTAACCTTAGGAGACCGGTTTACCCAACTGGCCCAGTCTCCAGCAGCGTTTTATACCTGTATGCAGGCTGATGAGCTCCAAAGTAAATGGCGAACTCTTCATCTCCCCCATCACTGGGGGACATTAATTATGCAAGCACCTAGATGGTTCCTCCTGCAATACCCACCTGGTATTTGCGTCTTTGGACAAACCCCGTTGGCCATCAGAGATGGAGAAGGTGGGTGGGAGGCCAGGGGAACAATGCATGCAAAGACTCATCACACTTACTAAATACAAACATGGTCTAGATGGCAGTGAGTTAGCCTGACAGAGGACAGGTTATTTCAAAGTAGAGTGTAAAAGTGGATAATCCATCTGAGGGAAACCAGTGTACTGTAGGAAAGGATCTGTGGATTGGTTATCTGAGATGATTCCCAAGCACAGGCAAACAATGTCATAGTGCCGCAAGAAAAATCACACATTGTACTGGGGCTTAGAAACAGCAACGACATACACAGTTTTTAAGCCAGTCCTTCTACCACCACAGGTCTGGCAAGGTTTTATAACAATAACACATTTATTTTTGGATGTGGAGCAGTTGGACAGAGCGGAGACATGCTGAGAAGTGTCACTGTGTTGTATGAAAAAATCAGACAAAATGGGATTGTTTAGCTTAGAGAACTGGAAACTAGCTGGTAGCAGTCTGTTATGGAAAAGGTGGAAGGGAAGAAGATTAACCTCTTATTCATGCCCATAGCAGAGAAGACAAGAAGTAGTGGCTATAAATTATGACTAGGAAGCATCAGCTTAAAAACTAGTGATTTGAAGTTTGAAGTCTCTAACTTGGGAGCTTTGTAAAAGACAAAAATAATGTCACTAAAGATGACCTTGCTTCAGGAGTTTGTCTGTAGCAGGTGCTTTCAGTCTTGTGATTGATTGTCTGATTCTCAACTATTGATGTCTGAATCTCAACTTGACTATTTTTCTGTCTCAGGAACCACAGGCAATAGTAAAACCAATTCCTGAGTATCTGCACTGCCAATTTTAGGTTATCCAGGCCGTAGCAATATTGTATTCTGAAGCTGTAAAAGTTTATTTTGCCAATATTACTTTGCATTAACTGAATGATGATGGAAACACCTGCTACTTTCTGTAAGAAGATAGTGCAACACAAACAGTGGCTACTTCATTTATTACCCTGCCTGGAACCTGCTCAGCCATACCATAACCTGTCAATTTTGAAACAGAGGAGACTGCTGGAAATGGCAAGGCAGTGCCTGGATTAATCTCATCTACCTTCCTGTGTCTACTGTATAAATGCTTACAAACACACAACTCATGCTGATCTCTGTTCACAGTGAACAGAAAAACTTGGCAATTTTAGGATGTAATTCAATTATCTTATTGTAGATGTCCATATCAGGGTGAGATGAACAGAAATGCTTATTATTCTCCATTGACTAGAGGCAGACTTGATGAATAGTTAAGATGAAGAATTCTTCATGGTAAATATCCTCATTCTCTAAGAAAAAATGTATCTGGTGTGTCTGTATTCAGAGTCCAACAATGTTGACCTAACAGTATTAGATAAAAAACTGTGATGATCAGCAGCTGTTTGAAGGAGAAGGAAGACCTCACTCCTCCTCTCAGTTAACTCCCACAGTGTGAACTGCAGATAAAACTAGGAGGTGGAAATTATAAAGTTGTAATTACTGGCCCTGTAAGAAGGAAGCATCATGTAAATGATGGTAAAACCAGAGAATTAATATGTAAAATGAGGGCAAGTATCTTTCAGCTTAAGACTGTTGATTGACTCTGCTGTGTACTGGTTATTTTGAATTAGAATGACTGCATAGATTGCAAAGCATAATATTTCTTCCCTTGGGCTCTCCAGATGAAGTGTGAGGGTTAGGTTCATGCTATGTCTAGTTATATATTCATTATCAGATTATTGTGTTTTCAATCATTAAAAAATAATCTAAAAGGAAGGAGCATGTCAATTCTAGCCTAAGAGGTTTTTTTCTTGAAAATGTCTCCCTTTCCTATGTTAGGATTTTCCATAAAACACTATTTTTAATTGAGACAATAATAGAATGCGCTCTTTAGCCTCAATGTTTGAGTATTTAACCCTGCCTTCCTCTACAAAATCACATTTCTTTTCCTCTGAACTCAACAACTGTGTTAAATTAAACAATATAGATCTGAAACTTTACCAGATATACAGGTTTCTACCAGAGCTTCCCTTGAAGGGTAAGGGATCCTGACCGGTTCCATGATTCACGGCTGTTCTACCTTGCCCTTCTTTCTTCTTCTCACCTTCTCTCTCTTCAGCATTTGTCCCCAGTATATTTCTCTCCCTTTATTACAATGTTCTGTTCTGGGTTTGCCTATGACAGTCAGATCCCATGCTAACGGTCGCAGTGTATGTACCCACTTAGAAGCATTTAGTTACCAGGTTCCATTCTGAATATTACCTTGCACAGTGCTGGAATAATTTTCAGTCAGTCACTTGCAGGAGAAAAAGAGAAGAAAACTCTAAGCTCTGGGGCTAGTAGAGACAATTTTTCCTCTAGTGCAAAAATTTTTAATTGTTGTTTTATTGCTTGAGGGTCCAAAATACAGAAGCTGATCAAGATGAACAAAGATCACCCTCTAGAAATTTGCCCTACACACAGACTCCTGAATATATATAGAGCATCCAACTGTATTTCTTTTTGTCGTCTTGAAGAACCCCATCAAGTTTGACAGGAAATAAATAGTTTGTATATAACACAGAATAAGTTCCTTTAATGGAATAACTAGGGATCACAAGAAGATTTCTGGGACTTCAATGTATATTACCCAGGTGCATTGGAGTCCTGAAATAGCTGGTTGAAGAACCTTTCTCTGTACAAGAGGGTGTTATGCAGCAGTCCCTAGAGCTTCATTATAAACATATTTTTAGATAGCTACTTGGAACTCGTGTTAAGATGAAAAAAAGACTATGTGTAGAGATACTAGTTAATTCCAATCCTTTTTGTAGCAGCTGCAATGCTTTCCTGTTCTTTACAATGAAATTTTGACTCCCCAACAAGTTTCCATGAATTTTCCAAGGCAAAACCCCATAATCTTGCTAAAGGGGAAAAAATAAAGATACCATATCTTGTAAAAAATATTAACTGTTTTTTGCAATGTAAAGTGTCTGTAAATTGGTCACTATTTCATTGTGACTACTCAGCCAGCACATGCCTGTATTTCCTAAATATCAGCATATTTTTAAAAAGAAATACACTGAATGTGGCTTTGCTGAAATGTATCACAGATAAAGCTGTTGTGTTCCCCTAAATTGCTAAGCACTGAAATTCAGACATTGTTAAAGAAATTTATTGATTTTCTTGTCACTAACACAAAGATTGAAAAGACTTTACACACAAAGGCCTTCCATTGCTGATGAGGTTAATGAAACTACCTATGTGGTGAAATTTGCTGGATCAAGCTCCTAACTTCCAGCTTAGCATTTTAAATACAGTCGGAAAAATGATTCGTCAATATTTAATGTGCATATTTACTTATTTTCCAGTGACCTCCAGATAACTGACATGTTCCAGACTGCAGTCACTGAAATTGCATTATAAATAAACAATATAGACACAAAAAGCCAAATGCACAGGTGGGTAAATGAGCAGATCCCAGAATGCCACGGGGTTATTGCTCTCTGGAGTTAATACTGAGAACAACAATATATCCCCTTACTATGATTTAAATTGTCTCCTCTAAAGAAGTAGGTGCTCCAAGCAAGAGACCCAAATAGCTGTGAGATATTCTGTAACACAGTAGGAATACAAAACAAACAAAATATCAGACAGAGTGCAAATCAGAAGAGAGTGCAAAAGTCTCTGTTTATTCCCCAAGTGTTTGGCTTAGGTTGAAGAAAGATGCAGATTGTTCCTGTGTGGATAAGCAAGGACTGCCTTGGAAGCACTTAGGGCTGTGGCCAGGCTGCCTCTGATTTGGCCTTTGCTTGCAGTGCCAGTGGTGGAGAACACTGAGACACCATGTAATGGGCCCCAAAGCACATGTGTGACAGGAGATCATATGTAATTTTTTCATTCAGTTTCTGTTTTTCAAGCAGAATCTGAAAATTAGCTATGTCCAGTTAAGTCCAGATGCACTCAGGACTTTTAGACACATGAGGACACATTTCAGGCATCAGCAGTGACACTGTCATGCTGTTAGGTGATACTTTCCAACAGACCCAGTCATCTCAACAAAATGCTGCAGCTACATGCCAGAAAGGCTCCTTTTGTGTACAAACCTGACACCAGTAAAGCATAAAAGATGGAATTGCCAGTAATGATCCCATAGCAAACGAGAATTTTAAAGCCATATACACAGAAAGCAAAAAATCCAGACCAGAAAGTCACTGCTAGGTAGAAAAACAACAAAATCCAACAAGCCTGCAGCCTGGCAGCAGTCTTTTTGGAGCTCCATACTGGTTTTCAGCTCACAGCTGCTGAACAGCAGCTGCGCGCACCTTATGTGGCAGCCCACATGCTATTCCTGCAGCTTTCCAAAGGCCCCCCCTTGGTGAGCTGACCTTTTAGAAAGATTCTGGAGAAGGAGTACAATGTTTTCTGCCTGACCAAAAGGAAGGTAAAGTTGCTGAAAATTAAGGCTTTAATGTGTCCCAAATATAAATTACTAGCCAGCAGTGTGCTGCAGAGAACAGAGAGGTTGCTCACATCACATGTTCAACTCTCCTGAGGCTGATGAGCTCTCTGCTGCTGAGCTGGTGGAACTAAGAAAAGTAAGTGTAATCCCTACAGCCTAAAGAGCTTCCTATAGGTGTCATTATTGGAACTACTGTAATATCAATGTCACCTTATATTTGCATTAGGAAATTTTGTTCAATTTGCTTCTATTATTGCCAAACTAGGATGTTTTTAGGCATACAGCTTGACATTTTCCATACCCAAATACAGTCTTTAACAAATTCCTAAAATGCTAATGTATCTGTTTAGGAAACCCTAGAACTTTATCCTTTGGAAATGGTCTTGTCATATTGTTTTTGTGCTGTTACTTGTGTAAGTTTGGTCAAACTCAGGCAAATGACTGCCCAAGTGAGTAAAGACTTCCACTGTTTTACAGGTTAAAGGTGTAATGTGTCAGGGCACAACAAGCACTACTGAGTCAGAATATATTCAGGAAAAAAAATTTAATGTGCCATGTCTGTACAGAGACCAGCTGGCCTGACATTGCCCATGGCATCATTTTAATCTCTCTCTGTACAGCAGGGAGGCCTCATTGCTGCTGCCTGCTGGGAAAGGTCCCTGGCTATGCTAGTCTCCAAATGTGAAACTGTTTGTCAGAGAGCTTGTTGGTCCAGATCAAAACTGTGCCATCACTTAAGAGTGCAGACAGGTGGGTGTCAGTACCCCAAGACTGTTTAATTTACTAGTACAGCTTTGACCTCAGAGCTGCTGTGTCATCCTCACACATAAACGTGCTTCATACTGCCTGTTCTGTAACAAGCTTGAGTTGCATGAGCAACAGAGAGGGAATCTGTGTTTGCCCAGAATTACCTGTAGCAAGCCAAGCTTTTCTTGAAACTGCTTTTTTTGCCTAACTTTAGGACAAACTTTTTCTCATTTTGAGGTGCTGGTATTTTGCTACAAGCAGCCTGACTCAATACCTGCTAGATTTGATGTGCTGACTGAGGTGGTACTGGACCAGAGAGGTCAAAGGGGAACATTGGAGAGCTATCAGTTAGAGATACTGGAGAGACAAGGACCGCCTGGGCAGGGGAAACAGCATCAGGTGGACAAAACTGGTTGAAGCTCTGTCAGTAATATCTCCTATTAAATAATGCCAACCCATTCCCAGAGTATATCCACAGTGCTACTTTGCATACTACTTAGCATATGCTCACTGAGACAACATCTTGGTGAAAAAAATAGTCTATGCCTATTTTGTAAAAAATTACTATAATCCATAAAAAAAAGCAAATGAAGTTTGAGCAGAAAAGTTTCATTTCAGCACTTTGTAATTTTTAGTGTTTGTCTTTTCCACATCAATAATGCGATTTTAAAACAGATTTTCTGACTTGACATTTAAGATAAAATGCATTAATATGTATTTATCCTTTCTCTCCAGAGATGCTATGAACATCCTGGTATTATGGCTAAGTCAAAACACACTAGGAAATGCAATTAGAAATTGAAATTGTAGGTAACAATGTTTTAGTTTAAATAGTTTAAGCACATTTACTGGTTTTTTTTCAGACAAAATTGCCATAGGCCATCCTTTGGGCCAAACTCAGGAAGGTTGGCACATTTGCAGTTGCAGTGCTCAGTTTGCCCCTGCAAACATTACCAACTTACAACTGTAGTAATAAGCTGATGAAGAGCATGTTGCTTTAATATTGGAAAAATTAGTTTAGAACAAAGACAGGCTGCAGTTAATTACAAACACACTCAATGCACATCTGAGAGCTCTTCAGTGGTAATGAGAGCAGATATTCTATATTTGGTGCAAGACATAGTAAAGGAATTTGACAAACTCTCTGTCTGATGGTAAAATTAAGGACTCATTGACTCTCTGAGCTGCTTAGAGTTGTAAAGAATTACCTTCAGATAGATTACTTGAACTCTTGTGTTTTGTACCAGCATCTGCAAAATCAAACCTGAGGAATTCAGTGTTGGTTTTATCTACAAAGATGATCATCCTCCAGCGGCCTTTCCTGCTTTTCTGGTAGGGAAGCAGTGTCAAGCTGTCTCAAAACTTCACCAAGCTTTAGACATGGAAATAAAAGTGATGACCTGAGAAAATATAAATGAGATTTGGATCTCTTTTAAATATTACATGAGATGGACTATAAACTAATGAATATAATCAAGCCTTTGCTTTGCAGTAGCATCATAGCAGATAATTGAGATAATAGGTCAGAGAAGGAGACTTAAACGAGGCAACATTTTAATACAGAGCTTACATTAATTTTTATTTATGCATCGGATCCCTTTTTGAAATTATGAGATTTGGAAGCACAATATGTACTCATTCTGTCATGATGGCATAAAACCTTATTGTTTGCGCTCAGTTGTGTGTATTAAATAAAAAGCTAATACAAGATTAAAAATGGGGTCAAAACCAGGGTGATTACATTTTTTGCCACATCTGGCATTTGGTGATTATTTCAGTGTCTTACAATGCAAGAGACCAATTCCATAAGAAATTGATTATCCATGCACATATCATGAGGCAAACCCAGACTCCCTCCTCATATTAAAAAATGTTCCCTTATCTCCCAAGAATGCACTGTATATTCTCCAAGATTCCACATACCTGTTGGTGTATTTTTGAATCAGGTGCAGTGATGAAATTGCAGCACCACAGTGAGGACACAGGTTTACATCACCAGCAGACATCACCACCCTCTCCTAACCTTTATTTTCCTTGACTCTTTCAGACACATTGGTCAGTATGTGATTGGGATAGTCAGCAGGTTAATGAGGATTTGGCTGGCAGTCTAACAGCCTGTGTTCCTGGAGTTCATACAGTGCCAGTACAGGGCTTGGGGAGGTATGCTTGATTCAAGGCTGAGAAAAAAATGGTCACAGTTAAGATTAAAATTCAAGTCAATTGTGACCACATGCTCATGAAGGGAGCAATTAGACAAACCACATGGCTTTGCAGGACTGTATTTGTGAGAAATGCTCCAAATAAATACCAGAGATCAGCAATACAACTGATAACCAGTCAAACAATTTTTTTCAAAATGTCTGTCCCACATTGAAACCAGAGATTTCTTTCATGTGTTTGCCCTTTTTTCCCAGGATTCATTTTTCAGCTCCACAAGACCCTTATCCAGGTGCTTTTCACCAACTTCATGTTCCAGCTTCTTGTCATCTTCTCTGCTGCCTGAACTCCACACAGCTATTTATGTGCATCATTAAGAATTTCTGTGCCTCTTAAAATCTGGGCCTTAAACACTTAGATGTCTATTCTTTTTATCAAAATGAATGTGGAAAGCCTCCACAGGTGCCAGTGGGCAGTCAGAGGGTTAATATGTACTGTGTGTTCGGGGTTGTACAACATGGGGAGAAACTGCATCATAGATTTCAGGTTGCATGCAAGGACAAGCTGAGTGTGCTTGGGAGCATCTTAGAGGCAGGCCAGATTCCAGGTTCTCATCAGGTTCCAGATAGCTCAGCTAAGCATAGAAGGGTTGATGGGGTCACAGTGAATTCAAACTTTTGTGAAGGGGGGCAGATATTCTCAGCAACAGGCCCTTTTTCTCACCATCTCCACCATTGTACAGTACTGCAATATTTTAAAGCCCAAAAAAGGGAATAATTTTAGGATCTATTTTTCGTTGTTTATACACAAAGAGACAGCATAAAAAGCACTCTATGGAAATGCAGTTGTTCTATTCTCCTTGGTTGCTTCTGAGGTTGTTTATGAAGTTAATAACTTTCAAGTATTCATGAACAACTCTGCAGGTCAGTAAAGGGAATGCAAAACTGGTCAGAAATGGTGTCTCTAGATAGAGCTGAATCCCATGTAATTTGGAAACTGATGAGTGTTTCTTCATTTTTAATTATGAGAGAAACCTTCTGTTAGAATATTTTGTCCAGCATTATACATTCTCTTTATCTAGGGAGCTGGCAGGGGAAGAGGACAGAAGCTCTTCAGGCAGTAGAAGTTAAATGTAATGGGATTCACAGAAAAGATTTAAGGAGCTAATCATCCTTATAGCTGCTCAAGTTCAATTTTTATCCTCCAAAGCTACTAATTTCTAAGCATGTATTTTTGGCAGTGCTTTGCAGCAAATATCTCCCCTTGGGGCACGTTGAAATCTGCAGGCTGTATTACATAAATGAGTTTCTTTGCCATCTCAGTAATCTATAAATGCCAGTGACACATAAAACTAGGTATTCCCTCATCTCAGCAGGCTGATCTAGTCCTAGCCTTACACTTAATAAAGTCTGAGGAGGACACAGTGGCAGGCAGAGCTACAGTCCTTAGATGCCAGGATCCAGAGTCAGAACTGACAGTATTGGATGCCCACAAAGTACCATCCAAACGTGACGAAGGCTCTACACCAGATTCAATAAAAATGGCACTTTAACCCTCTGTTAGCCAAAGTAAATGCCATAGATGGCTGTATGTTTGATACTTAAAACATATATTAGTATATACATATATTCCATTCGGAGGAAAGAAGGTTAGAAAATGCAAACCAAGCAAATTAGTTCTTTGTGTACATTTATCCCTCCCTTGATTACCTCTATAGTGAGTTCAGTGTGATTTAAATTAATGGAGTAAAAGGAATATTGTCCACAATTTGAAAGGAGATATTTTGGAACTATTCAGGTACCCCTTATGCCTCATAGACACCTTGTCCTCATTAACACAATGCTTCTTAAGGAGCTGATTTTAACAGGGAGTAAATAGGTAGAAAAGGGAAATAACTGAGTTTTGGGTTTTTTTCAACTCACTTTAGATGGGAAAGATATGCAGCCCTGCTTTCCTTGAGTTCCCAAAATTCCTGGCTTCTTTGAACCTATCTTGAACAAGTCTACTATCTCCATAACACATCCTCCTTAAAACATAAGGGTATCAATTTAGCATACTAAATGCAAGGACAGCTGAACAACTCACCTCACCTCACAGCAGTTTCCTTCAAAAGGAATGCATGTCCTGTGTCTATATGGCAGAAGAAGGTCATTCATTGGTGTCTGGGCTCACAGCCCTGCACTGGGAGACAGCCAAGATTTGTCTGAAGCTGGCAGCCTTGCTGCCAGGGGAGGCAGGCTTTGGAGAGTTCCTCATCATCTCATAATTACTGCAGCACACTCAAAGAGGAGTAGGGCTGAAATTGGCCAGATCTGGAAGGGTTGAGATACTACCACCGTTTTCAGCAAATCTTACAAAGCTGAAGGCAGCCCATGTACAGATGCTAGTCTTTCCATCAGCTCTGTCCCTCCAGGAGTCCCAGAGGCAGAACTCTCAAATGGTTCCTGGGCACAGGAGGGAACAACACACTTTGAAAACACTCAACAGAATAGTATGTCCCTCTGCTCACATCAAGTTCCACTTTAGACAGCTAAAAAAAAAGATGCATAAAAAAAAACATGCATAAAAAAAATAACATGGGTTTGACTACTTTGGTTTTCAGAATTAGCACACAACCTATGCAATGACCCTCCTAAGAGGTGTCACACTCCTTAAACCCTCCTATGAGTTCTTACATTTTTCAGCTACCAAGTGCTTGGCAACACTGTCAAACATTTTCTGTATTTGCTTGGATAGAAGTAGTTTGAATCTTGTAGGTTAAGTACTGAGACAATTCTTGTAGAATTTAGGAAATGGGATGTTTCATAGCAATTTTGGATTCTATTATTTTAAAGGTTTTTTGATTTATCTTCTTTGTGCTGCCATGTTGATAACCTGAAAGATATGCAATATCACATACAATAACAACAGAAACAATTATTACACTGGTGGCCTACTGAAGCCTTATTTTATCACATTTTTATAACATTAGCATGCTCATTCGAATACATGATCATGTATTTCAGATAAATGCCAAAATCCAGTAATCACACAGTCACTAGGAGCTACTCCTGCACTCCCACAAAAGCTGCACTCATTTACTTTCAAACTTGTGGCTATGAGCCAATGTACATGGGCAGCCTAAATTTATCAAACAAGTGGCTGCTTCTTCAGTTGTGAGAATTTCACTGGCTATAGACCTTTGGTAAAATCTGGTGCTGCTAAATCAAAAGCCTGACACAAAAGCCTGATATTGTGTGGGAGCTTGCTTATATTTGCTTCATTTCGCACTTAACCAGAGCTGAACTTTCACACTTGCAAAATCTCTATGATATTTGTAAAATGCTGATAATACAGAACTATACTCATCAAACATTGTTCTGCATTCTGGTGAGAAAAATAATTAGCATAAGCATATTTCTATAATTACAGTAAAAAGCTTTGCTTTTCATGGTGCTAAAACTTACTTTTAATTGGATTTACAGACTGAATTAATTTTATGTAATTGCCTTGGATTCTGTAGTTCAACTGTTAAAAATCATTATCCCAGCTGGCCCCTAGCAGTCTTTTCCCTATGTCTGACCAATCAGTCCTGAACACAGACACGTGTGAAGTGCTGCCTCATGCTCCAGGGGGTGATGGAAAGGCAGGAAGCTATCAATAGCCAGCTCAGGCTAATGAAAGCACATCCCTGCAGGGCTTGATCAAGCTGATGATTGGTTATTAATTATATGGGGCAAGTTCAATGGCATTTCCCTGCATTAGGTTATGTCTGCTTGACCATGATATCTACTCAGTTTATACACCCATTTAATTACATTACTGTTTTCATACTGGCAAAATTCAGAAACTCCTATTAAGTGAATAATTCAGAAATAAATGGGGTTTTGTCAGTCTTATCACATAAACTCATAAAGAATTTTTATTGTGTATGTATGCAATGGAAATAAATAAGGCCTACTTACCATTTTGGTATCTAATGTCTTCTTTCCAAATAAGAGTTCTCAGCCTGTTCTATGTAGCTCCCCTTTTCATCCTTACCTCTGCATTTCTACCAATTTCTGTCTGTGACTACCTTTGAAAGCTCCTCTGACCACATTTTTCCTTGCTTTGTGAAACTTCTCTGCACAGAGATTTTGCATTATGTATGGAAGAAGAAATATTGTGTCATCCAACCCAGTTTCTCTTTGCTTTCAGCACATCAACCATTATATCTTATCTTGGTATCTCATCTTATGTAAGTTTTTATGCCTCTCTCTGTGCAGACTTGGGTCTCATCTCTCCCTTGTCTGAATCAGAGTAACAGTTCCAGAAAGTAGCTGCATTCCTCTGTCTCCATATTTTTCTCTCTCCAAATATTAGTAGTTCTGTCAAATCTCTGTCCTTTTCTTTGTCTATTGGAGAAGGAAAATTATCTTTATTACAGTAGAAATGGAGTCCTTTTGAGGCCCATACATTTTCTGCACTTGGTAATGTACAGCTCATGAAATTGGAAAGGGACTATTTTGAACCAGTGAGAGCATTTAAGGGTTCTTTTGACACTGCAGAGTCCAGATTTGTTTAGTTCCCAATGCAGAGAAAGAGTCCCAGTTTTGGAGTAAAGGATATCTACTCTGATGTGTACACTTAAGGTAGAGCCATAGGAAGCATCTTTGCTCCTGAGGCATGGTCTGAACCCAGCCAGCCCATATATAATGATAAATGGTTCAGCTGCAGGTCTGTCTTCCCAGAAATCATTTTATATGTAGCTATGGAAACATTCTAGTTAAGCAGTCAGACATGTTATCATAGCACCAAGCTCTGACCCCTGGGGTTACATAGGATCTGCTCAGAACTGGAGGCTCAATAATGGCATTTCCTATCTTTACAGACCTTTTTACAGCTTCCAAATCTGAATCACAGTAGCTGTATTCAGTGTCTGGAAAACAGTTCCTATTCATTATCATCACTCCAGTACTACTTAGGCTGCCAAATTGCCATCAGTGCTTTTGCTCTTAGTTTGTATATATCTTCCTGTCACACTGGCTCAGCTTCTTCTTGTGTTCTGTGTTCTTTTAGGAATGATAATTTAAAAAGATACCATGCATTTGTTTGAAATAATACCTTTTCTCAGTGGCATGTCCAGCTGCAGGCTAGGGTGCTGACTTGCACATCTACAGCCATTCATTGCAGTACAAGACTGTGAAATCCCATCACTGATAGCTATGGACCCGCCGTGGGTGAGGGCTGTGAGACCTCACCTCTTTGCCATGTCTGTTCAAAACAGAACCAGCCTCCAAGGGTGCTGAAGAGGCAGGATTCAGCTTTTCTTTCTGCAGCTGTGTGGGCAAAACTAGAAGTTTCATGAAGTATTCTTTTTTTGTCCTTTTTTGGATGGTATCTAGACATTCACATTGGGTAACTAAAATGCTGGGTGATAAATTATTGCCATCAATATAATCTGGAAAATTTTTGTATGATACCTATGTGTGTTTGTAGCCATTTTATCGTCTTGGGCATAATGTCAGACTATTTTTCAGGTACATATAATGATTTATGCCCTTTCTCTTAGAGTGAAACTTATCTCACTGGAGTAATCACAGTTTCCAGTCTACCTTTTATCAATGACATCAACTCATTCACCAGCCTAATGCTGCATTATCCCAGGAAAATCACGTTGTTGTGATATTACCTTTTCCCAGAGGAGGCTGAATTGCTTTTATTACTTCCTGCTTGAACAACTGCTAATCTCATTTCTGGAGTTCTTCCAGCAGGAGGAGTATACTTCTGACATGATGCATTCAAATCACTCTTGCCAGGATTTAACAGACTGAAATATCTTCTTCAGGGGCAGAGATTTGATTTCCTACAGAATCTGTGATTTAAGGACAAGTGCATTTTTTGCACAGTTCCACATTTATCCTCCTGTTTTAATGAATTTCCCCATATTTTGAGTTTTCTGATTCCAGATTTATAATTAATTGTTTCTAAAGCCAGACTGAATAAAGATTTACAACCTGTAAGTCCCATGATTTCTGTCCCTATTCAAAATGGAAACTACCCAGAATTTGTTGTTCAGTTCCTGTTTTCCTGCATTAATTTTCCAGACCGTAACATTTTAGTTTCCTAACCTGAACTGCTAAATCATCTGCTTACTTTTAAATCTAGTATCCAAATTCCTGAACTTTATTGATGTACAAAGAAATAAGGTCTAGGGCCAAGAGCTTATGAGCAGTCACAGGACAAATCCATATTATTCCCAGCCTTCACCAAGGTAATACTGTGGCTGTATCCTCAAAATACACTGAAGGGACACTCCTGTTTCTAAACTAACAAAATTAATTCCCCTGAGATTAGGCAGTAAAACTGCAGCAAGGAACTTCTATTCAAAAAGCTTTCAGCTTTCACATTGAATACAATGCCTACAACAAGGCTCTCCTGGACTGGGGAAGGAGAAGAGATCTGAGGATGGTTGCAGAAGAAAGTGGGAGCCTTTCCCTTGACCACCAAAAGCTCCTTCCCACCCCCATCCTTCTCCTTCTCCACCAGCCCTCACACAGTTCCTGCAGTTTCAACTACATTGTATGTTGGATTGTATTGCTCAGGGATCTCTAAACTGTATTACTGAAGAAATTTGTGTACCTTAACTTCTGGTTTTAGCTGGAGGTGAGTATCTTGTTGTAAGAATCTGTCCCTTAAGCAACACTCTTTCAGTTCTTGGGAAGAAAAAATTTAAGCTGGTTCCTTCTGCTATGAGGGACTGATCCAAATAAACATCTTAAAGAAGTAAGTGGATAGTGAAAAGTCCCATGGGTCCTTCTGTGTCTCCATTTCCTCTCCCAGTCACTAATGTTCCTTTTTTACTCTTAGCAGAAGGATTTAAGACATGGGCCAGAGACTTATAGTTGGGTTCTGTTTAAGAGAATTTTCAAAATAGGGGAATATCTTATCTTTGTGTCTTGTGAGAGGATAAAGATGAATTTAAAGTCAAAAGCTAAGTTGTTTTTTTTAAGCAACTTAAATTGGATACAATGGGCCCAATCACATTTTTAGTATCACTTAACAGATTGGGATTTCTAAAAGCCTCACTGTACTTTTGTAACATAAATAATAACAATCACAATAGATTCCTTCTGGTGATGGATGTGATCTCATGGAGGAAAATCACAGACATAAGAGTAGTAAAAAGAGACTTATTTAATTATGTGTTGAAAACTCTTTTCCAACTTTCCTGAATTCTGACAGTCCCGGTTTCTCATTTTCATAATGGCTTTGGCCCACCTGTTTTCAGCCTGTTCAGCCCTAGTCAGTAGGAGCAGTTTGACATGGACTGAGGAGCAATTCTGTTCTCTTTCACTACCAGAAGCGCACATGGTGGTCAGGGCAGCACAACAGCAAGCTGAACCCACTGGAAAAGTATATGGTATGAACAATGGAAATCTGATCTTCTTTCCATTAACTTCACTGCCATATAAATTTCAATTTATCCTTAAGGTTATTACTTACAGTAAGTTACTAATTTTGAAGCTGATAACATACATGTCTGTAGTCTACCACTTGTGGTTTGACTATCACAAACATAAAGTAGAGTTTTCTCAGCTCGGAGGTTTTAGCATAGTGTGAGCCTGCAAAGGGGGCTGGATTCTGAGAAAAAACTGTGCACCCAGATATTAGGTCCATTAACAATGAACTGCATTTCTAAATGGAGAGTGTGACTTATTTGATTATCCATTTTGTGAGAACGTGATTGCTGAATACACTTTAGAATAAAGTATTTAAATCAACTAAACTCTCCATGGATGTCTTATTAACTACTATTTGGTAGAAGAGTGCCTTTTACTTGGGTCTAAAATTGTTCTCTTCCCTCCAACAAAAACATTTAAGGCATCACACAAGTGTACATACAATGGGCAGACAGTTTCCTTTTAGGCTTGGGCAGTCAGCCATTCACCTCTTGCTTTTTGTTTCAAGGTTAATGCTTCCTTCATGTCTTAGTGGCAATAAAGTTTCTCTAGGTTAATTTATTCTTGCCTATTCATAGAAAACCAATGTGAAGATCTTAAAGATTCATTTCTTTCAAAGCTGCAGAAGTAAACACATCTGTGGCAGTTTTGGTCATTTACACTTATCTCTGCTTTTTTTCTCTGATCTGTTGTTTACCTATTATCTCACCATCCTCACCCCTCCTATGCTCTCTTCTTTGGCACTTACCACTGAATTCTGTTAGGGTGTTAATTCTTGAATTGTGTATATGTGAAATATACCTTAAATTGGGTACACCATCATATATACTGGCTACCCTATGTATACGATGTGCATGTTCTCTGACTTGTGCACTTTGTCCTGTTATTTTTGCTGTTACTTCATGTCCTTAAAAACTAAAATATTTTGAAAAACACACTTTAAATAGACATCTTTAATAGTAATGATTTCTTGTGTCTCAAGCAAACAATGAAATTTAATTGCATATTATCTTAAGAAATAGATCATGCCATATAAGAGAGAAAAGAAAGCAGCCT
The DNA here is from genome assembly GCA_013397375.1 of Toxostoma redivivum. Lineage (NCBI taxonomy): Eukaryota > Metazoa > Chordata > Aves > Passeriformes > Mimidae > Toxostoma > Toxostoma redivivum. Next base: position 219,562 of record VXBI01010993.1, read on the forward strand.
TAGAAAACTAACCTGTCATAAAACTCATCTGTGATCACAGAGCAAAAGCTGAGCATGGCATTAAGATATGCACAAATATCAATCACTCTATACTGTATTAGTTGGAAAGAGTCTTCAACCTCTTAGAAGAGTGGAATATTCTCCCTACTAGCCACTTGGGATTTTATTTCACAGTGCAGTGAACTCAGTGGGATCTTGCTTTCTGGTAGGCATGGTCACTGTTCTGCTTGCAAAAGTGCACATGCAGAGATGGGTTTTCTAAACCAACTGTTTATTTTCTCAGAAAATATGATTGGGTAATTTTGGGGCATTTTATTTAAAGTAATTATTGTTGAATGATCCCTTCCCTCTCTCCCCCTGTCTTCCTTTTCAGGGTGGCATATTTGTCACAGGACCAGAGAAGTGCAGCTATGTGTATGTCCTCAAATTAAAGAAGGTGTAGGATGAGGTGGTAGCCACAAGACCAAGGAGCACAGACCTGCTCTTGACACCCTGTGTAGACCCCACTTTGCAGGGGATGAGCTGCCCCCATTGAGGCTCAGCCTGACCCTCCCTCCCCCTCCCCAAGTCTTAATTCTTCCTGCAGCATGGCTGTAGTACATCCTAACTTCTGGCATATGGAACATGCTGAGACAGTGTTGGAGGGAGCCACAGCTCACACAGTCCTGTCCCCATTGCCAGCTGGGAGCAGGTACCTCTGAGAGCCTACAGAACACTTGCAGAGCCCTTCAAGACAGCCTGGTAATGAGCTGACAGCAGCGCTGTGGGGTTGGTTGGGGCCCCAGAACTGAGTCTGGACCAGAGACACTTCTAATTAACAGTGGAGACAAATCCACTGAGGCCAGTGCAGTCAACAACACTCCAAATAGATGTTTGCACTAGGGCTTAGCTTCAGTTGTTTGTTTTAATGCAGAATGATGCAAACTAACATGTTCCAAAGCTACCCTGAAGCTTAGGAACAGGGGGAGGCTTCAGCACTGGTTTGAATATTCTAAGAAATTATGACTGAAAATACCTGGGTATATGTATATTTCAGTGGAAATATGCTGAATGTGTTTTGAGCATACCTGTTGAAAAGATAGGGGTGCAATTGGTAATTATAATATCACATTACTAACTCTTGGCCACATGCACCTGAGATATGTGCAATTTATTTTAATTAGTATATATTCTATGCCTAAACATGATTTGGGCTATCACTTCAAGGTGAGGCATGTTTTCCGCTTATTAGTATATTAGAAAGTGAAAAAAAGTAGTGGATAGATTACTTAAGTTGACAACCTTTCTTGCAAGGGTGATGCATGGACCCATGCTAAAACTGAAGCAGAACGCCTGGGGCTATTCAATCTGGACAGTAACCTTTCAACTAACGTATTTATGCAGCCAAACCATTTGGAGAAAGCAGCTGTGTGGTACTTAGTTGCCAGCTGGGGTTAAACCCAAAGACATTCAGTTTTAGAAGAGTTGTACCAATGCAACTTTTTAGTTTGTTATCTGTTGCTGTTAAGAGTAATGAAACATGGAGAGACTTGCTCCTGAGCAGCACTGTGATTCACAGCCACCAACCTGCAGAATCGCAGGAATACACTCATTCTGCATGACACAAGCTCTGTCAGGATTTAGCTCTCTGAGTGTTTTATGCAGAGAGGAAAAATGTTTTTGATTTTTTTTTGTTGTTGTTGTTTCGTGCAACAAAATTGTGTGTGTGTACTCATTTCTGAAGGGTTTTTTGAAGGTGAAGATCTACTGTAAAGTTAATGTGCTTAGGAAATCCCAGCCAATGTCTAAATTCCTGCTCCTTTACATGGGTCTCAAGTGTCTCTAGCAGAACTAAAAAGCCAAAAGTCAACGGAATAGTTACAAGTGTTCTGTTGACCCGCAGGCAAGGTAAGAGCACAACAGTGAAACATGCAGTAACAATACCGTGTTTATCACAAGGGCAGTAAGGAGCACTAATTCGTGGTCCATTCACAGTATATTCAGGGGTTCATTTTCAGTACTTAGTTTGACTGTCCTATCCACAGCTAATGCATCAACACCTATTAAATGTAACAATATGGATTAACAGAAAACACAGTATCTAGCCACTTGATTTTACATAATTGACAGCTTTTCTTGGGAGTCAACCACTATGGCAAGACAAAAGAGAATGACACATGGCTCTCCACACCAAAGCATGCCCTTCCTCAGCAACCATGATACCCTGTTTTGGCATTAGCAGAGTTACTTGTGATCATTAATTCCAGGCAGAGTAATTCAGGAAGGCTTCAGGCACATAGCTCAAAGTCCTGCTCTGTCTCTGTGTTTGCCCTGCAGCAGGGTTAGCTGATGCTTGCTGTGGTGGCAGCTTGATTACCAGCACCAACATCACACTGGGTGAGAAAGATCTGGACACTGGGTGATGCTGGTTTCCCCTTTTTCTGACCAGGCAGGCTCTTCCCATGCTGGCAAAGGAAACATATTAACTTATTCTTTGGAAATAATGCTTTGTGCACATTTTCTTTGAGTGTGCAAAAGTGGCTCGGAGCCATTCCCATGATGAGGAGCCTCATGACATTGGGCAGGCTGGTGTCTCCTAACCTTGGTAAATGTTCATCTCTATGCCAGTGCAAGTCCCTGCCCTGTGTCAGGAAAAGGTGTGATCTTGCCAAACTGAGGTGGGCATCTTCATGTGTCTTTGATCTTCTACATGGTAACACACTGGTGTATTTGTATTTGCTGGTCTGAATTAAAGGTGCACAAAGCCTTGGTTTAGGTTTAGTCTTTATTCCTTTACCTTTTATTTTTTTTTTTGTATAAATAACTCCAATGTCAGTTCTTTATAAAGTTAAATTCAAAATACATAACAAAATATTTGTTAAGGCAAAGTTACATCAAGTGGCCACGGCCACCCTATTTGCAGAAACTGTTCCCAGTGCGTGCCTTGTTACTGTGCAAGATGTTCATCTAGCACTTTGAAGGAGTGAAAAATCAAATGTGCTTCAAGGATTACCCTTCCTTTAGTGATCTTTCTCCCCCATAACTCTTCCTCTCTGGGATGGTGATAGGATTTGGCCCTGGGTGAGAGCCCTGCCTCAGAGCAGATAACTCCTTAAGGCTGCAAGTGGGGTGGAGGAAACATAGCTCTTGATGCGAGACCAGGACATAAACCAATGTCAAGACTTTTAGCAAGGCTATAATTTCTGCTCCTATATGCTTCCCTTTATGTTATCTTCAATAGAAATTAACCCCCTAACCTCTCCATAATTTACTGTTTTTTTCATTTGTCTTGAACTAGAGCAATCCATGTGTTTCATATGCTATCTTTTATTTTGTCACTTGAAGTAGCTGAATATTTCAAATTCAGTATCTGTGTATTTTTATACCAATTCAAGTCTGACATGGAGAGCTTCTTTGACATTAAGATCTGAGTTACAGGGAAATGCAGGATTAGGTTGCACTGATTGTCACATCAGATTTTTGACAAACAAAGTCTTATGGTATACAATAATCTTTTTCTGAACATCTTACTGAAAACCTTATTATCCAGTGATGAATAGATGTAAATCACTCTTGAAACCCATCCTTCTACATGTATTAAAAAAAAAAAAAAGCCTGACACACAACCAAAACCAGAATTAAACCTGCAGAAAAGCTTATGACTGATAGTGAAATTTATCCTGTTTTTTCTCTTATTTTTGACATGGAGCATCAAATTCCAGACATTAAAATAGAAACTTTTATCTACAAGTAAAAAGGATATTGCAGTGATTCTCTCCAAGCTTTTAAGTGTAGAATTAAAATGCCCACCCTGAGAGCAAGCCCCATAAAAACATGGACTTCGCTTCTGCAATGGGCTTGTTACATTATTTTTATTATTACAAATTCTTAGTGAACAAGTGATGAACAATAATCTCACCAAAATTAGGTACATAATTAAAGTGCTTTGCTTTTTTAATATTTTTAGTAGAATGTTTTTCAGTTGCAGGCTGAAATATGTGATTTAGAAAAAAAATATCACAGTTCTGATAGATGACTATCTCCAACACATAAACTGGCTGCGATGTTCCCACTGGAGGCTGAGGATGCTGTCATTAGTGAAGAGACCCTGACATTGTATTAGACAGTTACTCACTAAAAAATATTCATTATATTCAAAGCTCTGCCTGAAGACCTGCCTAAAATGCCACAAGCAACTAGTCTCAGCTGGTGTAAATGAAAGCAGCTTCCGTGGCTTTGGCAGGGTGGAAACTGCCTACTCCATCTGAAATATCTGTCCTGGGCTCCAGTTTTCAGCCTCTCTGCTCCCACCACCAGCAAAAAGAAAACACTTGCTAAATTTTCTTCACTGTTAATCATTAACCTGTGGCTGCATTCCCATCTCTAAAGCAGCATGCAACTTTTTGTTTGGTATGATGCTGATATATAATGATTTTTCTATTGTTGTGTTTTGAAAGCTTCTGTTATTTTCTTAACACCTCAGGCTTTTTTATTTTATTCTACTGCCTCAATCCATGCAACAAGTCTCCAGCTACAAAGCCGTGCACACCCTGCAGATGCCTCCCCCTTCCACCCCTCACTGCCACCACAAGGATGATATGATGCCAATCCCAAAGGGCAGAGCTTCTGTCCTCCTTACATGAATGGGCCCTGACATGCTGAGCTGGTTCCCGCAGGCAGAGTCCCTCTGAAGATGATGCTGCGTGACAACGTGAATCAATTCAGCATTTCTTTATCTAATTTCAGAGCAGCAGGACTCCTGGGGCTGCGACACTGGAAATGTGCCGTGTGTTACCCATCCTGATCCAACACTTAACGGTGGTCACCGTCCTGGCCACGCTCTAACAGGAGCGCCCTGAAGCCTGTCAGAGCCAGGGGCGCAGAGCAGCACTGAGCCCTGCTCCCGCCAGAGAGCAATCTGCTGCCTGACGAGATGTTCCCATCTTCATGCGTCAAGACCTTAAGCTTTTCTTCTTTGACACAGAGATTAAGGGCAATCCCGAAAAATTCAAAAACAGATCAAGTATGGTACTTTAGCAAGATGAACTGCTGCCCTAACATTGCCCAGCCGGGCTGCACTCCTGTACTTCTCATGGGAACCTGTCCCCTCCAGTTGCACAGGTTCAGCAGCACCAGGCAGCACTTTTCCAGTGTAGGCTTCACATGAATCCCAAAAGCTGAGCTAGTTCGCTACACACCAACCAGGTCAGCACCATTTTTAAAATCTTCATTATTGTACAGCTGCCAGGCACACACACCTAAAGACACATATCTGGGAACTGACAGCCTAGCATTCGTCTGGCTTCCGATTCTGCCTCAAAAAAGCCTTTGGGACAGGGTTATCTGCCAAATTTCAGACCAAGCATCCCTATCCCATAGTTCTTGCCAATTTACTTTTCAAACAGCAATTCTGCCCCAAATGTCCCTGCAATTTACAATCATGGTAACAAATGGTTGAATTAGAATAAAGTCATTGTTGCATAGACAAACAGAATGAATGTGTTACAGAAAACCAGTGAATTACTTTGAACTTGTGTCTTATTCTTTTAATCACTATTTTATAGTGCCTTTATATATATGGATATACACACACACACATTTATACACACATATGCATTTATATCCATTAACATGGAATGTGAACTTAACATGCTTTGGGCTTCTGCTAACCAACAAGGGTAACTTCCCTCTAGTGGCTAGTTGTTACTTAAATGCTAGTGATTGAAGACTCATCTGTTTCTCATTATAAAAGGGATAAATTAGCTTGTTTTAGAAAAATATATATGAGTTTCGCTTTTAATAAAGTTTATGGTCATTGCCTAATTGTAGTAGAACAGCACAGGTTGTTTCCTTATTGAAGCGAAACTTTGGAACCAACCAGCTGTAGTGAAAAGGACAGGAAGGAAAAACAATCTCACCTAAACAGCAGTTCTTGCTGGCTAATTGTCCAAGTTTTATATTATACAAAAAAATTGTGGTTGTGTACTGCTAGAAAATTAAAGCTATAGTATTCACTTACAGGCAGGGCAACCAGTTTTCTTGTGCTTCTTCATGTGGTGTTTGTGTGTTGTACAGGCCATCACATAGCCTAGCAAAGGACATTTTCCCTCTCCTTGCTGGAAATCAAACTATTCCTGTCCATGTCAGCATTCTTTTATATTCATCTGTCCTCTGACTTGTCCAGAAACTGTTGCAATTGGCTGTCTTTTTATTTCTTCCTCTCTTCAGTATTATTCTTGAAAAATCTCTTTATAAACATTAATTCTGTTATTCCATGTCTGGAGTCCTCACCGTGTAGGTTCTTCATCTACCAAACAGCTTGTGTGGCTCCCTTGTATCTTCCTTATCAACACCTAGGAAAATGCCCACTTTCCTCATATTACTGGAACACCACTAGTCAAATTCCTAAGAAAAGGGAAAAGGATCTCTTCAGATTGCCTTGTCCTATACCTGCAAAAAGCAGGTGCTTTCCAGGAGACAGTTTTAGCTTACTTCAAAAAGTAAGGAAATTAAAGCAACTCCTTTGCATTTGATTGTTCGGCTGGTTAGTACTCCCCCTATGCCAAACAAACTTCCTGGCAATTTTCAATTGTTTGACAGACGTTTTTAAGATTGGTCTTTCTAAGTCTCTTAGAACAATAACTAATTAAATAATATTTTTTAAAAAAATCTGGAAGGAGAATGATTTATCTATTTTATGCTTTTTGCCACCAACAGTCTGGTCTGTACCCAGCAGGCTGTGCTGCTCCACACTAGCAAGGGCTCCTGCTGCCTCTGCCATTTGTCTGTTTTCCTCTTTTTGCCCTTCAGGCCAGCTATTGTACTGGCTGTTTCTCAACTCTTTCCAAGAAACCTCAGATATTACACCTTTTTTCTTGCATTTTCTCAGTCCCAAGAGTTTCATTTTCCCTCCCCCTTCTTGCCACAAAAGACAGGCAAACTTTTCATGCCAGTACATATATTTCACTTTTCACTACAGTACATATATTGCAGAACATCTACTTGAAATATATCCTGAATACTGCTATTTAGAAAACTTAATTTATTCCCTTAGTCCTGTGAATTCTTGAAGCTCTTTAGATCTTTGCAGACACAAGGCAGAGGAATGGGCTGCTATCCTCTCTCAGATAAGATATTGGGTATCAAAGCCAAAGCATCCCTCTTATGAGGTCTTTGGACATGGGAAATATAGCAGCAACCTCTGGAAGATACATATCAAGTACAGTTTACTGTCAAAGGTAAATGTAGTTAATTCCTCAATGTATCATAAGACCTGGTAATTTTTTAAAAGTCTGGCACCAGAATTGGACTGTCTAAACTTTCCCTGTTTGAAAGCTCAGGTCTGAAATCCATATTTGTACATTTGTATATGGACCAGGTATGTTTCCTCCTCATCACTTATATCCAAAATATGATAGAAAGCCAGGGAGAATTAAATCCAAGTAGTGGCTTAGATTTCTGACATGATGCCATGGGATTTTTTTTCAGCTGGAAGGGAAACCATACTACCTTCTAAACCTCTTTATTTTAGTTGAGTACCTTGGGGCAAACAAAACAGGTCAAAAGGCTGGTGTGAGTCCAGGTGACGGGAGCTGTCTCCTGCCCTGTCTCTCTCCAATTTAAACATGTGCAAACCTATTACTTGCCAGCTGACTTCAAATCTATCCTGTGCAGTTTTCCCGAAGGGACAAAGCCAGTGCTGCCAAATTCACAATAGGGCAAATTTCTCCAACCCCAAATGAAGAATCCATCCTTCAGGTATTGAACATGATCACATTTTTTTTTACCAGCTCATTTACATGTGAGCACGGTAAGAAACTTGGTGTGTATTTTTGCTGCCAAAATTCATGAGAACACTGGGATCACCATTTTTCTCCTTGCTTACAGTCACAACAGATCACATCTACTGTCTGTCATAACCCTACTGACATGTATTTATCCTGACAGTTTGGTCTAAAGTTTCCACTTCTCATATACAAAGAGCAGCCAGAGATCCCTCCAGAGATTAAAACATGATGGCCAGTTGGATTTATTTTCACTCTAGTAGCATCATTTGGGGGTAGATTCCTACAGGTAGCACATTTAGTTATTTCCATCTTCCCACAAAACCAGTTGCTGCTTCTGCCAATTCTCTGAAATATTCTTTCCTAAGGTAGATGAAGTGGGAAAACAGAGAGGGAGTGGGATAGAAACACAGCAAAGGAAAATTACTTTTAAGAAAGGATTGGAATCTCATTCTTTTTCTGATTTTTCTCCCCAGTTTTTTTTTTTTTCAGAAAAGAAAAAAATTCCATATGGTAGATAATATTTCTTCATATATAATTCTAAGGTTTCTGTTTTAAAATAGACGAGACATCACGAAAAGAGAATTTGGTCCCCAAATATTTTGCCACTTTGCTACATGGAACCATGAAGAAATTGTATTTTCCTAGAAACAATATGAGAATAGATTACAAGAAAAATTAACATTGGGGTATCCTCTTTAATTCCCTCAGGATTTATACAATCACTTCAGTGAGAATAAAATCAAAAGCAAAAGTATATCAGTAAAAGGAAAATACAGCAACTATATATATTAGTACACTTTGGGGAACATGCACAAATAACGTTTGTGTGTCTCCAAAAATTGTTACTGTATGAAATCCTTCTTCCCAACTAAGCCTAAGGAACTCAGACCCCTTTTTGCAGGAAATATTTTTAATTGAAACAGAAACAGCTGTATTTCTTATCTCCCAGACAATTTACACTGCTGCAAAAATCAACAGATACCTGTACAAAAACCAAGGCAGCCATATCTGAAGATAGTGTGAAGATAGAAGTGCCAGAACTGAGTCTGTGCAGATGACAGGAGCTGAAATATCCAGGAGTTGCCAATTATGGAAAGGCTGATAGAATGGCTTCTGATTCAGTGATAAGATCCCTCTTTCAAGCATCATGCCCACACAACAACTTTTGGACACTTCTCCTGAAGCACCTGCATCTCTAGGAATCCATGGCTCTCCTGCAGTCTTCTATGCAGAACAGCTGCCCTCCTGCCCAGTCTGTTTCCGTTCACATATAGAATAGACAAGATATGAAAAGAGCATTGCAATGGATTTTGTGTACTGTAAAAGATGATATCTAAAATTCCTCACTTCATATACTATTTAAAAACAGATAATCATAAATTTGTATGTCAGACAATTCCTTTAGGACACAAAATCCTTATCTGGGATCCTATCTGAGGGATCTTAATTTCAAATCAACATTCTTACTTTCTCTTATTCACTTTTATAGGTATGGAACGTGACTATTTCAGTTCTTTTCTTTGCAGTAATATGACTAAATAAACAATAAAAACATCCATGGAAGTAAAATGCAAATAGTAGATTTAAATGGGAAATGGTCAGACAAATGTGCCATTTTTTGAAATGGTAGCATGTGAAGATATGCAACTCTGTAAATAATTTGGTGGCAGTAATGAAAGTTCTGTAACATCATGGGAACAAATTCTGTCTGAGTTCTTTCATGCTGTTTTTCAATTTTGAATTCTTAATTACAAGACAAATCTGATGTGATTTTTACTGCTAGTGTAAACAGAACAAACAGTGAAATTTTAAAACCACATTTATTTTTAATACAAAATCTGTTGCACTATTACAGAAGTGAGCCTGTATGTTTACCCCCACATGCACAGATAATTCAGCATCTACAATTAAATAAGAGTAAAATGATATTTCTTTTTACCAAAACCATTGGCAAATCCTGCGAAGAAATGTTCTCTTTGTGCTTTGTAATCATTGTTCATATAATCCATTTCATATTTCAGTTCCCATTAAAAAAACTGACTAATGGAAAGCTCAAAGATGCAAAAGAAGCTTATTACAGCTGGGTTACATTTGGGATTACTTCAGTTGTGCTTTACCTACAATATACACATGAAAGCTGCAAGGTGTCCTATGGGCTAATGTAGTGCACTGGCAAAAGCTCTGAATGGTTCAGTTGGAATCTGCAATAAATGAGCAGATCACTATTTTGTTTTCACAGGAAAAAAAAACAAAACAAAAAACCAAAAAAATTAAGTAGATGCTTTAAAATACCATGCACACCATTGGCTATAGTACTTCTTACACAGTACAACATAAACTTTCTTGGTTTATTTGTCTTTAACACCTAGAAGCATATAGCATCTACGCTTTAAGTGTATTTACAAATTCAACAAAATATCTACATATAAAAAGCTTACTTAAAATTAAACTTGATGCAAGTTATGAAAAACCAATTTATTGGCAAATGAAACTGAGCATTCCTTCAACCATAGGTTGTTATAAAAATTTATATTTGGAGGTAAACATTTGATTGATATAGTATGTGAGAAAATAATTTTTTAACCGATAAGGGTAATCCTTTACCAATAAACCGTATTAGCACTTGTCAGATGGAATGCTGTGGTTCCAGGAGGTAACCCCCACACTGCTTCAGGCTGGAGATAATTACAAAGCTGCCACACTGATCAGGCTGGGACACAGAGAGAAATGCGCTCTCACCAATGGAGTCAGCTGGTTTGGGGTTTTAATGATTTATTTTACAAGCACTTATACCTTGCTGTGTTAGTAAATAATTTAACTCTGGTTGTGTTTTGGGATTTTTGTTTGTTTGGTCGTTTTCATTTTTGTCTTAAGTATTCTAAGGCCATGAAAACATGTTGTGCTGTAACTGTGTAGAAAGCTTTTTCTAAAGGGGAAAAAAATCATACTCTTCTTCACGTAATTTAAAGTATTTTAAACTTTTCATTTCTAGCACAACAGTTTCATAACACTTCTTTTTCTTCACATTTTTCCTTTATTTGGCAATGACAGTAGTCTGCTAATCACAGTTTACTGCACCAACTGATTTAGTAGTACAGTGCATTATGGAATGCATATTGTATAAAGGCACTGAATGTACTTTGCCCTGTGTTTTCTGGAATATTTTCCCTCATTTTTAAAGTTTTTATTCCAGTGACTGTACAAATTCCAAAATGCATTGCAATGCATATCTTTTATGCCCTAAAATCAATTCAATGTGTTTTGATGTAAAAATAGAACACTGTACTGCTGTAATACTTGATAGATTAAAAAGGCTATAAAGTAATAGGAGCAAAGAGCAGATAACAGGGTCTTATTAAGCATCAGCAAATGCAAGTGTCTTACTTAAATCATTTAGCAATTATATACTGTACATACTGTTCCTAACTGTCTTGCAAAAAGACATATGATAGCTAGACATTAAGTCACCAATTTCACAACAATGTCCACAAAGACATTGAAGTTCTATATAATACTACTATAACACTCTGACAATGAGAACGGAATTCATATCCAGGGATTCAGCTGAGGACTGCATAACAAATTGTCAAACCATGTTTTTATAGTGTACACAAGATCATCTGTAAGTTGTGTAGGGGTTTTTTTTCCATGCATTATTACTGTTTTTTCAACAGGAAACAAAATTACAAGCTGATGTTACTGTTTGTGTCAGTTCCTAAAAAAAAAAGTAAAAATACCCAAGTTTTGAACAAAATTTGAATTTTCTATTTTGATTCATAGTAACGTACCACTTACTGTGTCATTATGCTGTGTACTGGTAACCTGCATATTCTCATAGCATTAACATCTGGTGGTGAGGAGCTCCGTTACCTGTGTGTTCATAGTATGAGAAGGAGGATGTACAAGTGCTTTAAGCAAACTGAAGATACAAGGGGATCAAGTTCTGTGGTTACACAAATGAATTCATGGCATTTACAGGAGAAGGGGCCTCAGAGCTTTCATTTCCTTCTGCAGGTTCTTTCTCTTTTTTACCACTATACTGTCCAATAAAGGAGCCATCCTCATTGAACTGACCATTTACACCTTCTCCATAGTCAACTAAACTATCATCACTGTCTTCTTTTTTCACAGTTCTGTCTGAAGGTGTCCGGCTTCCTTTTTTTAGAGGTTTATGGTCCTCTGCATCGCTGGAGACACAAACAAACAAACATGGGATTAACTGATGTACTATTAAGACAAAATCAGCCACGCATGCAGAGTTTATGAAAAGCATGGGTGCAGCCCTATAATCCTTTAGTAAACCCACATCACATTGGAGAGACAAATCAATATGATGCAGTTCACATGAAAACATGGTGTAAGAATGGTTTAAACAGCAAATGTCTTCAGTGGAGGGAAGGGGAGTTGTGGTTTCTTTCATTTTTTTTTTTTCCATCGTGCATGACTTTTCAGTGGTAAGACCTGGGCCCTTGGCTTGGAGGCCATGTAGATGCAACTGCAAGCATTAAGCAGTGGATTGTAAAGTTATAAAAAAATAATTTGTTTGTTCTCCAAAGTAACCAAGCTTATGATATGCTGTGAAGTTAGTCTGTTAAACTTCTTAATTTCTTTAACTCCTTTAAAATGAATGAAGAATGAATTTGGTTAAATGAAATATACTGATTTTCTTTACTAGTATAAAGAAAATAAAAGTGCTGCATTTCAAATCATTTGTTACATAATGCAGGCCAGGCTTGCAATTTCCAACCTTACCTTTCAAGAGACCTACATATTCCATTAAAAGGGTGCAGAAGAAACAAATGAAAATAGCCTAAGAAGAAAAGCAAAGTCCATATCCTGATAGTGATCAGTATTTTATCAATCATAAGTTGCTCTTAAAATTGCTACAATATTTACTGCATTACAGGTAAAGCAACAATTTAGCTTACAGTAGCTGGAATTGAGGAGTTGAGAGCATGCTTATTCTTTTTCATTTCTTATCAGATCCATCTCCCTGCCCTATTCCATGACTGATAATATTCTGACAATGATGATGGTGACTCAGAGGACAACATAAAAAGGAAAGGAAATAAAGGCCAGCAGAGATCTCTGTAGCAAAGTAATGTGGTCTTTCCTTTGTCAGTGGAACAGCTGCAGCACCATCAGCATCCTCAAAAAAATTTGCAGCTGTGGTAGGCTTGTATTTCATGAAATGGATATAGTTGGGCTCTTTTCAGAATCCTTTACCCTGCACTTCAGTTTCAAGATGAAGATTTTAGCAGCAGCTCCAAAATCCACTATTGCCAGCTGCACTTTTGGGTGCAATTATTTACCTTGTCTTAAACAGAACATATGACTTGATTTGCATATAGGGTACAAAAAAAGGAAGTGGCTTGGGGTTTTTATTTAGATTCACAGCTTATGGGAAATATAAACAAACACATATAAAATATTAAAGAAACAAAATTACATTTTACAATTTCCAGAACACCAGGCTGAATATATAGTCAGCAAATTATTTTAACCCTCTAATTCCTAAAACCTAACATCTTAGTTCTTCAAATAATGCATTTTTTCCCTAATACCTTCGAACACCCAGAGAAACCATTTATCTATATATTATGTAGGATGTACAAAGCCGCACATCATATAGTTAGCCAACAAAAGCCTTGTTGAGAAACTATTGCTAGAAAACCATTACACCCATTTTCCATCAAGCTGTTTCTCTGCATCTCATCACCTTTTTTTTTATTTCGGAAAACACTAAGTTACTAAATTCTAAAAGAACGTCACCTCTAATATGCATATACTTATAGAAAAAGGATACCAGAGATATTTTCATTCTGCATATATACTGGAAAAAAGTGGTAGGAATATCTCTCTTATTTACATGTGTGAGAATCTTCATGCTCAAAGGACACAAAAGCAAAACCTCTAAATGTGACTGTATCAGGCTTGATGTTTTATTTACTGCTGTGTACAAGGCACGAGGATAATTGTCTGTCATTGATCTGTGCTCATTGGTGCTGCAAACATACAGGCTACTAATATTTAAAAGACTGTACTCCAAAATTTCAAAAATCCAGCAGCAGAGTGAAAATGTTTATAACACTGTGAACACAAGCAGATTACAGAGACATTACTGAAGAGAGTTCATTTTGGAAGGACCCTATATTTGAAAGGTTGAAGATGGAATTGAGTATTTAATGCTCATACACAATGTAGTTTCTCCAATGCCCCCATCAGAAGGTATTAAGAGTCATTGCAACAAGCTGTATCATTCAAATGAAGGCCAGTCACCCATTTTGAAATTGTAACCAGTCCTAGTCCCTTGGAAGATCTGCTTTCTGTTAAGGAAAAAACACTGGCATATGGTTTGTTGTTTAATTCCAGGTGAATAAATTCATAATTCCTTACACCATAATACACATGAATGAAATGAAATTAAATTAAAAAAAATTAAAAGTGCAATTGTATAATATTCCAATTGGTTATGAATCTCTGTGCAAATATTCAAAAGTATGACCCTAGCCAGTGTAATTCACTAGGTTGGAATATACCTAAATAAATAATATGATGCTACTGTATTAAAAATATTAAAAATAGTTTTGTGTTTAATCCAATGAAAAGCTTGATTTGCCTTTACAATTTTTAGTATGAGAACTTCTGCTTATTTATATCTTTGCAAATAAAGTTTTGCAAAAAGACAAACAATGAGGAAATACTTACACAGTTGCATTGTGTATAAGATTTTTCTATATTTTAGTTAGGATATGAATTCTACTATCTCTATAATTAAAAGCAAACAAAACTGCAGATTTACCCATGAGTGTATCTGCAGGGAGGTGGGCACTGGTGTGAGAGAAAAGTCATAGCAAATGCAAAAATCAAATCTGAACCCAGGAATTCCTTCACTTGTTGCACTATGTAAGTCTAGAGAGAGGTTCTGCCAGGACTCTGGCATCGGAAAAACACATGGGATTATCCAAGATGCTTTACACTCCTGGTTAAGAAAAGAAAACATATGCCACGGTACCATATTTTCTGTATCAAACTGGATTATCAACTCTTAGATGAACACAGTGTTTTTGGTGGAAGAGAAAGAAATTGAGGAAGAAAGATGAAAAAAAACCAAACAAATAGGAGAAGGAAAAAGAAGTGAACACATCAGTGTTTTGGACAACACTTTTCCTACCCTGGGGGTTCAAAACTGAGGAGGGGCTCTGGTGCTCTGGTAAAATGAATGTATTATCTGTTTGCTACTAGGAAGCAAACTGCAAAAGGTGGTAAATAACATTAGGAAGAGCTATAGAACATCTTAGGCTGTAGAATATATAATATTATATTGCCAAAACATGCTAAAGCCATAAATGTTGACACTATACCCACAAGGTTTGCCAACCTTGCTTACAATTATTCATAAAACTATTCCAAAATGCAGTCAGGATAAATCATAGTTTCTTTCAGTTTCTGTTTGTGGTTTTGTTTGCTGACTTTTATTATGCCCCTAGTGTAATACTGTGATATTAAAAATAAAATGCAAATTGGGTTGACTAAAATTTCAGTGGGAAATTGAAGAAGATTTTTAAAGTGTTGTTTATGCAGTGCATATAGTTAATAGTCAGAAAACAATACTGGGAGGAAACCAAACATGAGGTTAGAATGGGTATGAATTCTTTATTTAGAGCCATGGAAGTTAAGTGTTGTCATACTTTTATTATTTTTTGCTATATAAATGAATTCCATACTAGTATCTTTTTAAGGATGAAAATTTCTCAAAGAAGACTTGTGTACCAATCATTTTGATAAGTACTTATATGTACCATATACACTTCAGTAAGAAAAGTGTTTAATATTAAAGCATAATCTAAAAGTATTATTTGAATATTAATCATTAATGATTACTTTTATATTAATATGTTTATTTTTCTTCTTAGTTTAATGAAACACATATCAAACTTGAAGCTAATTATTAAGAGATATAAGAAGTATGAAGGTAACAATAATGTAAGCTCAAAGTACAAATTTATTTTAAAAAATTAATTTCATGACCTTATCAGTTATTGAAATAAATATGTACCTTGAAATCTCCTTTCTTCTTTCAACTTTTCAATTTTTCTTCCTTAGATATGGGTACATGCAGCAACCAGTCAGAATGGGGAAGACACTTTTACGATGCCTCTGCAGTTCCGCAGGCAACTAACTCCCAACTAAACTTTGCCACATTCATAGACATGCAAAAAGACTCAATATATGGTTAGCAATATACTACTTTTCCTAACAGCACAACTGTCAGGTGAAAGGTAACAGAAACAAAGTTGGTAAAGCATTCTGGGCTATGAGACACAGAAACTGGATGCAGAAGATGAAAACTGTTGGCAGTAAATTCCTTTTTCTTTGACCTCAGGTCAATAGCCCAGAAACATTTAAGTAAAAGCAATCAGGTAAAGCCAAGAAAATACCTTCTGCTATGACTTCCCTGCATACTACAGGAGAATCTGTCCCTATACCTAGCAGGTTTCTGCTCACAGTCCTAAATTATTAGGACTGTGACTCCTTAATAATATTAGAGTCAATCCAGACTTCAAACCATTTTACTATTTCTTATTTAGCTAAGACTTAAGGCACACCTCTATTAGTCTTCTGAGTAATTTTTCATTAACATCTCTGTAATACTCAATCTTCAATCCTGGCAGAAGCTGGAAAAACTGGGTGATGAAGCTCTGGCTTTAAAAAGCAATGTGTTGAAAAAGTTGTTAATCACACAAGTATTTAAGAAACAAAACAAGAATCGTCAAAGAAAGTACATGTGCGTAAATTAGAATACAGTAAGAGCACTACCAAATCCAATTCGACTGTTCAGTCTTTCAGGCAGTTAGTCCATAGAGATAATCTCTTGTTCTGGAAGGGACCAAGCTTGAAATTACAGTCCTGGGGCACAAATCATGGCTAGGTCCCTGTGGAAACACACCTAAGCTTCAAGTTAAGTAACTACAAGAGAAAAAACTCCACAGTTGTAGTTACAAACTTTATTTTCATTGTTAATCAACTCAGAAGAAGAAGGAAGAGAAATATATTATCCAGCAATCCCAGAACTCTTTGCCACAGTGCCTCACAGTATATCTTAGAATTTTTGGAAAAATACTTTGTGTCAAAATATTGAAGAAAAGAGGCAAAACAATTCACCAAAATGTGCAAAAATCCTGTGTTACCACACTAGCAATCCTACTGCTGTAGTTGTAGTTGCCTTGTCCTGTTTTATCTTCCTAAGAACATTCTGCAGACCACTGGACTTTCGTCCTTCCCAGGTAGTTGCTTGCTTCCACTCTTCCAGCCCATGAAATCATGGGTCCGTAGCTGTCATAACTTCTTCATTTCTCTCAATTTATGGACCAGGAGGAAAATTTAGGCTTATTTATACACCTAGGCTGACCTCAACACACATCTGTGATACTTATTCTGTTTTTTGCAGTTTCTTGGTATAGACATTGACTGTCCACAATTTATTTTCTCAGTCTTCTACAACTCAGAAAACCAATGAGAATGCAGTGCAGATTGCTACAGAGGCACTGTTTTCCCTTATTATGTAAAAATGAAGGAATCCATCTGTTGCGGTAAGGCTAGGGAACGGTGAAAAGATACAGCAACACAGGCTTCATCTAGAAAGCAGAAGAACCTGTTTATTGCAGGAGTAGACACATTTCTATGGACTTGTTCATTGAACTAAAGATAGAAAAAGCTCATTGGTCCAAGGAAGGCAACACTTCTTGTAAACATGCTTTTAGCAAAACATCACGTTCCTCACGCACTCATCCTGTCCACAACACTAGGCGCTAAACTTTGTTATTAATTCTTTCCCTTCTGTTTTCCTTTGAGTAGCTTGGGAAAACTCAAACTGCTGTTTTCCATGACTTTTACCAGCATCCACATCCATCCAGTCCCAGGAATCAACAATCATTCCATGGTTCCTGAAACACCTGTATTTCCTAAAGTATGATTTCCTTCACTAGATCAATAGGGCAGAAGAATCTGATGTTGTCTGGTCCTGCAGACCAGCCAACTCTCACACAGAAAGTATTCTCTTAGTTGAAGTTGAGGAGTGCAAAACTTCAAACAAACCCAAACCATCCCAAGACCACTAGGAAGTCTAGAAATGAAATGTGAAAAAACCCTTCCCTAAAACTGAGAGCTATGATTTCTCTAGAATATCTTAATTAGTCATTTAGATTTAAGTAACTTCATAATTTAAATCTTATTTTGAAACAACTAATTTTCTAAGCACTGGGTTTATTTGTCCAGAAGTATGGAAACATTTCCATTTCTTTCACTCTTCTCAGTTCCTGAGAAACTAGGAAGCAAGTCTATGTTCTTAGAAAGTTCCTCTAGATGGTCTGGTATCTCTCTGAAAGTGAGATGTCTTTTTGTACTTGGCATGAAATGATTGTGAGACCTTATACTTTCCTTTCCCTCCTTTGAACTTCGGAGGAGAACGCAAGGAGCTCAGACACTTGTGAGGAGAACAGGAAGAGCTTCCAGCAGAGCTCTTTTTCTTCATCTGATGTAAGGAGTGTTTGTGTTCTGAGAAATCCTTCATGATCTGGACTAAGGATTCACCAAACAGCTTGCCCCCTGTGTATGGTAAAGACAGCAGTTTATATTTCAGATCTAGTGATGAGCTCCAAGGACGCAGCCATAGAGCTCTCCAGGCTACAGTGAGGCATGCCACATTTTTAACAGTGAGTCTAAGAAAATCCTCAGCTGCATCATGGATAAAATTAGCTGCAATTTTACACAGCCTGTGTTTCCTCTGCACGGCACCAGATGGGACCCATTTCTTTCTGAATCTGGCTCGTTCTTCCTCTAACCATATTAGTAAAGCTTTAGAAGCATAAGTGCAGTAGATAGATACTCCAAGCTGGGCCGTAGCTAGCTTGAAAGATCTTTTAATTGCTTCTTCAATCTTTCTGTCAGTAGGATCTTTAGGGAGAGCATCTGTATTATGAGGCACTGACAGCATAGAATCACCAGTAACCAATGCTCTGTCTACCTCAGGCAAGGTCCCCCACAAAGCAGCTTTATCCACTGGAAAAGGATAGAGCTTACGTAGTACTGATGGGGCCTCATGCTTGGCTTCAGGATCTCCCCAAATCCTGCAGACAAGATCTTCCACAGCTGAATGGATAGGAAGTGCATTATCTACCTTTCTTTCTTCAGACGAGACAAGCAGTTCTTCTGAAGAACATTCAGATTTGGAAGATTTTAGCATTAGCACCCTCTTTATGTGTTTAAACAGGTAATTCTGATTCTCCATGTCAAATTTACGCAGATGATCTGGTCCTTCTGGATCTTCTGTAGGGGACTCAGATGCCACCTCCTCATCTTCAGGGACTGGTTCAACCTCCAAGGCCTTGACAGCCTCAGGTTTCTCCTTCCCAGAAGCTGTTTGATCTTTTAAACTGTCCATATGATCAGACTCAGAAGTCTGGGAACTGCTCCCAGATGCTTCTAAAGGAACCAGTGGAACTTCTGCAATTGGTACCCTGGGATGCTTTACTGAATGGGACCTAGCCTGTGCCACAGATGTTATACTTTGTCTGGCTGCTGTCAAAGCATCCTTTAAGACAGTGGCCAGTTCAGGCAAGATTACAGATTTCATTAGTGAATTCTTTTCAGATTCGGAGAAGTGAGCAGTAGTAGAAGGTCTTACCTTCCTGTGGTAGGAGCTCTGAGTGTCTTCTGAATCTGAGCTGCAGCTTGGGGTCGGGCTGCACCAGTGCCGGAGAGAAGAATGCTGCCTTGCCAGTAAGCCACCAACTGAGTTGCAGCTGAGGGGTTGCTGGAAAGGGGGTGGCTGTCCTGCCTGAGAATCTGAGCCCTCCTCCAACCCCATTATCTGTTGCTCAGAAGCATGATGTCTAGAGCCATGCCTGTACTTCCATTCGTCTGACCTCTTCTCCTCTTGGCAGAGGGAAGCAGAGAAAGAACTAACCCTTGTAAACTCTGAAGACTGCCTAGCCCCCCTCCTGGTGTAGGAGGTCTCTGATCTGGTGCTGGAGTATTGATCCCCTGACCTTCTGAAGAAGTTGCATCTGTCAGATCTCACAGACTTTGCTTTGGTAAAGACAGGGTCTGCTTCAGGAGAATTGGCACAGCTACCTTTTCTTTTCTTTTCCTTGTCCAGTTTCTTTCCTGTCCAAGCAGACATGGACCTGAAGTGATGAAAAAAGTTCAAAATACTCGAATTCCTAGATCTTTCAAAAATTACATTTTTTTCCAAGGGAAACCCTATACCCTTTTTCCTCAAAGAAGCACCGCATCATGTGAGGCAGACAAACTGGGAACTGAGTGACTGCAGTGATGCTGGGCTGCAGAGAGGATGACAAGATATCTTCTGTAATCTGACTGGTTGCTGCTCCTGCCCTGTCTCTAAGGAAAAAAGAGGAAAGCCCAATATAGACTAATTACACAGAAATACATTTTTAAAAGGAGTTTTTGCAGGGTACATAAAATGAATTTCATGTGAACAAGTGTGAAAGCTTGGCATGCATCTGCTCATATTCACCAGACATGAGTGAACAAATGCATTATAAAATAATTTAATAAAGCTCTAGATCATTCTTTAGATTAACTCAAGCCACTTAAATATGGAGACATAAATTCAAATCTTGCTACAGGTCACACATGAAAGCAAGCTTGAATATTTATCCCAGGCCTGAGAAAAAATGTATTGAGGTCATATCATCTGTACAATTCTCTACAAAGGTCAGTTTCTGCTGCAGAAAGTTATAAGTATCAAGAACCAGTGGAGCAATAAAGGAGTATACAAACAAAGCTTCCCAGGAAAACTTATACTTTACTTTTTAAACTCTACTTCCAAAGATTGCTTCACACTTCCCTTTTTATCAGTTGAATTTAGGCAATTCATATGCACTTACAGCTCAAATAAAATATTATTCTGAACTCATTTATCTAAAAATGGAGTAGATGGCTTTTAATCAAAGAAGAATAAACAGAAACTGCTCCTTAGTATTCAGAACTGTACATCTAGTCCTGTCAGATCAAGATGTACCTTTCCCTTCTATGAAGAAGCTACGGCAACAAAGTAGATTCTTCTTGGAAAAAACCTGCTTTTTCTATGTACATTTATAAATAAAAAAGGACTTCTACACTGCTTTTGACAGAGGAATGCACTATAAAATCTATTGTAACACCATGTAAAATATAATCGCAGTGACCTCTTTAGAAAAGAGTATTATTTTTGCACTAATAAAAAACCAAATAAAGTGCTTATTAAATAAGCTATATTCATAGCTGTTATGAATAGTCTTGCCAAGGCATGCTTTTGGTAATGCCATATTTGGCTAGACTGCATTTACTATAAAGGAAGAGAGTCATTAATAAAAGCTGTGTTGCATGCTTGGAAGCTGCTTGCTATATATCTTGTACTGAAATACATGAAAGGGAGATTTGCTTTCTTGTAGGACACTCCTTCACCTCTGTGTGCAACATCACTTCTTTGTTATTGGATTAGATGTTAGTACTGGCAGCTATTTTAAACACATTTGTTTTCCAGTCAACTTAACAACAGATTGTCTTTATTAGGCTTCAGTTAGAAATTTATTTTCAAAAACTATACTGTTCAACATAGTGCCCTAACTGAAAGGACACCGTATCTGGAATTTGAACTATCTGAAAGATGGCTTTGTAAATAAAGATTCCACACTTTGACTTTCAAACACATACAATTGTGTTTGTATCTGGCTTTCACCTTGCATTAGCAAATAGCTTATATTAAGCTTGGATATATTTTAATTTTTTCTAATGGTGTGGTTGAAGTGCTATTTTTAGTTCTAAATAACACTGGATACAGAATCTTTGACATGGAAAAAAAAGTTAGTCTTAAATTAATAAGTGTGATACTAAATACAGTACATATGTGACATGAACAGTGAATATGAAAAACCACATCAGCTGCTCACCTGTATTCACCAAATGTTCCATCATCTTCCTTCATAGGTTGTATTTCTGGATCAGCATGTGCATCCTCCTTTTCCTTCACTAAAATGTTTGAAATAGTAATTTTTATTGTGAAACTGCAAGATGAGAAAGTCTAAGACCTTAATTTCTCAAACTGATCATATTTTGCAGGAATGTGGTTTGAATCTTTTTTTTAATGGGCCCTAAAGCTATTGCTTTTTTTTTTATTTTGAAGAAAAAGGTCTGTTAATTGGTTATAGAATTTTGTTTTCATTCAAGTATGATTTTATGTCATTTCATATTAGCAGAACTTTTTCTTTCTTTTATTTCTAGCACTAAAGAGAGAAAATTGTTAAAAATCCTATTAAAATAACTTATTTACTTAGATTATTAATAGTTATTGTTTAATCAAATTTGAATTATTTAGTTCTGCTTGACAATGTTTTCTATTTTTCTCTTCATATTCTTCTCATCCTGATTGATAAAATTGAACCAGATTCACTTTTGTTCTGTGTTGGTTTGTACATTTTCTGCTTTAATTTCATGTAGTCTCCAGAGAATTTTAGCTATTTTTTCCATTATTAATAATTTTCAAAATACTAGGCATGATTTGTTAATTTCTTCTTTTCTACAACATGATCAAACCCAATGCAAAGCCATATACACTGGAACCTGAATTTTACAAAACTGTATCTCTTGCACATTCTGGTTTTAGGTTTCATCCTTGTTCACTGTGGGAATAAATCCAGGCATATAACTTGTCCCTATAAAATAATAAATATAGCACATTGACACAGAAACCCACTAGCACCTGAGGAGTCAGACATTTACAAATGACATTTATTCCTGTAAGTTAAGAGTGTTGTGAGGAAAAAACAATATACTGACTTTAAGAATTATATTTATAGTTCTTCCCTTTGCCTTCTCATTTCAGTTTTTCTGGCATCTATTTGTAGCTTTCCCTTGTCTAGCAGATACAGTGATATAGTCCAATACACAATCTCTTGTCTCTTACTCTGGTAATTTCCACACTTTATTTGTACATCACTGATTTATGTACAGTTATATGAATCATTCCTGACAGTGTTTACTAAGTCCATAATTGCAATAATGCATAACACCTTCAGGCTGATATAATTTCATACTGAAGTAATTGATTACTTTCTACAAACCACAGGCAACCTCAAGATGACATGCAAAAAATTATGATGAAAATTTTCTTAGATTTCATAACTTAGTGCTTTCCATTTACCTGTGGAAAAGTACATTTGCAATGACACAAGAAATATAAAGTCACTGCTACATAGTGATTCTGGAAATCTTATAAATTGCCCAGGTCCACCTTTATTTATGTGTGTGTATATGCATATGTATCTGTGCATGAAAAAAAAGTTACTTTACAACTAATAATTCTGCAGAAAAGCAAAAAAAGGACAGAATATCAAGGATCCACAAAGTAAGGACAACTTTAGCATCCAATTGCCCTCTGCACCTTCACTCAAAACCTCTTTTTCACCCTCCTCTAGATGGTGGTTCACTCCACATCCTCCCTACTCTTTTCAGTTTCATCATTTCACTTGATTCAGTCACCTGAATCACTTTTTCTATATCCTCTGTTATCTCATTTTCTCTTTGAAAAAATCCAAATATTAGGGGAAAAACCTTAAGATGATGTTTTCAGCCTGTCATACAGCTCCATGTAACACTGTGTTCCTTAATCATCTGTTTTCTTCATAGGCATAGGCAGCTGGAACAGAAACATCTCTTACCTAATTTTTGTTGTCAGTACAAATCTTTGTTCTCTGTAAAACAATCTAACAGTTAGATTGGGCAGAGTAGGTTTCTTGTACTTAATAAATTGATTGTCTCATAAAAATAATCTGCCATTCTATTCCAGCGGATTTCCCTATGAAGAGCTAAAGTTCTTAGTGTTCCCTGACACTAAATTTCCAGAAGTGCACTGGTCAAAACAAGCAGGAGAAAATAAAACAAAGTGTGGACTTCTCTTTTGTACTTTTCCAAATGCATCCATGCTTTTCATGCCCAAATCAACAGTATGAACTTCAAGAAGTTTGAGCTGACTTTAAATAAGCATTTATGTTATTTCCAAACCTTAGGAGAAAATTTTTTTTCATGAAATCAAGATTTTACATGAAATTTAGAAGCTGTACCTTCTGTTGTAGCTAGAATAGGAGAATGAAAAATCAAATTATCCTTTGATGCTCACTTGAAGTTCATTCATAGCCACTCATACCTCAACAGCTGTTCTGAGATCCTATCTGACAGTACTGTGCAAACTGGTTCTCAGTATCCATTTCAAGAGAGCTCTGGTCTATGGAGCTACTCCATAGAAAGAAATATAAGACCAGGGAAAGATATAAATATGATACTTATATGTCCACACACATGCCTTTTGTAACATGGGCACCAGGAGGGATGCATGTTTTGATAGAAGACATACATTGTGTAGTTCCAATTTTTAATGAAAAATTATAAAACATACTTGGCCATTCCTAGACTTACTATTAAAAAAAATGCTTATTTTATACCTCCTCTTAGAAAGAAAAAAATTATAGAAAAAACCCCCAGCCTAACTGAAGGATGGTAACTTTAAACTTAGCTGCAAAACTGCAGAGGCTGAAGATGATGCAGATTCTGGGAAGGAACTCAAGGTATTTGAAACAATATAACATATGAAAATATTTGTCCTGTGACATGCATTCCCCATACTTTAAAATAACCAGTGGCTATGATTTGGACTTTCTGACCAAATAAACTCAGCTCATGTTAGTGGATTAAACCCATCTGCATTGGACTTCAGAAAGTGGAATATGCTCTAGTGGTGATGTTCCAAACAAAGCTCAAACCTCTCTAGAGAGGTCATGCACTGATATGACCCTCTGGAAATGAAGAAGGTCCTTCTCTTATGCTGAAATAGATTCAGGTTTTCTACCAATAGGCAGATGGCTCCTGTCAAGCCCACTAAATGATGGGACAGATTTGCCATCTATACAGTGTAAAAATAAACAAGCAGCAAATGTAATTTTCCAGTAAGCCTGAGATCTGTCTTAATAGGTTACCAACAGATGAATTTTACTATCCTGGTTAAATAGCATACCTGGATACTTGCCACCCTTATTCCTCCTTATGAAGCAAACAATCAGTAAAATCAAGATCAGAAGAGCAACAGCACACATAAGACCAATGAACCATCCTTGAGTAGCGATGTCTACCTGCCGGCTTGCCATTGCTAGAGATAAAAGAAGAAAAATTATGCTGCATTTAAATGCTATGCTAATTCAGGTAAATAATAGCCAATGTAATGTTCATTAAAGAATAACATTCATTGTGAAAAATAGGTAGCATTAAGAAAAACAGTGATTATGGATTTTGTGAGCCTTTTCATTATTCAGAATATTTCCAAGTACCTATGCATAGAAGTTACTTTTCAGTATATAGGAAGTCTGCTAACATTTAAGCTTAGCAACTACTTTGCAAAATCTATACACATACTACATTGCTTTCCACAAACCTCAGAACTATTCTCAATCATTTTGAAATAATTAAACTACTGAAATGAAGTGGCAAATTATAATTTAAACAAACATGTCAACTGCCTTCTCAAAATGAATAAAAAGCCAATACTGATTAGCTAATGCATTCCCATCATTCTGAAATGGGGAAATGGATGGGTCATTCAAGGGCCCTAACATTCAATTTCAGCCAAAAATCAGTAGTGAAGTATCCTTTAAAACCTTATTAAGCATCAGGTTTTTTTTCTTTCCTCAAACCCCTACCTCATCCTATAATTAATTTATCATGATTGCCATGATTTAGCATTAGTGAGGGCTTAACATGGTGCAACTGGGAAGCCTTTCCTTGGCACTATTTCTCTCCAAACACTGACTCTAGCCGGAAGATAATGTAAATAATAAGCAAACTACAAAGAAAATACTACAAGCACTAATAAGGACAGGAATTATCTATGTGGTCTAGGGTCTGGATCTACTGGTCTCCAGCACAGTAGGAGGATTATTCTGCTGAAGCTTATTTTCTACTCCACTGTTGGAAAGATACTACAGGCAACTTGACTTAGGATTGCTGCTGGGAGAAAGTGAGAAGAGTGAGAGGAGTTAGGGATTCATGCTCCAAACAGAAGAAAATATGAAGTGGAGGAAGATGAACATTCATCCAGACCTATCTTATTCATTCTTCAGCTTCTTCTCCAGACCCAAAACCCAAGAGTATGAAAATCTATGAAAAGCTGCTCAATAGACTGAATTGAAGCCAGTATCTCAGTGTTATTTTCTAGTTAAGAAGGAGTGTGAGACAGGTAGCTTGGAAAAGCAGCTGTCAGTGGTCCCACATTCCTGAGGGATTTTATGAAAACGCGAAGTACTTCTGATGTCTGGATACAGTATCTCCAGCCCATTCCATACAGAAGACCAGTGTGTATTCCACTTCAGAAGTATTATGCTAAAATTAACTCTTTCTTTAAATACTTATTTTTGGTCTTACTGGGCAAAGCTATGACTTGATTTGCATTTAAATAATTCAATGAGTTAATGTGCCTGGTTATTGTGGAGGTACAATCAGTCCCTTGTTTATGTTTTCTGATATTTTAGAAACTGACTCTTATATGCACAAGAATTTAAACTATTTTTGCATAAAAGTCTCTACATGTCTTATATTGTTTATATACCTAAATATTTACACTCTTTATGCCACATATAAATATATATATATATCTATAAATATTAAAAAGTGGCAATTTAAGAAAATCACAGAGGGAATCTTCCTCTTAACTACAAATGAAAATAAAACTTTGTTTTCATATTAAGTTTTGTGCACCTGCATTAATAATAAGGCATTAAATGCTGTATAATACATACTGTAACAAAATGCAAAAGCACCATTCACATTCAAATGTAGTAAGAAAGAGCATCAAGCCAAACAACTCATGCATATAGATATGCAAGATAGATGGGAAGATGAAACTTATTTATGAAGC
This sequence comes from Toxostoma redivivum, assembly GCA_013397375.1. Taxonomy (NCBI): domain Eukaryota; kingdom Metazoa; phylum Chordata; class Aves; order Passeriformes; family Mimidae; genus Toxostoma; species Toxostoma redivivum. The sequence goes on from VXBI01010993.1 coordinate 246,295, forward strand.
TTCCTGTATTAACTTACTGCATTTCCAGTAGGAAAGGGTTTCTAGATATCTCTGTGCATCTTTAAAAATGGCACATTTCCTGCCTACACTAAGTAAATTATTTCCCTCAGGAAGAAAAACCTTTTGTCTTGGTGAACCCTCAACGCAGGAGTCAATTCAGAACACTAGACCAGAATGCCCAAAAAGATAAACCTGCATACTGTGAAGACGTTCTATAAGGAATGCTTGTCCAAAACAAAACAGTGGGAAAAGCCTCACATTTGAAATATCAAAGTTTCATTCCTAATTAATGACATATTCCAGTGTTTGCCTCTTTGTCCACTCCATCTTTTTGCAGTGTTTAACAGCTTTGACCTAGGCTGAAGACAGCGTGACACAAGATTTTTCTGTAAGAAATAGGCTGTGCTTATAATTTCATGCTGAACATTGAAACTTTCATTATCAAGATGCACAAAAAAAGTGTCTAAAGTCCCTTCTTCTATAACTACACAAGGGCATGAGTCAACACGACTGGGTAAGTACAAGAATCCTCATCTACTGGCTCAGTACATTTTATGCAGAAAGACACTTTTGGGAAGGTTTCCATGCAGCTTGTTTTGAACTATATTCCAGTCTTGATCCTTGTTTATTGCTCCTTTAGGCTTCAGATGTGTATTTGCATAACATTGCACAGGTAAGCTTTTGTACCACTAACTTTCTGGCTCTGTGTTCAGCCCATACATATTTGCCTGGTACTGTTATTCAGCACCATGTTTTCAAATGTTCCTGCAACATGATAAACTGTGAACAGAAATGAAACAATACAAAGCAAATAAATGATGATTTTAGAAAGTGCTCACTTTCAAGCTGGCATACCCATTATCTATGTTGTTGCCTGATAATTATAACGTAATGTTCAAGTGTATTCTCATATTTAAATTACTTTCTCATAATATAACATTCTGGACTTGGTGGAGCTACTGCTGTATAACTATGCACCGCCCAAAATGCTTGGAATGAGCAGAAGTGGCTAGCAAAGACAAAAATAGTAACAGCTGACCAAGAACATGATGATGGCATGGCATGTGATGGCAACAACATATTCAGCATAACATTAAAAAACTTTCCAATAGAACCTTTTCCTAGAGTGGAATCGGCAGGCATTGCTGATGTGCTTATGAAGAAATAGGACTGCAATATGATCACAAGGAACTTAAACAGCCTTACTGATTCCCAGGATATGTGTGTGACATCAAAATCCATATAAAACTAGTGTATGGCAGGAAAAGAGAGGTTGACAAGTAGGAATCTTTTAACAGTGGTATAAATAGATTACATGAGACATCAAATTGAATCTGCACTTTCTGATTATGCAAATATTTTAGCTCTATGCAAAGAGACATTATTTAATTACAGCCATCTAATTATACTAATTGGAAATATAAGAAATAGGTCATCTTCAGTGCACAGCATACAGATGGAGTGTGAGCAGGGCATTATCTTGGCCCTAGTACAAACATCAGTCAAGTAGAGTGAATTGAAAGGATGGAAACATTCATAATCTACATGTAAATGTATTGGCATTATTTAGGAGTTTATAAAATAATTTAATTTTGCTCTATAAAAGGAACATGCAAAGATTCTAGCTGCAACATCTCTTGGCTAGAAGCAGTTCAGCAGTTCAGCATTTCAGCAGTTGGTTTACCATGATTCTGACTATGATACAGAATTGGTACAGTGTGCCTCACCTGGACCTGTCTCAAACACATCCTCTGAACTCCTAAAACCAGACAGGCCCTCAGCACCAACCCGGACTTTATATGCTGTTCCTGGTGTTAAACCCTTTAAGACAAAGAAGCTTCGAGAACCATTTACAATTTCCTTTTTCCAATCTTCATTGCCTACAAAAATTTTAGGAAAACAACATATTGGAATTTTAGTTTTCTCTGTATTACTGAAAGTTTCTACACAAAATACTACTGACAGTTATTTGACTAAACTATGGAGCATCTGAGAAAAATAGCTGTTCTCTCAAAAATAATAAAATTATATAAAAATTATGAGTAATAAATTGCATGCAACATATTGAAGAATACGTTGTACAGTAATTATGAAGCCATTTTAAACATTTGTTCCATTGTACTAAAGAAATATAAATTTAATTTATCTTTAAAATGCTTATTGAACTTGTAATTATAATATACATTAAAATAGATTTTAGTCATTTAATTAAATGACACTTTTGCAGTTTCACTCAATATTTATTTTGGTCAAGAAGTTCTTGAAAATCTGAATCTCTCTCATATCTTTTTTCTAGGGCAGTCTCAGCTATTTCTTTGGCCAATATCCAGAAAAATAGGTTTCTTTTCCAATTTTCAGATTAGACACCTTTATTCATAACTTTAGAAAGATGGGGTATTTGAAAAGTAGTATCTTGCTTTTATTAGCTAACTTTGTTTTAATTATTGCCAGTATTATCAAAGTTTTAAACCTAGTTTTAGGTAATAAGAGTACATAAATTGATTTATATCTTATTTTAAGGTTTAATTAAACAAAGTATACCTTATTTAATCTTTTTTCTTTCCTGAATTGGACATAATTTAGGAAAGTCTTTATATCCTATTTTAATGCAAGTAATCGTATTTTTACATATATAATCAGTTAACAATAAACAACTTCATGCAAACTATGTTTTTAGAAGTGCACGTTCAAAAGAATTTATAAAATAATACAAAGGAACAAAGGTTCATATTCTATCTATTCATCAAAAACCCACTAAACATTGATGTTTATTAAAATGAAAATTATTTGATCTTCCCGATCAAATTAAAAAATAATTTAAGATGTTTAAGAACTATCATTAACACTGGGTGTTAATTTAATACCCCATTTACTATAAAAATCTTCAAAAATACATCTCAAAACTTTAGCAGAATTTAATGAAATGACTTCTTACTGCCTGCTACACCATATTCAACATAAAAGTTCGCATGATCTGGTCCCTCATACTCCCAACTGATATTGGCATAGGTCTCAGCAGCAGCTGTTGTAACATTTCTGATCCTTGGATAAAGTGGTTGAACTATATACACAATAGAAAAACAAAGCAGAATACGCAGTTGTGACTTCATACTTTAAAAAAAAAAAAAAAAAAGAAGTTACTATGTTAATTTAGACCATGTAGAGGGGAAGTATAGCACATTTTTCATTGGTTCCATTACTGGAAATTTCTGACAAAAGTACTGTATTTTGAAATTTAATCCCAGGCAGTTACTATACTAAGAAATTATAAAGTAAAATCTATGTACTTTACTGATCATGTTCTGTACCACAAAAACTGCCAAATACTTAAAAAGCACCTAACTGCCCAAATTCTGAAAAACAGTATTTCTATATATCAGGAAGTAAAATGCAGACAGCTGGAAAGTGAGAACATTGTCAGGGTAATGGGAAATGGTAGGACAAAAGGGAGGTATGAAGATGGTACACTCCTCCCTTTATGGCATGTGGCACTGAATGGACTGCAAATGCCCCAACTGCAAGCCCTTATAGGATTTTGGCTCTATTGCATTGATAGTGATAAAAAAGGAAGACAATACCCTTATAGAATGTTGGACGGACAGTGTGCATGACTAGGGAAGTTGCAAAAAGGATTTCAGAATATCCTTCACCATCAGAGATAGTAGGAAAGAAAAAATAAAGAGTAAAAACACTTTGCATCAAAAAGTAGCAATTAACTAATACAGTAAAACTTACCTGTTAAATAAATAACACATGCACATTCTAAGATCATGCAGGATTCAATTAGTTTTACTTGTTAAAATATGAAACAGCTAAGTGATACACATGTATTTGAAAACAAACTGAAACATGTATGTACTGGCAGCTTTGCTTTCACAGAACATCCCCAAAATCAGCTTTTGTTAATATTATGCATTCATGGCCCTTTCAGACACTGGAAAACTAGACATCAGATATTGGAAAGCCAATATACCAAAATACTCTGGAGTGAAGGACATGAATCACCAGAATGCAAGGAGCTGCCCATTGTAAGGCACTGTGTCTTAATGCTGCCACTCGGGTCAGACAACAGTACTTTTCACAGAAATGCAAAATGCCCACATCTCTGAAAAGAAGAGCTTCTCTCTTCAGCATTCTGAAATTAGCCACTTCTATGCTCATACCTTAGTTCTTTGCTCATACCTTAGCTCCAGCAATGCTTGATAGGAATGGACATATAACTCAGTGTGTCTGCTTGCCTAAGACTAATGAAAAAATAGATTTTAATAGTTCTAATGCTGCAATAGGGCAGATACAAAGAGGATGTTCCTCAAATGTATGAAATTAGTTTTAACTGAAAATGCCTCACTTTGCCACTGACTTTTCTATCCTGCTAAAATATTTTTTTAGGAGCATTAATAAAGCTTTCCAAAGGACCATGAAACATCAGAGGTAAAAATCTAGTCTCAGCAAAAACAAATTACAGAATTCCAATGGCTTCATCTACAGAAGGAAATGAAATGAGCAAAAGCCTGTTATTGAGGCAAGAGGGGCTGCATAGAATTTATCTATCCACTTAAATTATTTTCTTCTTATTATTCTTCTTCTAACAGGCTGGCTTTGTCCATATCGCCAACTGGAAAAAGTTCAAAGTTATATGCACATTGAAAATGGGCTACTTGGGGCCTTAGAACAGACGAAATAATATGAGTACCATGTCTAGAAAACGATAGTTTTTGTTTATTTTTAAAATACCTAAATTAGGCAAATTTCATTAGTTCTTATGATAATGTATTCGGATTATTATATTTTACAAAATAAAATTTTTATCCCCATATTTGCATCAGATATTTCTTCTTAACTCCATTCTAGTAGTACTCATTCAACAATTCAATCTGTACTGCTTCCCCATCTAATGTTTCTGTAGCTAAGTTGTGCTTATATATAATTTCTTTCACCAACCAAAATAATAAGGAATATATTATTTAAATAATAAATAATATTATTTATTTCTTGTTAAAACCATTTGAACAAAATAACAGAAAAAGCACTAGATTAAACAAACAAACAAAACAAACAAAACAAAACACAAAACAAAACAAAAAAAAAAACCCATAACAACCTCCCTAGGAAATACCAAAGCCAGAGCTGTCTATGGGAAATCTAGCATGTAACCATATACACTATGGTAATGAAAGGGGATTAGAGTCTGTTTCTCTGTGCCACTTGGAGGTAGAAAGAAGAAAGAAAAGTAGTCTCTAAATTTAGGAGGGTACAGGGTCTGAGATTGCAGACAGGATGTATAAACTTCCTTCCTGATTTACACATAGTAACAGGTGTTTGTTTCAATAACCACCACAGCGTTTTTGCTGTGCCAAGTAAACAAGTGGTTTGTATTTGAAATATAACTTTTTTTTTTTTTCATTAAATTGTATTTTCTCAAAGCCATATTGTCCTGGATTTTGGTCTTCCATGGAAGATGTGTAATTAGCAGCCCAACCGTATGACTGAGATTTGTCACAATATTAAAGACAGAAAAACCTGTTAGCAATAATCTGTTTCATACTCCTGCAAACAGATGCCACAGAATTACCCCTAACTTCTCCCTTATGCCTGAGCACTTGGGGATGAAGGAAGCTGTCTCATCTTCTGTGAAAGACTCCAGAGAGTCTCTTAGAAGAGAACTTCTGAATTACAAAGCAAATTCAATAATCACTCCATCTTATCTCGTGGCATATTTTTCCATCTCAAATTTCCAGTTTCTTCTCTCATTAAAGAGTGGCCTACTAGATTAAAATATCTGGTACAAGTCATTCTGTTCATAAGATTGCATATAACTATCAAGTTCACTCTGAAAGTTACTCTCATTTCCTTGGTATCTTAGTTTCTAAATCCGCTCAAGTGACTGATTTATGCTTATATTTATCAGATGTACTCATATCTGATTCCTATCAATAGCTGTTTGTACAGATTTACCCACATGTAGTATTTGGTCAGATTTTAATTCTGTGTATTTTAACCATTGAATACGGTGCACCATTAAATTTGTTCAGTAGCATGTTTCTTTACAAAATTATTATTTTTGCAGTTCTCCTCTTTTGCACTATTGCTTGATCTCTTTTGCCATCAGGCCTGCCAAGTTTTACTTAAGTCTGTTAAATGTGCCATATTTGCAACATGACTACACACAGAAGAACATAAAAGATGGCTGATGGATCCTGAGGTGATGAAAGCCTGGAGGTGAATTGGTTAAGACATTTAAAGCTTGCAATCAATCCACCCAGACTCTTTGTCTTCTCAATCACCACACCCTAATTATAATTAACATCTCAGTTCTTCAATATGTTTCCCAATACTGTTCACAAATGGAAAATGTGTATTGTCAGCTAGCAGAAGCTCCCAGCATGTGCAAGCGCCAGTTGGAAAAAGGAGGAGAAGAGAGGTGGCAGAAATCTTTGTCCTGGAGAGCAGAGCATTGTGCTCTCTCATCTGTAACCATGCCCCACACTGAGCAGAAGTGCTGCAAGAGCATCACTCTAAAAACCACAGGAATAGACTGTTAATAAGTTACAGGTTTTATGCAGACCCACTCTATTTACCTACCTCTCACAAATTAAGCTTTTTCATTCCTGTCTCAATACAATATTTAGCTGGCACTTCTGAGTATTGTTTCATTACTGTAGTATCATATAAAAGCATTTGCCAGTTTTTGAGAAAGAGGCCTAGGCTCGAAGTAAAATTTTTCTTTCTTTTCAAATTAATTCCAGGGCTTTTTTACTGAAGTTTTTTGATAGAGTTTTATTTAATTTTTCAATCTTTCAGGAATGCAGTTCCTACAAATAACAGTTATAGCTGGGCTGCAGAATCAATAGAATTTATTAAGACAAGACATGAGATTGGAAGGTATATTAACAATGAAATAGGTACTCCTTCTCAAGATGTAGTCCAGAAGAACAATAAATTACATAATCCCCAAAGTGACTAAACTTTAGGAATTTTCATGGAATTCACCTGATATTCCAGAAAAAATATTGGGTGAGTGCCAAACACAAATCTGAAGACTAGTGTCAAGTGGGAAGGAAAACCCCACAAAACAATATACCATAGAAAATTAAGTTAAAATGCATTTATAAAGATAAAAGTTAATTTAAAGGAAAAAAACCACACCCTCTCAAGAAAAAAATGAAGGACAAAGGTAACTGATTCTGATAGAGCCTGTCACACACAGAAAAGTGATTTATTTTCCTTTGCCTTTTTAAACATTCATAGTGTGAAATTCAAGCTTTAGTATAACAGTAGGAGTGAGTTCCATTTCTGGCAGTGACAAATGGGCAGTAGTCACTTCTGGGATTATTTACGTCAATTGCAAGAGCATTTCTGTAGTGTAAGAAATACAGAAGCCAAAAAAAGAAATGCAAAAAATTATGTCACTGATGAGCATTTGGCCTTATATCTACAAAGCAAAACATCTTTGCAGGAATTTTTGAACAGTCATAATAATAATTTTCTCTAGTCTAGAGTGCAAAGCATCAGCATTGTTCCCACTGAACTTAAAAGAGGACAAAGCAGTGGTTCTGCATAGCAGGCTGTACTGAAAGAATCACACAAATACATAATTGAGAAGTCCACAGGGGGAGAGTGGCTGAAGGAGTAATACAAAAACACTACACTTTACTTGACTGTAAAAGCAGATTGAAAATCGTTAGCAAAAGACATGGAGACATTATGTGAAATTATTCAAGAGGGAGGGAAAACAGAGAGTGGGCAGAGAAAATTATTTAAAGAACTGCATTTTGTACAGAACAAAGAAAACTGAGATGGTTTTCTACGAAGACATCAGAGATACAAACTCAGTTGAGACTGATTTCTAGCCTTCAGTGAGGAGTTACATACTGGGATTCAGCCAAAAACCTCAAAAGAATAGTTTCAAACCCAGAGGACAGACTACTTCTTTTTCTCACTTGTAAAAAAAGGGAGTACTATTCGTCACTAGTACTTGAGATGTGAAGTTCACGTGAAGAAGACAGACCAGATTGAGTATCAGTGACAGGAGGCACTAGCTACAATTAAAGGTTCCTGTGATCTCACATACTTATTTTAATTGCATTTCAAGGCTCAGTTAACAGTGCCTGCATGCATAAAGATTACAAGACCTAGATTTCAAATATAAATGTTGACTAAATCAAAAAATGAAATGAGGAGGCTTGTGAAATGAGGCTGACATGCCATGCCATGACTCCCTGTACTTCAGCTTACAACAAACATGAACCCCTATGACTATTTCTTTTAACCAGCAACTTTCTACCACTGGTCATACTGGAATTCTCTTTCTTCCTCTATAGGGCAGTTATTTAAAACTTCTAATGAAAAAGGACAGAAAAGACTTGACTTCTGTCAAGTGATCACCTGAGTCACTTTCCAGCTGCTACTATAGCTATTTTATATGTAATTGTGTTATTCCCTCATTTTTCTCACACCTCTGTTACCTCATGCCTGTAGTTAGATGCCAATATATAAATGGTACTACCAGGGCATACTTATTGTCTAACATGAGGTATAATAAATTCTGTTTTACATATGAACTTTTCAGACATGTTTACTATATGGGTTGCTAAGAAAAACTATTTTTTTCTTTTTTTTTTTAATTCTTAATTTTCTTAATTTCCTAATTAATTTGATAAATTTTAAGTAATTCATAACATCACAGTATTAGAAAGGAAAAACGACAGTGCAAGTCAAATAGTAATATCAACTATAACAGAATAGTTTTTTCATCTAGTAAAATAACATCTCATTATTTACTCATGTAGGCTTGTGACAGTAAAAATATTTAACCTATTAAGACCCTTGGATTTACCATAGCAATATATCCATCTGCACTTTAATTTATAGTTTTACTCTGAGAAGTGAAATATGTCCCAAGTGGCACAGCTAACTAAAGTTTAAATTATTTTAATTCCTCCAGGACCACGTGTCTAATGTATGTGACTGGCCAAGCTACAGGTCTTCACAGGCAGCTATCCAGTAGAAAACATCAAATGCAGAAATTTCAGTTCAGCAGTTTAGCCTGGCTGAATCTGGGACCTACTCTCTGCTTAAATTCCAGGATCAGCGTGTTCAAATTGAAAAAAAAAAAGGATAACTGCATTTTCTTGATAAGTTCTGCCCTTCAAAATTAAAAACCTGATATGTTTTTCATAGACCAAAAACGGTTGGGAATATCTAAATTTGTTCTGGCTTTGGATCTAAATTAATAAGAACTGTATATACATATAGGCCCTACTGTACTTAATAGAGAAAGGAAAGTTCACTGCTGGGTACAGCTACTTTTTGAGTGGGCTGAGCACTTCTATCGTCCAAATCCACCCACTCATGAGACCAACTAATTTTGGTGCTTGATCTTGATAATACGATCCTCCTTTTCCTTACTCGTGGTCCCTGACGAGTAGCAAAGCAGTTAACATGGTAATGTAGTAACCACTGAGAACATTCATCTCAGACCTGCAGCAACTCAGATGTCCTAACAGATGTCATGGCTTTAGTTCTGTGCTGTTTGCAGGTCCAAAGTCTTCTTTGCAATTGCAAGAGCTATATGCTACAGGAATATGCGAAAACTTTGAAATGATAAACAACACGAAAGCAAACAAAGACATCTGCTTAGTTTTCAGAGAATCTGAGATGACAGCTCTGAAATGTGAGCTGCTTCAGTGGATCTTACAAATAAGATGCTTTCTAAAAGCCACATACAGCTATAATTAGACCTCAGTTTCACACAGAGAACCCATTTTTCCTTGCATGAGTTTTTAGAGTCAGCTATAAATAATGAGAACCTTATTTACATTTCTGCTGTACATGTCCAGGACTAAAGCCAGTTTGTTCCAATCTGTGCTGACTTCTCAGCTACGACTAAATCAAAATAGTAAAAAAGTCATCAAAATGATTCCACAACTTCACACACTTACCCAAATGATAAGAATACATCTGATATCAGAATACACTTATATATATATATATATATACTATATATATATACACTATGTATACTATAAATGTGTACTATAAATGTCCAAATCCAGGCATATATATATATATACATATTTATATATTGTCTGATTTATACCAGACTTTCTTATGGCTGCTACCATTCACAACACCTGATAATCAAGCGAAAAGATATGTAAAACAATGTATGCTGTCTCTTCCAAGTTTATAAAAAATGGTGGGTACTTCATATACAGATTTTGACTTGTGATGTTTATGGTCTGAGAATCTGAAGCACAGGTGTTCATTAGTGGTAATGACGCCTCTGCATAGAGAGACATTCCTGAGTCTGAGCTACCTCAGGTCAACCTTTGCTTCTGACAATGAAGGTATCAAAATTCATTAAAACTGTGTGGAAAACTGCATCATAAAGAGCTAAATATTACCAAATACATGAGTAAAGATGATACTAGGTTCTACTCACTGAAATATCCTCAAGTACACACTCAAAAGATCTGAGAGCCTAAAACAGTGGGAAAACATTTGCCTGTATATTCAATCTGATACTCAAACTGAGAAGCAGACAGAGGGTATTGTCAGTCATCTGTCTCCTATGCACAGTTGGCTTCCAAATGAAGTAAATGTGTTCAAGTGGGTAGCAGTAATCCACAGTGAGAACAAGATTGCAGATAGTTTTTTTAAAACAAAAAATTCACACAGCACAAGCATTAAATGAATCTCCTTTGGAAAAGTGCTGCTTTTTCTACTCCAGCTAATCAGTAGCAGTGCACCTGGATCCTGAATATTTATGACAGTGACATACATCTGTTAAATGTTCAGAAATAATTAGACTTTGCTGAAGCAAAGCTAATGAATTCCCCTGGAACTCTGTGGCAACATAAACAGATGAAAGATATTAATAAGCATTCTGGATTCCTTTAAAAAATCCCCAACAAACCCAAACAAAAAAATTCCACAACTGTTTTTTTCCAGCACTGATTATATTTTATACAAAAATGTGTAGTCCAAGATTTTCTGTCCTTACCACTGCAATTTCCCCATTTGCAACACTGCAAAATCCACACATTAATAAATCATGCAGTTTCATTTTACCTTTGCCTGCACCTACAGCAGGATGGAGAATACCAGCTTTGGTGGAGGAAAACAAGAATAGGAACACTATATAATTAGATACAACACCAAAGGAAACATACATATATAATTTCATGACAAAAAGCATGCAGACTAGATAAAATGTGTTAATTCAAATAAATTAGAAACAATCCACTTATGCTGAACCTTGACAGACTACTACAAGACAAAATTAATGTACATGCATTTTGTGCATACAAAATTTTATTGCTCATGCTTGTTAGGGTGCAAGATTTAAAATAAATGCAGTTCACATGCAAACTTAATATCCTGTCAGAGAAACTGCATTGAGTAGCAACCCATCTACGGCAATTCCAATAAACAATCATTTTACTGAGCATAAAAATAAGTGAAAACATGGTCCCAAAATAAACTTAAGATAATCAAAATTATTTAAAAAGTTCCAAATTTCCTGTTGGCTTTAAATTATTCTTATTTTGTTAAGCATCCATATAAAATTAAAAAATAACTTTAACAAAGCTCTAGAATGGCTGCAAATATAAAAGCCAATGGTGACAGGATTTGACAATGTACTTGGTTTTAAACACTATACTAAGTTACTTAGGGCCATAAATGACAAGTTTATTTCAACAATTTTACATTTTTTTGCCAGTTCTGTGAAAGCAATTTAGATTTCACAGAGGCTGTTGCATACTACAAAAAAGAAATAACTTCCTCCAGCCACAAACGTTCACCATTCCAGTATTTTTCTCTGTGACCAAAGCTGGTCAACGATGCAGATCAGGTGAACAAAGACCACTAAAAATGTAAATTTACATGGAACTTGAAGCCCAGAAAAGCCAATTTCTGTCTTGGAGCTTGTAAGTTGGTATTAAAAGAAGAAGCTTTATACCTCTTTGGGGGTTCCCACTACAGCAAAAAGCCTTTACATGTATTTTCTTTAAAAGTACAGATGTTTAATGTAATCTGTAATAGTTTTTAAACTCAATGGACTTTCCTTATACATACCCATCTTACCTTCATCCATAATTGTTACTGCTTCCTCAGTTATCTGATTTCCTGATCCAACTGAAGTTTGTGCGTTAAAGTAAAACTTGTACCGGGTGCTGTAATTTAAATTTTTTAATATCAAGCTGCTTTCGTTGGCAGGAATTCTTATCTCTACCAAGGGACCCAATTCATGTGTATTGTTGACTGTTGTTACCAAAAAAAAAAAAA
>VXBI01010993.1:258591-375639 GCA_013397375.1 Toxostoma redivivum
GTTGCATGTTTTACAAAAAAAAAAAAAAAAAGGAAAAACAAAAATATTAGGTAACTTGCATGCACTGTCATTGTGTTTAAAAAGTTTTGGGTTTTTTTTGTTTGTATGGGTTTTTTTTTGCTTGTCTGCTGCATCTACACTTCCAAAAGAAAGTAATCTCTGTGTAAAGGTGCCAAAATCCAACTGGTAGATAGGAAACACCAGCAAGTCTTTAAAATCAAGTTTCGTTCTCATAAATCTCTAAATCCAAGGCAAATGAGTTCAATTCAAATAATCTGAATTTATGCAGATTTGAAAGCCCTGACCATTGAAAATTTCTGAAACTCTAAATTTAGTATACTTAGGAGAAGAAAACATTGAAGCTACTTGTGTCTAATGCCAAACAGTGGAATTTGGTAAGTGGAAGAAAGTAAACTTCTTTTATCTGTTCCATGCATATGAAACTCTTTCCTTTCCAGTGTCACTGCTGAGAAATTTCTGGGCTAAGTAAGCAGCTGGGATCCAAAAGAAGTAATTTAATAGCTCTAAGCTGAGTAAATGACACATTTATTAATTTTTCTTTTAAAGATTCTAATACCATGAAAATTGGAAAAGCAGACAACAATATAATTGGACATACTTTGATTTACTTCTAATGACATTCTCTCTGAAGTTAGAATACAGAATTTGTAAATAGTAATATCTTGCACCTTACTTGGATGCCACTTATATGTAGGACCTCACCTCCATTTTTCTGTGAATTATGGTTTGAAGTAGTGAAAGTAATAAAAATGTTAACCTTGTACTACAGCAAGGAAAGTTTTCCAAGTACAGTCATCTATATTATCAAAATACATTCATATATACAGTCTTTTTCTAACTTGATATTTACAATTCAATCATATCTTTTGTACATTATAAATTTAACATAACTTTTTCTTCAGAGAAGGATTATTATTTGGTAGATACATTGCCTAAGTTAGAGCTGTATCACAGAATCGAAGAATGGTTTGGGTTGGAAAGGAACTGAAACATCAAAAGTCCAACCCCCAGAATATATTAATATTTAACTTACTTGGCTGAAACTTCAGTGTATATGATGTCAAAACACCATTTGGATGGGTGGGTGAACCCCACTCCAGAGTCAGAGAGTCCAATGTTGGGTTAGTAATCTTCAGAAAGGAGGGTGAGCTTGGAACTTTCAAAAAGAACATAGAGTAAATATAAAGTAGATTAGTTTAAAACAGGTCATGAATTATTAATTCTTAAGAATATTACCGCATTGAGACAGATTATTATTTTAAGTCCAAGTAAACCCCATTTAAGTTTAATATCTAGGTTTTTCATTTCATACCTCCTTCAGGGGTGTTAAATACTTTATCTGGGCTTGCTGGTCCTTCTCCTTTACCATTAACAACTCTAACATTCAGCTTGTAAGAACTATAGGGTTCCAGCCCTGGTAACATTCCAAAAGTCTTGTTTCCCCTGAAAGTCAAGATCTTTTTTTCTACATGTCGTCTACTCCTTCTGGATAGACTCTGCACTTTCCAGTAGTAAACCTAAAGACAAAAAAAAAAAAAGAAAAAAGAAAAAAAAAAAAAAAACTACAGTGAGTGCTTAGCTGTTCTGATTTTCTAAACTCTGAGCTTTTCCACGAGTGCCCATGAATTATAGGTAGAAATAACTGCAATTTGCAATTTGAATAAGCTCAGGTTAGACACAGCTTTCCTGCTCCAGAAACAGACCTTGTCCAGAAAAACAGTCTACAGAGCTGGGTGCAGGCTACCACCTGCCTGTTCTGCTAATGCTCAAAACCATTTTGATACAAGTTCTGGTTGGGAACTGCATTGGTCTGTAATTATTTTCCTGTTACACAATCTGAGAGGCAGAAGTTATCCATTCTTTCAGTAAGATGCATACAGGTCTTCCAAAGCAGATTTGGACTTTGCCTAATTATTAGATCACATCCCTGACCATGCTATTCCTTGTTATCAGATTCCCTTTAAATGGGGAAGAAATCAAAATATTTGACTGGGCTGGAAAAACACACAAGTTCTGAAACGACCCTAAGGTTACAGTATTGGAATGCTCTCCACCCAGGGATGGGAGACTGTTCCTCCAATTATGTCACAGTTCGATCAGAAGAGAAAGTTGATTCTGATGTCCATTGAGATGACTGAGTTTCTAACAAACTACACGTGACCCTCAGAGGTACTTTACCTGCATTCTCTTTACTACACAGTCTCTCTGCCATAATAACTCAAAAGATATTAATAGCTTCCCCTCCAAAAGACTTGTGTCACTCCTAGGATTGTCATCTTCAAATACATAATTCTTTATTTTTCACAGCATCGTTTTCATGCACATATGATCACAAGCTAAAGATGATTAAGAAATCTAAATGAATAAAAAATCTGTTCCTATTCAGGCCAACTCCAAAACACCTCTTTAATTAAGGAAGCCGGGATTTCACATTGGAATTTTAAAAAAGGGGCTGTTAAGACTCGCGAAGTCCAGCTAATGTTACACTTACACCAGCTTTCAACATACCATTTCACACCAATCACTTTTTATTTGCCACTGTGTTTTACATGGTTTGAATTAATGTTTTTCAGTATCAGCAGCTGTCATCCTATAGCTCTCATCCTATCAACACTATATACTATAGAAAACTCTATACTATAGAAGATAATTTACAAGCTAACAAAACCTAAAGTGCTGGTACTGAAACTCAAAAGCTATAATAAATGGAAGTGCATCACATCTTTCATAATTTCTTCCTAAGTTGAAAAGCCTTACAGTACCACTGTATATTGAGTAATAGCTAGATTAATACAAGAGCAAAATATGAATTATGTGCTGTAGACTGCTGCTTAGTTACACGTCTTTCTGCTTTGTTCAGACATTTGCCTTCAAGATGTGACTCTCTAGATTCTCTCTACTAAGAAATCTGTCCCCAATGCAACTGTATATTGGGCTACTGACAGAAATAATTTTATTAATTAGGAAAGCCTGAGTGTCCTGGTAGGATTTTGCTTCTGTGCTTACAAAGAGCTCGTCATGTGTTTTGTAAGCTACGTCAATGATGAAGATACTTCATCCATGAAAAGTTTTCAGTTTGAGAGAAAGCTTTATAACAATAGCTATTCAGCAGGTCTTACGATGTCTCATGTCTTGTCTAGTTTTTAACCTATTTTACTTGATTTAGCTTATTTGCAAAAAATTATTTAAGATATTCTTGTTGCATCTGCAACTTATATCATTGTCACATTTTTCCTAGCCAGAACAGCAATACTACTCAGTGGTCAGGTCTGTTGTCAATCCTGTGGTTGTGAGCTTGTTTTAGTTATTATCAAGTAACTTATTCGAGCTCCAGTTTTTCTCAGCTTTGTGTAATTGCGCGGCTCTCCTCCCCACAGAAAAAAAAAATTATACCATATATAGAGAAAGCATAACAAATTTAATAGAATTAATCACGACATGACTAACCCCCTAGATCACATGGAAAGGAAAGTGATCCCATTTGTGATTACAGGACAGAAGATAACCCTCAGACACTGAAAGTTGGAGGAAAAAAGAAATGTCGATCTAAACTTTGGATGATGACAATTGACTGTAACCATGCTGTTGAACTTAACATCTGATGTATAGGCAGAAACATGTCTATAGATTGTTTTGGTATTGTTATATATCTTTAATAGAAATTTGGTGATTTGGATTATGAACTTTAATGTTACTGTAATTTGATTAATAATTACCACTAATTTCACTGGATTCTAACCCTTTAATCCTCACATAAAAGACATTTTCTTTTGATTGTCCGTTTGTACATGAAATACTAAGTTGATGTAAAGCTGTCATCTAATAGATAAACATTTAAGAGACTAGTGAAGTCCTGTTTTTCAGCGGAGTTTATTGATTTAGTGTGGCAGAGCACCACACAAACTACAAACATTCATGCTGTGTCATACAGAACTAGTTTAAGTCTCTCTGGATGGTGGTATTTTCTGCCAGGAAAGAGCTATCCACATAGCAGGAACTCACATTCATGTGGTGACCAGCTATAGAGCACTGAAGTTCGGTTTTAGTGTTTTTGAACCTGCTCCGTTTTATAAGTATGGTGTATATTTATTCTCCTTCAAATACTTTTTACTGTTTTATTTTTTCAAATATTTCTTTTACCTCCTTTCACTTAAACAGAAGTAGTTCAAAGTAGTCTGTTAACAAACTAATTTAGTTTGGACTAAGTAATCTGTTTTCTTAGAACATACTTATGAGAATACTTGCAGAGGAGCAAAGAAGGAATTACTTTGATTTTCTTCTATTCTTACATAGGATGTCAGTATATCCTCACTGAAGCAACTTTTCCCTATCCCCCAGGCACACCAGTTTCAAATCTTGAAGTCCTGCTGTCTCCCCTTCTCTATTAGTTGCAGTCTTTTTTCTCCAGCACAGCCTTTTCAGTTATGACCAAAGGCAGTACACTACCTTACAATAAGCTTCCTTCAATTATATGGGCACTCCGAATCTTCTGCCTTTTCACATGTCCTTAAGTTGAGCTTTTACACTGAGCCTTTTCCTGGCCTCCAAAAAGACATAGAGCCCAGCATATGCTAGCAAGTGCCTAAAGTGATTAATCACAATGAAGCAGAAAATGAGCATTAACCTTAGCATTAGACCTAGAAGAGGCTCCTACAAAAACTAGTTCTTCACATCCTCTAAATTACTTTGGAAAAAGATCTGTAAAACTGTCACCATTTTTTAATCTGTTTAACATGTGCAAGCTTAACTGCAAACATATGCCATTTTTCTTCAAGGACAATGTCACAGGAAGCTACTGTACAAGGCTGGAACATTGCTGAACTCTGTATGAATTGCATCAAAGCTGTTGCTCTTGTCAGCACAACTTGGGAGCTCACTGAAAAGCACAAGTCCTCTTACATGTCAGTTACTTCAATCTGGATACAATCTCATATAGGAAGGTTGATCTATTTTAATGAACAAGGAAGAGAATGCTTTTGATTGTACTTACTTTGTACCCTTGAAGGTGTCCTCGGACAGTTTTTAGTGGAACTGGGTCCCAATGCACCTTTGCTAATGTGCTGTTAATAACATGAACCTGTACATTGCCTGGAGCAGCCATTGGCACTGTGTGGAAAGGATGCAAGAAGCACCTAGTTAGAATTAGAAGCCACACAAACATAGTTTTTTAGAATGAGTCTTTGCATTGTACTCATGGAATACGTTAAAATGTTTTCAGGATTGATACTACAGAGTATTATGAAGCCTTACTATCTCCAAATTGCTTCCTTTTAATTAAAAAAATAACTACTATCCCCCTTATCAATATTTCAGTATTCTAAATACCCATTTAGGTTACACATTTAGTTAGCGTTAATCCTTTTATTTAGGATAACTGAGTCAAACTACAAAACTTACAGTCTTCCCCTGAATGTCCAATCACCTCTGATGGCTCTGGTGCATACCCCAAGTCATTTAAAGCTTGAACTTTTATTTCATATGGAACAAAAGTTGGTGTACCAGACACAATATATTTAGATACATTTGCAACTATCACAGAGGTCCATTCATCATCAACATCCTTCTGCCGCCAGCTGACTTTGTACTGAAGCCCTGGTCCGTTAGACTGAAAACCTTTTAAAGGCTGAAATGAAAAGAAATACTTTTTAAGTATTCTGAAGCATCTGAAAAATCTTAATTTAGAAGAAAATATATTGATTTTTTTATAGAATGTCACTGAAAATTTACCACTGTATTCTGCAACAGAGAAGTACTGCTGAAAGTTATGCAATTTAGCTTTTATAGGAAGTCACTTTAGTTGCTTTTCACTTTTTGGTAAAAAGCACATTGAATGATGTAGGTAGCTGATTCTTACACAAACAACATATTGAGATTTCTGTATGTATATTTTGTTTTCAAATACTTAAGAAGTGGAAGAGAGAAAACCAGACTTGCACCAACTCCTTGTAAAGAGTGTGCTCTAGGCTATATTTCTTGCCTAGGAGGGCAAACTGATTATACATGGCTCTGCTTGAGCTCCTGTCATGATGGTAAGGGCACAAAACTGCACAATGATTAGTTTATCATAAAAGATGATAGTAGAAGTAGCATTCACATTAGAATTCACTCTAAAAATTAGACTCTACTTGAAATAAACCTCCATTTATGTTTTGAAGTTTTCCTAAACTGGCAGCAAAACATCCTGTATTACCTAATTATTGGCTTATTTTGAGAAATCACTCAAGGAAATATGCCCTCTCCCCCTTAACTTGTTTTCATATTAAAAGAAAACAAAAACGTTTTTTCATGAAAATGAAGATGGGAAAATGTCTGAATTTAGCTTGTTTTCAAGAATATTTTAAGCAAGCAATTGGGTATTATCATAATTGGTTCTCAAAAAAAAACCCCAAACCAACCAAACAAAAAAACCCCAAACAAACAACAACAACAAAAAAAAAACAAACCTAAAGAAGAAAAAGCTACTCACAAGCCTGAGAACAAATGATACCTTAAAAAAAGACCCATCTTACCTCCCATGTTATTACCAAATTATCAGGTTCTGAACCTATCCCCTGTACATTAGCAGGATTCTCATCAGGGCCTAAAAATAAAATATTAACATGTGAACAAAAATGTCTGCTGTGGGATTGCAAGCAAATCCAATGCTATTAATGGCAGGAATCAGTCACTGGTAAGTGGGAATATTATTTACTTGCAGATTTTGTCAGGTATTGCTCAGATGGTTCACTTGGCTGACTTCTGCCAATCTTATTGACAGCTATCACACGGAACGAGTAGTTGACATACGGAGACAACTTCAGCTGCACTGTTGTCTGAGTGCCAGGGACTTCTGTCTGGTAATGCCATACTCCTGGTTCATGCAGCGCATCTTCATATTCAATTACAAAGTCTGCAAGCAGGAATTGAATCCAACTTTATGTCAAAACTTGGAAAGGCTTCCCAGACAAGTACAGGCATTTCTGAATGAGCTAGTCCGAAGGGATTGCTCCAACCAGTGCTTTCAAAAATCGTGGAACATGTAAATACATAAACCATAACACAAATTTATAATGTGAATATCAAAAGTAGAAATATAGGTAAAATATAATAAATAAACCCTTACTTTTATCCTTTGCTACTGTCACTAATGCAGACACCTCTCAGGTAACATATTACCAGAGCTCTCTCTCAGGTACCGGATTTTAATTAAATGGGAACCCTTGAACTATCACAGCAAGGAAGTGGAATTTGACTGCCAAATATAATGTTCTTAGTTGTATCATGCAGACAGCATGCAAAATCTGTATAAATTTAAAACTTTCTGAATATTCCATTTTCCCCAATGAAACTAGCATAATGAAAATCTATTTAAAGTCAAGAACCTATACTTGAGGAAGGTTTGTGAGAGCACTTTTCATTATCTTCAAATTAAATCAGGGAATATATGTCAAGAAAATTAATTTCTTGAGAGTTCTCTGTGTGAACATTATGATGATTACTGTTAAGACCCTACAAAGTATTATAACCTCAGGGACAAATAGGTTTGTAGAATTCCAAAAAGTAAAGCACATTCATTATGAAAGACAAAAGGACATTTTTTACAGATGTGAAACAGCCAAAAAACCTTGCTGTAAGATATGAGATACGAATTCTGAAATACTTAGGAGGAATTTTCAGGACACAATAAATAAATAGGAGAAAAATGTACAGCCTGAGTACATTCCACGGAACCTTGACCAACAAATATTTGTGTGTTGCCTAACAAGAATTTTCCTCTATCTCATGTATAGGTGGACACATAACATGACTCAAGAGACATCCTGCTCACACTACTAAAAAAATTCTGAGTGGCATCTAGAAATTTCTTTTAGAAGAATACAGCACCACATAGAAAAATGTGCAACAATTTGAGGAGCAAGATGTAAAAGAGATAAGTAGCACTAAGCCTTCTGGACTTAAGGCTGTCAGATTTCATTCTGACCTAAGCAGTAAGAGAAAGAGGGAGAACTGACCCCAAGTTACTGTCTGAGTTGCTACTGCTGTTGTGTGCTCAGTGATACAGATCATGGGATGGGATGTCTTTGGGATAAAAAAAAAGCTTTGCTGAAAAGATGAGAATATTATAAGCCAAAAAGGTTTTCACTAGCTTCCCTGGTCACTAGCCTTCTGCAGGCAACTCTAGTAGAATAATTTATAGGCAACTTCAAGGAAAAAAAACCTGTCTGAGCTTTCAGAGAGATTCTAGCATGTCAGTCATACTGCGCAAACAGATCACTCCTAATGAAGTGCAATCCTTGAGTCTTCATCTGCACTTTGAAGTGATAGCAGCAGCCTAAGAAATAGGCTTAATTAGGAAGCAAATGCCTTATTTTGCAGCCTCTAAGAAGACCATGCAGCAATATAAATTGTATTATAATTATACTCAACATATTTAGTTAAAGAAGTTCAGTTTCCAATATGAGACTGTAGGTAATATCTCATTCTAGAAAAACCTACAAGAGACAACACTGCCTAGTGTTAACATTTTTGGAACAGTGTGATCACATTCCTATGGAAAGACAACACTTGTGTCTTCTGGTGTGGAAAAAAATGAGAATACTAATAAAAGTAAATGTATGTGAATAAACCACTATTCAACTATTTACACTGATCTTCTATATATTACATTTTTAAGGTATACTACTAGTTGATATACAGTAGAGATGCCTGAGACTGTAAAATTTGAGGGAAAAATCACTTAGCATTTCATTAAAATGCAATCAAAATCTTTGATGTGTTCAGAAACTTGTGGAATTCTGTTTTTTCCTTGCCAGATACCTCATCCTTATGGTTTGTTTTCAGTGTTGATAGCGACTAGCATAAAACCCTGGAGAGCGACACCCAGTAAGTCAGTGTAACTAATTAATTCCAAACATAACATGCACACTGGTCTTGGCAACTTGTGGCAGTTATCTAAAAGCACACTGCATAAATAATGAAATAATCAAATTAAGTAGCTCATATGGGAAAAGTAATGCCAGAAGGATTTTTTTATCTCATGATTTTTTTGGAAAACAAACATTAATATCTTTGTTGCTTGCTCCTAAATTCCCCCTCTATCCTCTCTGCAAGAGTCTTTCATTATGTTTTACCAGAAAGAATAACAGCATTTAAGATCAATTTACTTTCACGAAATTTTATAGATATTTAATTGTTTGGTTTTATGGATATGGTTTATTCTTTTAACTGTCTGGACTTGGAAAAAAACCCAGAAAAAACTATCTACCTTATATTTTCATGAAGAATAAACTTCTCCACCAGTAGTGATGGATAATCACTGACAATGGTGGTACTGATGCTATTTCAAATTCATAGAAGTACAAAAGAGTTAATGCAAGATGTTAGTAGCTCTCTCCTTCAGAAGCATACAAGCAATGAACAAGTCGGCTCTCTACATATCCATAAAATTGGACCTTGTCAGACAGACCAGCATATATATCAGCATATATAACTTCTATATTATCTAGCACAAGTTTTTGAATAGAAAAGCCCAGCTCTTCTGGGCAGTAAATAGATCTTCTTGCTTGGCTGTACAGTAGTTATTAAGGGTTTGTTATGTGAATAAATGGCAGCTGTAGAGAATTAATTTACCATTTTCCCATGCCATACACAAAATTTATTCAAGAAATATTAGGATTTTGAGAACAGCTAGAGCAACACTTTCAATGTGTAGTGTAGTAGATACAAACAAACATACTTGTAATGGGACTGTTATTTTCATCTCCTGGTATCCATGAGAGTTCAATGCTTCTTTCTAGCTGACCTGTCAATTCCAAGTCAAAGGGTGGATTTGGCCGAGCTGTAAATCAAATGAACACAAAGTAAGTAACCAGACCAGAATATGTAGTTTTATATTTCAAAAAAGTCTTTACATTCCAATCAAAGAATTCCACAAATACAGGAGGGCAGATCTACTCACTTATGTAAGCATGACTTAAAGACCAATAGCATGCAATTGTTACAAAACAGACAAAAATGGAGAACTGATGTAACTTGGAAACTTCTACACAATAACAACAATCGGTATTTATTTTTATCTATGAGTGCATTGAGATATAAAAATGTGCTGAGATGTAAGGAATTATGAAATGTTTAGTTTATCTTTGAATTATTATAGGTGGTTATCTATTGTAAGAAATATACCTCATACAACATGGAAAAATAAAGAAGCATTCACACCAAAGAAGCTTTTCTAGAACCATTACAAATATTTTTATGTGAATTCAAAACAACTATACTTCAAATATAAACTAATTGCAAGTTACTTAATTATTTTTTTTCTGTTCTTTTAAAAAGGCTCAGAAATACCATGTAAGGTGTTATTATGCATCCTTATAATGCATAAAGATGCAATTTTCCATTCCAAATTCATTAAGGTAATTTATTTGATGATTTGTTACACAAAAATCACAACTAATAAGTAGGTTTATGTAAGAATATATAAATATTTTCATGGAATCTTTTTTTCTGATAATATTTACATAAAAGTGTTTAAAAACCTTATACGTAAAAGTGTTTTAGCTTGTTATATTGCACTTGAACCCTCAAATTCAGAAAACATGCTACCAAATCAAAGGCTCTATACCATCAAATTTAAGACTATGCCTGACTAACAGATTTCTTTTTTTTTAAGTTTTAATTTAAGTTTCAAAATATTGGCAATTTCATCAGTTATAAGTCAAACTGGTCAATATGGTCATATACATCTTATGAGTGGAGTAAAATGAAGAAAAAATATGAAATAAAATACAGCAGGACTCCAAGGCTGCAAAACCAATGTTAACATACAACATAATTTCGTTAGTGCAACGTCTCTAATGGTGAATTACCTTTCACCGAAGAGTTGGATTTACATTTTAGATATTTCATTTATTATATAACTAATTTGTGGTCTATGAGGAAAACTTTGCCATACTATATGCAATCTTAATGAAAAATAATTTATCTCTGAAAATCACTTATTCCCTAAATATAAAGCAGCCTGCACTGTAACATCCAAAGTTCTGTAGTACAGTAATGTAGTAGTTGGTAAAATGGGATGAAACCAACAAACAGACACAGACATACACACACAGAGGAAAAGAGGAAAAAAATAGGCAAAAAAAATTGCAACAGGAAAATGAGCAATATTCTGCCTGATGATGTAGAAAGAGAACTTTGTTTTAGTTTACCGTAAATGATAGCTGGTGTTGGGGGCGCAGCTGAAAAGAACATTAATATAAAGGATTTAATCAGTTAGTAGCCATAGAAACAGAATACTGTAGGTAGTTAAAGACTATCGTTATTAGAGACAAAGAAATGTTAACTTATTTAGATTAAATGGTTAATTTAAGAAACCACATGATCATTTTTCACTGAAGAGCTAAACAAATATTCTTGAGTATTTTATTCAATCTTTAAATTAAGGATAGATCAAGAAAATAAAGTAAGCTATCTTATAAAAACACCTAAATAAGTACTAGGTTTTTGGCTTAGATAATTTCTGGCTAGGCCTAAGATCACAGGAGAATTTAAAACACAAACATACTTGCTTTGAGTCTCAGATCGAACTCACATAAGAATCATTCAGGGTATCTACTTAGAACTTTCTCACAAATTGAAGAGGCAAAGTAATATGTTTGGCAAGAATCTGCAATAATAAAAACTTAACAGAGAACTAACTAAAAATACAATCCATGAGAAGTCATGCAACCAAGTATGCTCAGTCTTTCTGAAGCATAATTTTGCTGTCAAAGAGATTCCTGAGATAACATTCTTCCAATACAAGAAAGACATGGACCTGTTGGAATGAGTTCAGAGGAGGGCCACTAAGGTGATTACAGAGCTGGAGCACCTCTCCTATGAAGACAAGCTGAGACAGTTGGGGCTGTTCAGCCCAAAGAAGAGAAGGCTCTGGGGACACCTTAGAGAAGCCTCCCAGCACCTAAACAGGCTACAAGAGGGCTGGAGAGGGACTTTTCACAAGGATATGTAGTGATAAGACAGGGGGCAATGGCTTCAGCTGAAGCAGAGTGGGTTTATGTTACATATAAGGAAGACATTTTTTACCATGAGGCACTGGAACAGGTTGCCCAGAGAGGTTGTGTGGAAGGTGTCCCTGCCCAAGGCAGGGGGCTTAGAACTAGATGACTTTAAGGTACAATATTTATGTTCCAATACCCTGCAAAATTTAGTTTAATTTCCTGTAATAGCTCAGATGCGGTCAAAATAAAAAGCTATACAGCACAAATCTGTCCTGTAGCTACTCAGACATTCTGTCAGCAGCTGATTCAAATGCAAACTTGTACATTTTTTAAAAACTGAAACACATTGACACATAGGTGGCATTTCCTTTATCCTGCCAAAAAAACCAAAACTATGTTTGTGCTTTTCACTTAAAATCTAATGCTGTTTTCATACTTAACATTAAAAGTTTGAGAGTATTCTTACCAACAACAGTAAGCACAGCACTTGCTGAAACACTGTCCAGAGTAGTATTAACTATGCAAGTGTATGTTCCATCATCTTTATCAGTTACATTCATAATGGTCAAGTTGTCTTTACCAACTAGAAACCTGTAAATACAATAGATTTCAGCCACTGATTTTTCAACAACCGACACTGTTATAAGAAACCTGCATAAAACATTATCATTTCCCATACACTTGTACATACCTAAAAACATTTACCCAAGTTCCAAGATATGGAATAACATCAGCTTTTTTTTCCCCTTCATTGCTCTTTCTTGACCATCTTCCCACAGCAACTGTTTATTCTAATGTGCTTTTCTTTCCAAATATATTCACATAAATCTTAAATATATGTGATCTAGAGCAAAATAGTTTTCTGTTATCTGTTTGGCTTCTTATGTCAATTATCTTTATGCTTAATCTATAAGGTCAGTGTGCACAGTTTGTATAAATGTTTACATCTCATTTTATTTTTAATTCTATCTTAATATTTTCATCACACTAGGTAAGTCCTTTAGTCACCAAATATTGGATATGCATGATGTTTATCAGTCTTCTTTGGAAAATGTCAATAGGTCAATACAGTCCATTCAAAGATCAGGAAAATAAGCAGACAGAAGGACCTAGAAAATGAAAAATAAAGGAAAACTATGTGGTCCTTACCTTTCATCATCTGGCAGTTCATCATTGTCCTTCAACCATGTAACTGTTGGTAGTAAGGTAGAATCATGTTTTATTATACACTCAAAAGAAGCCTGGCCATATCTCTGAATCACTTTGTATTCTGGCTGTTTAATGATCATTGTTGGATCTGAAATTCAAAATTAAAATTAGATATTCAAAGTCTGAAATTCTGTACTAATCAGTGATGAAAGAATGACTAATCTCTCACCTTTAATTTCCAACTGCACCTCATTTTGTATCTTTCCTAATTCATTCCTTGCTACACATGTGTATGTACCAGCACTACTCTTCTGAGCCACAGGAATTTCCAAGGTTCCATTATCATGGAAAACGTACTCATTTCCATGCAGGATGCTACCTTTCACTCCCTTAAACCTTTATATAAGAAGAAATATCATTAGCTAGCATCACAGTTAAATTCTGTATGGTTTTTTTATCAATAAAATACAAACTTAGGACTGCCACATTAGAAAATAGAGACAAAAGCACTCAAAGAAATTTAAGCTTGACTCTGTAGGCGTAACTTTACTGCTGGTTCATTAAGTCTATGCAATATTGTATTAATGAACTATAAACAGCAGTATATATTTTAAAATACACTATTTTAAAAATTTAAATGGAATTAAAAGAGTTTTAAAGTTTTAAGTGTTTGTTTCCATAGATGTAACTGACTCATTTTCTGTAATATAAGCACAGCTAGAGCTTACCATTCAATTTCAGGCTTAGGTGATCCAAAATAAGCACAGTCTAGCAATGCGGGACTGTCTGCAATGACTTGATACAGTTTATTAGCAGGAGTCAGAATTCTTGGTGGCTCAGCTGAAAAGACAAAGATAACATATAGTTACAAAGTTACAAATAGTAAATATGTTGTAAAAATATAGTTACAAATATAAAATACAAAGATATGAAGAATGGCCTCAAGAACTACATATAAACATTTTTCTCTGCGATTATTTTGGGTCACAGTCTGGGTTCAAATACATTTTACTGGTACTAGCCTGAGGAAAAGTTAATGCAGGGAAATTATCTTGTGAACAACAACTATTTCTTGCCTATTTACAAGTAATAGTGATGGGCACCAAAGGCAAGGATTTCAATTGGAAAATTTAAATCAGTATATACTTCAAGAAGATAATCTCCTGGGTACAGACCGAATTATCTAATTCCAAATAAACCTGCAGGCAGAAAGAGTATTTTTGGTGTAACACCTACATTTTCTTTCTTTTAAATGACAGTGTCAATCAACACATATACCAGTTTCTGCAGGAGGGTCACTAGAGGCCATCCTGCCTAGGATTTTGCTGCTAGCTTCGTTATTCAGTGAGAAGAATTAGAGGGGGCCACAACATTTTGTAATCAGAAACACATGCCAGGGAAGCCTTAGGGACAAATGCATAATCATGTCCCCTTGCAACAGCAACTTGGAGATCATCTATTCCACTAATCGAAAACATCTAGACTCAATGAAACTGTATTGAAACGTACTAACTTAAGCAATAATTCCTGCCTTCTTTGTCGGGCTTCTGCTTGACTGATTTACATAAAAAAAAAAAAGAAGAGAGACAAAATGTCTTTTAAGTTTTCCCAGCTTTTACTTTGGAACAGTGAAAGTGAAATTCAGTAATCTACTAGAAAAAACAAGGTATGTATACCTTTGCTCTTTACAGGGGCCAGGAAATAGATCAATTCCCAATGAAGATGTCAAGCAAGGCTTGAGCAGAGAGTCTGTGTGTTAGCAGGAGGCAACTGAATACCCAAGAAAACAGAAAAATATAAAAAATATATCTGTTTCTTACCCAGAACATTCACAAATGCATTTGCTAGCAAGTATCCATATTCATTAGAAGCATTGCACTGATAGACAGCACTTGACCTTTCTTGCACGTGTGAGAAAATAATGGTGTCACCATCCACCTTTCTACTAGGATCTTCTGGGGCAACTGTTGGTATAAATAAAAAGAGTTATTGCTTTTCCTAAACAACTGCTATTGGATTTCAAGTTTTGTACTTCTGAAAAGAAGGAAGAATCTGAAAGACCAATATACCCTTTATGTTTTTTTTTCCTGGGCAACTGTTCGTTGGTAAAAATGTGAATTTTAATACAGTTTTAAAAGTTCTCCTAAGTCTACAGGTATTAACTCAGGATGGTAGAGTCCCCGTTTTTGGAGAGGTTTTTTTGGTTTTTTTCCAAGGAAGTGAAGCTGAGATAGTATTTTGCACCCAATAAGAGGAAAAATACCAGTATGACAAGATTTGGGCAAATACAGTCAATATCTAGAAAAACACAGAAATATTTCTGAATGTCAACAGAAAATGCTGATACAATGATATAGTCCCCTGTGACTTTAAAGATTTGAATTTTTTGTTACACCATAAATAATTTTCCAAATATAAAAATAGCCATTCCCAGTTGAAAACAATCTCAGTAAAAAATAAGCATTCCTTCACACAAAATCAAGAAACAATCTTCACAGGAGCAGAGTAATTCAGTAGGTGGCACTCTTTCCCTTATGTAAGAATTATACAGTGCCATTTCCTCGACTGTTCTGGAGTGCCCTGAGCTGTCAAACAGCTTCTGCATCACAGAAGCACCCAAGACATAACTGAAAAAAAAATTCTAAGAAAATACAGAAGAAGAATAATAGCTGTCAGTTCTGATACAACTGAATGGCATTAGAGAAGTATAATGAAGAAAAAATTTAGCTTGTAACATCACACCATATAAAAATGCACCATCTATAGTTTAATATTTTATGGACATATTAGATGAGACCAGATATATTATTACTGTATTAAAAAGCACATGTATTATTATTAACGGAAATTAATGGCAAAATTACCGATCTACTAATAAGAAAAATAGATACATTTATACATAATTAAATGCATCCTACTTTGGCTGCATCATCAAAATTGATACCCTTACTGAAGCTTGAAAAAGTGTATTTGTGGAACACATTCTCATATAACGAAATTCTTATTTGAACTCATAAAAAAGATCAATCAACTAAATTAACATCAATTTTCTGTGACAGGAACCTTTTGATTCAGACAATACCTTAGTTCTCATCTGTTAAGAAAATGGAGACATTTCTCATACATTTTCTTAAAGTATCTATTACTGAATTCTCTACAAGAGAAGAAACCAGATGACGGGGACCACAGTTCTATGCTTTTGCTTAAGGGTATTTCCAACTTGGATGAGATCTAAGGCAATTTTTCATGTAAATACCTCAGCTTCCAAACAGCTGCCTCAAGAACAGATTTCAATTTCTGTTTTTTCTGGTCTTCCATCACTTTGAGTTCAAATCAACATCAAAAATTTCAGGAAGGAAGAAAAAGGTACTACTGACATTTTAAATGCTCATTCTCTGGACTTCTGGGTTGCTGGCATGTATTTTTCTCTCTTTTGCTTTACTTTCTATTGTGTTCCATGTTTCACATTGCTCCCTTTTCTATGTAAATGCCATTTTCATTAAAAGATTCATGGGCTGAAAATAGCTGGAGCAGGTGAGTAGCCCAGCAGGCAGGCCAGTCAGCTGCGGGGAGCAGTCTGTTTCTGCATACAAATCACAAATCACAGTTAAATAGAAGACAGACACAACTGCTCTCCCACGAGGAAGGAGAACTGCCCGCAGCCATTCCAAGCATGACTGCTTCCAGCCCTGGGCTCTGGCCTCCCCCCCACCCAACCTGCAGCACTTTCTGCACCCAGGCAGGTCTTTAATGGGTGCACAGACTGCCCCCTTCACACACACTCCAACACATAATCCCTTACAGGATGATGGTAGGGCCTCTCCTAAGAGATAGAAGCCATTAGTTCAATCCTCTATAACTGAAGGAAGTGCATCGTAAAAGAATGATCTAACCATTAAAGTACTATATAAAAAGAGGGGCAGCATCTTCCCTTTCTGCTGAAGGAAAAAAAGAGATACCCCCTTTCAGCTATCTGAAGGAAAGGGGGTAGCTGCCTGTTCTCTGAAAAGGGCTTCAAGCTGGGGTCCCAAGAGAAAAGAAGACACAAGTGTCAGGTTAGCTAGTGCTTTCTGTTAACTGGTCCAGTCACTTGGATGCTGGCACTAATTCAAAAGCTCCCTGTTAAGACTGGCATTTATTCAACTGTCTGTTCAATACAGCTTCTTTAATGGTCTGAAGCACCAACTGCTGCACTCATGGACACAGAAACAACTGAGCTTGGAACCGACTTTTGGAGGTCATCTGGTCCAACTCCATGCTCAAGCAGGGCCACTTGGATCCAGTTATCCAGAACTGTGTCCAGATGGGGGAAGAATCAGCTTCCTCTACCTGCTAGCTATAATTTTGTCTCATCTAGCCCAGGATAATGTTAGCCTCTTTGCCATAAGGGCACATTGCTGGCTCATGATCAACCTGGTGTCCACCAGGATGCCCAAGTCCTGCTCTGCTAAGCCACTATCCATCTGGATGGCCCCCAGCATGTACTGGCACTAAGGCTGTTCCTTCCCAGGTGCAGGACTTTGTTCCACTCATCACCTTCTCTGGGTCTGGCCATTCAGCCATTTTTCTATCCACCTCCCTGTCTGTTTATCCAGCCCCTACATCAACAGCTTGTCTGTGAGGATCTAATGGGAGATAGTGTCGAAGGCCTCAATGCAGTCCAGTCAGACATTATCCTCTACACTTGCCCTCATCTACCTGGCTAGTCATTTCATCATAGAAATGTATCAAGTTGGTCACCCCTTGGTAAAGCCATGAAAACTATTCCTGAAAGTTTTCTTGTCCTTAATGTGCCTTAAATTATTTCCAGAATTAGCTGCTCCATCACCTCCACAGGGATAAAGGTGACGGTGACCAGCTTGTAGTCCCCTGGTTTTTCCTTCTGGCTCTTGTTGAAGACAGGAGCAGCATTTGCTTTCTCTCCATCTCTCAGTTACCATGATCAAGCAAAGACTATTGAGACTGTTCTTGCAATGATATATGCCAGCTCAGTCAGCACTTGTGGCCTGCATCCCATCAGGGCCCACAGACTTAGCTATGTTTACTCCTGACCTAGTCCTTTTCCACCAAGGGTACATCTCATTCTAGTCTTTTCCTCTGGTCTTTGGGACCTGGGGTTCCCGAAGGTCAGTCTTGCCAGTAAAAGCTGAGGAAAAATAGCATGCAATACTTCAGCCCTTTCCATATACTAGTCTATGTTTTGGGTTTTTTTTAAAATCTTTTTCTAGGGAAAAGGAGTGATGGCAGGGCCACTCATGCACTGCTTGTTTGTATTTATGAATATTCTAGTGACATTACACAACAGCTGCATGAGAAGGAGAAAACGCTTTTGACACATTAGACAAATCTGAATTTGGCACTGACAGGCAAAATAGCAAAAAACTATGTAATACTTAAAATGGGCATGTACAAACAGGATAAAGAACTACAGGGATTTGCTACAGGAGTTCTGCTGCTGTAACAAGACAGGTGAACATGTGCCATCTAACAGCCAACATTTGCTCCCAATAACAAGGAATCTCAGCTTATGAATGTGTTTTGGTCCTTTCTGCACAAAGACCTGGTTTCACCTAGTTTTTTCATCACATTGTGCAATGATATAGCTTCTTGACCCTAGCCATGTTCAGCATATACCTATACAGAGGAGGCAGGGACTCCATCAGATACTTTTGTCGTAGTTAGAGATCAGCACCCTGAATAACTTCCGTTCATTTGAATGCATACTTCCATCTGTTTTCATAAACTTCTGATAGCCTAAGCAATTACTTTTGCTAGTATGTTTAAATAACCACTATGGCATGATTATTACTTTCTTTTCTTAAAAAAAAATACAGAATGGCAATTACTTTTGCTAGTATGTTTAAATAACCACTATGGCATGATTATTACTTTCTTTTCTTAAAAAAAAATACAGAATGGCAATTACTTTTGCTAGTATGTTTAAATAACCACCATGGCACCATTATTACTGTCTTTTCTTGGAAAAAAGATAGAATGACATGTGATCTCTGAACAGAAGCAGTTAAAACACACCGTTAGGCTTAAAACTGGAAGGGAAAAGATATGGATTTAAAAAAAAATGGGTAACTCAAATAGTAAAGAATGTCCTTTTCCTTTTCATACCATTCTCGCTTGTTCCTTCGCATATTATTTTCCTGTGATCACTGAAATCCTTTTTTCCTGAGTTTCTGATAGTTCTGCTGTCTCCAAAGGCACAGCATTACCTGCACTAACTATAACCATCCTTTGACTATTTTGTGTAGAGTTGAAAAAAGCCTGGTTATCAAAGTTTTTTTCATCTGCTGAAGTTCCTAAGCCAGATGCAAAGTTCCAACACAATGACAGCAGAAGCAGTGGATAAAGATCTTCCTTAGCAGTCTTCTCTCCAAGACTGAAATACAGGGGGCATTAGGGTCCAGCAAATTTGTCCTGACTTTCCAATGGCTGCAGCGAACAGTTTGTGATGTGTACTCTCAGAGAAAATGATGGATGATGAATCTCTCAGCCAGGGATTATCAAGGCCTTTCATGAAGGAAACCTAAGGGCTAATGTTTCTCCCTTAAATTCAGTGTGAGTACTAATGGAGACTAAGTCAAACCTAGAGATTCAATGTGAAATAACAAGAGAAGAATATGCTGAAAGAACATAAACAGTGCCTTTGCACTACTTTGTATGAATCTAAGTGTCTGTATCTAATATTTAATAGCTCATCATGAACTGTAAACCACTGGACCAAAAAATCAACCTTTTGTACAGTATCTGCAATGCCTTTCTGAAGTCCAATTATGGAAGTGTTTCCCCCTCCCAATTAATCTGGGTTGTTACTTTCTTAAAAGTTGAGATACTTTATGCATGGCTTCCCTTTTGTAAAACCATGCTGAACATCTAAGCAGTAAGACACAATGGATTGTGCAGCGATATAAATAATGCAGATCTTGAGTGTTAATTGAAGCACAAGGCAACACAGAGTCATGGCCTGAACTTTGAATTGCTGCTTGCCAAAGTAATTCTAATTGAACTTAAGGGGACTGGGAATGTGAGTTCAACATACTCCTCCTGTGAGTAAACATTAGGAGGTTAGGTTAGGTCCTTATCATTCCAACATGGCTAAAGCAGCTTATTTATTAGCAATGCTGGTGTTTTCAGCATGACTGTTGAAGAAAACTAATTAAAATATTCCAAGGAAACTGCAACTCTTGCTTAAAAATATTTTTTTACTCAGATTATTGCAATATTGAACAAAATTCACACCATTGCAATTTTATTTTATAGTTGCTAATGCACAGTACATTTTTCTCTACTTTTTTTTTTTCCCTTCTCCCTACAGATATTTAAACCTCAGCCTCTGACTGAGATATGGACGAATGGTTCTTTCTTCAGCATTCCCCTTTCCTTGTCTGACTCTATTATGGAAAAACAAAACTGGAAGAATTAACTATCTCCCAGTTGTGCTTTCCAATAGGAAATTAAAGTATTGCAAACAGATTACTAGGCCACAAGAGGCACATTGTGGGATACATGATGACAGCAGGGCTTTGAAATTCAAATGTAGCTCTTTCTTTGAAATCCTGCCATGAGTGTAGCTCTCACAGCACTACCCTGAAGCTGAAACAGCTGCTTTAGTTTCCTTTTAGAGTGATTTCCTAATCATTCAGTTGGAAGATGAGGGACTCAATTCTATAATTTAGTAACAAGTAAACAAAAAGAACACTGTACTTGGTAATTTCCACAACAGCTTTTGATAACTCAGAATAATAAAAAATCACAGGAATCTTAAGAACTGCACTTTCTCTGATCATGATGCTTCTTGTAGATGCCCTGACAGATGCAGTGTACTGGAGCATCCAATCAACTTGCACTTAAATATTTAATATGGATAAGACTTCAGCTTTTTTCAGCAGTGAAAGTGACCTTTAATATAAGGCTGAGCTACCCACTTACTTATTTCCTGTGTTCTTTTATTTTCTTTTTTTTCCCTACTGAGTTTGAGTGGGTAATTTAATTAAAGTCTTTTAATTTTTACTGAATTCCCCTCAACAAGACTTTGTACACCAATTCCTCAAAGTCCATCCAATATATGCTGCCCTTGTATTTGGGAAATTTGATGGCATCCTGCAGCTGCTTCTGAAAACTCTTTCTTAATGTTTTACTGTTACCATGAAAGAATGCAGAACACATCGCTGCCTTTCTGGAAAAGGTCAAATTGGTCATTTGAACAGCTCTTCCTACAGCTTTGATGAGGAAGAGCAGCAAGGCAAAGTTGATAGTCAGAAGAAAAAGATTTTACTAGTCAAGAGGCCTGAAATAAAAGTTAAATAATAGTTAAACTGCAAGAACTGCAGGATAAAAATCATCTCAAAACAAATAAACAAAAAGTGAATGGTGAGTGTATAGAAAACAAAAATGGAAGATGAGACCACCAAAAGCCCAAAATGGAAAGTGAAGGACAGGTACCGAACACTGATGATAACAAATGAATTATAACATATTGATTTATAAATATATACTATGCAAAATTACATTGATGTTTTCCTGTTTTCCTGCCTTACTGTTGTTTCATGAGGTGATTAATGTCAGTTTACATAACTCATTAACCAATTGAAACTTTTCGTTTTAAATCTCAGTCTGTAGATCTCATCTTCCATTTAATCAGGACTCCTAAAACAGGTTACTTGCTCAATATTTCTATTTTTTCAATATATAGCCTTATTTTGCCCTCCAAAGTTGCATTTTTCCCCCAACAAATAAGTTTAATCTCTTTTGCATACCAAATACTTCAAATATATCTAATGAGGGTTCTCTTTACCTCTTGCTATTACCTAGATTCTGACTGTAAACCATTCTTCTCCATGTCCTAACCAGGTGAATTATATTTTGTCAGCAGATTTAAACAACTCCTAAACTTCTGAAAGTGACAAAAGGGACACTACCATACTTAAAACAGACTAGTATTTTGGAGTACATTATCTCTCATGAGCCAACAGGTGAGACTGTTTTTATTATTGTTTTGAGAAAGAGGAAGGATAAGGGTATAAGAACCAAGTGTGACTTTACAGTACAGGGTATGCTCAAACCTAGCTGACAACACACTGCAGTGTCCTCCAGCAAGTTCTTCGCAAGGCAAGTTGTACTATATATAGCAGCTACCTTGTGTCTGTCATACAGCATTGCCAGTCCTAACACTGCAGCAATTAAGTAGCTCGATCATCAGTTCAGGGCTGCTTTTCTTACCCATGCACACAAACAGCTGTTCCACTGCCTTAGGGGTTCCTTTTCTTTGACACCTACTTGGCACAGACTGTTTGCCAGGTAGCTGCTGACACATTCAGACAGTTTTGCTGCTGCAGCTTCTTAGAGCTGAAGCCTGGAAGGGTCCAACATACACTAAGCTGCAAATCCCACAGTGTACTGCAAATCCTACAAGTGCTCCGTATATCCACACATGTGAGGACTTCACTTTTTATGTGACATTTAGGATTCCTAGGCAACATTACAGTTGCAGTGGGGCAGCAAAGGAGAGATCTAGCAGACATGACTCACAGAAACACAGGGGTAACAATGACATCCCAGCAATGGCCCTGTGAGAGGGACCATCCAATCTCCACAAAGATACTACCAGCAGAATGCCAGACAGAAGAACCAGGGGCATGATTAGACATTTTAGTTCTCTCAAACATGTTCGAGGCACATTTTGTTGTTCAGCTTTTATGAACCACAGTATTTTTATCACATCTTTTATGATTTAGTATGACCTGTCAGGCAAAATCTACACAAATACAGGCTCCTCACAAACCACCCTAACACTCCTCATATTTTCTTACTCATGCTATTGTAAGGTAATTAAGAATCTTACTTGCTATGGGAACACCATTTGCTAACCAGCTTATACTAGGCTTTGGGTTGCCATTAGCTCTGCAGATCAATGTTCCATCTTCTCCAGGAGACAAGACCAAATTTCTGGGTGCTGTTATCCAGTATGGAGCAGCTGGGTTTAAGAAAAGAAAGACAGCAATTACTTTCCAAAATTAAGTACAGAAAATTCTAAGGCACAGGCATGGTAATCAGAAGATAATTCAAATAAGGTATGTATCTGTATCTATAGACTTACATCTATACTGTTACTTTATATGTGTTTGTACATAGACACATATACAGGTGACAATTAAGTGGAAGATCATACAATGGCTGAACTGACCCTCTGGTCACATGCTGCATTAAAATTCTGAGATAAACAATAAGAGGATCTTTGTTTCATTTAGGGTTGCCTGCTTTGAATCTAATTTGCCTTTCCTAAAGCAAGCAATTTGGCATTTGCAGACACTATAGATGTCTTTTGATTTTCAGAAATATCCATTCTCTTAGTAGTTCTCCATCCTTTTTTTACAATAAATAACCACAAACAGCATATACTATCACATCTTGAAATTAATTTTCAGATTTTAGATTGATGGACAGATGCAAACAGAAAATTAAACTTCTCTTCTTAGAAAGGAGATTAAATAATGTGATCATAAAAAAGATGCTGATCTACAACAAAATAAATGACTATTTAGCATGCAAAATAAGCAATACAGCTGATTATTTCAATGACTAATTAACTGTCATTACAGTTTTTTGTTTCATGGTATTCACAACATACTTAAAATTCCTATTTAGAACGTGTTGTAAATGTTTTTAGAACTATAAGGCATCATCTTGGGTAAAAACCATGAAGAAGATAGGAACCCAGAAATATCAGTAAAAGAGAAAAAGGAAGAAAAACAAAATGGTAAGACAATAGAAAAATAGAGGGAAAAAGTAATCTGGGCTATATGAATGGAGAGAAGAAAAATGGAGAAAATTATGAGATGATGAAGAGAAATAAGGAAGAAGAGAAGCAAGAGAAAGAAGCAGTCTGATGAGAGATAATCAAAGTATCTAAAATAAATGTACTACTTGTGCAAACTAAGGCATTATCTTACTACTTTTATAGTAAAATAACCAGTTCAGCCTGATGCTTTACAAAGTAACATTAAAAGATGAAAAAGATATTATGGATAGTACAGCCCTTCCAGTGTTAGAATTCAGACAGTTGAATGTTTCCTCAAGGTGATTTTAACTATTATCATTCATCCTTTTAGCTCTACTTCATCCTAGAAAACCTGCTTCGATCCTGCATTCTGGACTTTTGACAACATTACATTAAGGATAATTTTAGTATTACCTTTCACAGTTACTGAAATGACATGATGAACTGAACCTAATGTATTTCTTGCTATACATTTGTAGTTCCCAGAGTCAGCTTCTGAAACATCTATAATCTTGAGAGTTTTCTTAAAGTTTTCAAAAAATGTTCTGTTGGCTGGAAGTTCCCCACCCTCTTTGATCCAGCGGATTACTGGTGTGGGTCTGGAAAAGGAAAAGCACAGATCAAATTTAGGGACTGAAGAAAAGGAAGATAAGAGTTCAGTATGTTATTTTTTCTAATATATGTCTCATAAATAATTATTATAAGAGCCTCTATCCAGATTCTGGGCCACATCCAACAAATATGAAAAATATGCCAGCATCTATTCCTAGGAAATGACAAGTCTCACTACCATTGTCAATGGCCATCTGTTCATAGGATTAATAATTACAGAATACATTTGTCTCCTGAGTAATCTAAAAGCCTGATGGTCAATAAATGAAGACATTCATTTATAGCTTCTCTAAAATGACAAGTTTATAATTGTCCTTTGTGTGAGCAATATCCTAATGCTTCATGAACATCATAAACTTTACAAGAGCTGTAAGGAGACAGAAACATTTCTTGTGAGAAATCAAGGAAAAAATGTCAGTGCTGAGTCAATTATAGCTACTTGTCACTGTACTGAGTCTAAATCATGGCTATGCCCCATGCTGTCCACTGAAATTGAAAGTTGTTCAAACATGTGAAGACAAACTTTAAAAATTACAAGTAATTGCAATTTGTTGCGTATTGAATAGAATGTTCCCTCTCAAATAGTAATGGCTCTAGGCAAATGTTCCCTTAGCAGTCTAATATAACACATATTATAACACAGACACCTAGCAAAGATGACTTTTAATTATGGCGTCAGGGATTAGGAAGAGCTATTTCAAAAAAAATCTACATCGGGCCCTTTTGTAGACAAGTATATCCTCACTGCTTTTTTTTTTTAAATTACATGATAGCTAAAGACATAAAGCCATATAATACATTACACTCTGTTTTTTCACAGGTTTTATCTAGCCATTTTACTGGCGATTGGATCACCTAATACTTTTATTGCAGGGTTGTAAAAAAGGCATATAACTATATTGCAGATGATGATTACTTGGACTGGTGCTACTTTTGCTAGTGCTGCTGGGGCAGACACCTGAGCAGGCCACAGCTGAGACAGAAACCCTGCACTGATGCTCAGATCAAGCTGTGCCTGAGCATGCCCTGTGGAGCTCATGCAAGTGAACACATGTGCATGGTGCTGTGGTGCATGATTTGCAATTATTGGCTTTCCTCATGGCTACCTGAGAGCACTCTACATTATAATGCCTTTGTGCGCTGTAAACATATTGACAGTTCTTGAAATAGGTACTAAAGATTTTCTACTTCTATTCTATAGCCAATCTATTCTCAGATTTCTTCCTGAGAATGAAACTGATTTAAAGATCAACCTAATTAATAAAGTTAAATTGCTCTTAGTAATTTTCTTTTTGCACAATAACCAGCAGAAGCAAACTTGCATTGCATTGAAGAAACAAGTATCAATTAAGCTCAATTACAATGAGAAATTAGATGTAAGGACCTGAAGATTTGTTCTAACAATTCCCACCTAGAGGATCTACTAGGTAGTTATTAATACATATAAGCAATTCTCTTGGATAAGAACAGAAATTCTTATCTGTTTTTATATAACTTGAGAACCTAATGGCTGTAAACTTAGGAAAACAACAGAAGCTTTATTCCTGACTGCAAATCTGTGGATATGTGCCTGAGTTTAGTCTATAGCATTACTTGCCTGTGTCCTTTAAAAACAATGGTACAACCCATATCCTGTGCATAGGGCTTGGGGATATGAGAAGGCAGAGGCCATACATGTTCATAGCCAGTTCCAAAGTCTCCTGATGTCCAAGTAAATGGTGGAATTTCTTAAAAAAGCTCTTGCCATTTTACACTTCTGCTCCTTTTAAACACTTAGGCTTATACAGTGGTCACATTTTAAGCATCTCTGAAATGTTTCCCTCTGTTTCTATATTTCTATTTAGAAAAAAAAAGTCTCAAAAGTAACTCACAATCCTGCTGCGATGCACTCCAACAAAAGCACATTTCCTCTGAGTTCCACTTTGGTACTTGTGCTACCTGTTGGTGTTAGAAGAACGGGCTGCCTTTCTGTAACTGGCTTTGCTGGAAGACGAAGAAGTAAACTAATTAATTTCTAA
This sequence comes from Toxostoma redivivum, assembly GCA_013397375.1. Taxonomy (NCBI): domain Eukaryota; kingdom Metazoa; phylum Chordata; class Aves; order Passeriformes; family Mimidae; genus Toxostoma; species Toxostoma redivivum. Next base: position 285,162 of record VXBI01010993.1, read on the forward strand.
ATTTTGTTCTATTACCAATCAAGCGCATACATCCATTCTCACATTTTGTGTAGAGATTTTGTTCCACATTGGCCATTTGATTAAAAGTCATTGTGCAGCACAACTACAAAGCTGAACACGTTAGTTTTTTGACAGACATAACATATCTGTTAAAAGCCACAATTTTGAACATTTAGAAGAGAAATGTTATTATTAAAAGACAGGAACAATTGATACAAAGCTTTTTCATAGGCAACTATGCAGTCTTAATCTTAAGTAGCTGCTGTTTCATTCAACAGAACTGTAATGGGGAGTAAGAGGTCACTGGTGTGAGGCAAGACTTAAGAGTTACTGAAAATTCCTGGGCATCCATCAAAATAAAAATAAAGCAAAGTTATTTGTAATCATAAATATATACTAAGGGAGTGAAAGGTACAGTTTGCTTTGGAATATGTTTTAATATTTCCTAGACAATGTGAGGCATTGTTTCAGAAATTAATCCTTGTATTTTCCTCTTTCTATATATTTAACTTTAATTCAAGCTGTTCCCCTGTCTTGCAATATAGAACCTTGATTAACCTGTAAGCAATAATCACAGTAAACAGGCAGATATAAGACTCATTTCTGACATTACACTCTGTTGGCTTTTGAAGTATATGGTATTTTCTATCCTTTCTTGGAATTCAGAATAAGAGTTTTCTGTACTTATAGAGTGCTTTCTGTGAATACTCTAATGTTCTCTTGTAGCAATTTTAAAATATGGACCTAAATTGCTCTAAAGTGCTGTAAGAGTCTGAAAAATTAAAATAATAATTTTATTTTTTAAAAATGGGATTAGAAACATAATAAACTCAAAGTTTGGTAGGGTACAGGATTTACTGATATATTAGCATAAATACAACACTTTGTTTTAATCTAGCATGTGCTGTGAATTCCTTAATAACAGTACACAAACAACCTAAAATTGTGGGAGAACAGAGCAGTATAGAGTCAAGAACACAGCTGACAGTCACAGCAACAACTCATCTACCCAGTGCTGGCACTGCCAAGGGCTGCTGACTCACTTGCCCAGACTATGAGTGTTTAGAAGAGCCACCATGGTGGTTCTGAGCTGGGAGCCAACTCAACACTGTTTCCCTCACTAATTGCAGCTAATATATTGTTTTGTGTTCAAGTACTTATTTCTTGTTTGTCTCTCCTGAATAACATGTAATTTTTATGTAGAGAAGCAAAATATTCTGTGTCCATGTGTTATTTTAGATTCACGTAAGTTATGGTTTAATATGTGCAAAGCCCCATTTCACAAGGAAAAAGACAAAAAAAAGAATAAATAGAAAATACTTGATATGTCACCCAATATCAAGTGGACATTCTAGAACCAGTGGTGCTCCAAAGTCAGCCTTGCTAAACACACATACATCTGTTCAGAAGGATTTCATTCAGAACATACAAAAGACCATTCAACATAGATTAATGAAAAGACCAGCTTAAACACCAAACAAACACAACTTATCCTACCCCTATGAATTTATTGGTATATTCAGTAAGTTATTAAATGTGAAGTGGATCTGTTAGGTGCTTAATTGTTATTTATTATGCAGCACATGACATTGAATAGTCCTAGTGATAATGAACATAACCGAACTACTAGGTAAATTGGAGGAAAAATATAAAAAACCAACACAGTATAGAAGTAGTTTTTAAAATCTGCACCAGTGTGAAAGCACTCTTTCATTTTAAGTGTTTATATTTTCTTTGAGACAGATGTTACAAGAGTATTGAGACATTAAATATTTGAAAGGATCACACTGTGCAGTCCCTTTGTAAAGTATGTATTATCACCAGCACTAACTGATACCTTTATTAGAAACTGAAAAAGGTGCAAAAGATTAAGTAGCCATGGAGGTGACGTTAGTTAACTAAATGCTACTGTGAAACAAGGAGTATCAGTGGGGACCAGTGTAACTCACCACCATAAATATCAGTGTCACTCAAATTAGCAGCTATAGTGTCATTCAATGAATCCACTGAAATAAACAGAATATCATGAAGAAAGCATACAAGAGGGATAAATAAAAGTTCTGGGAATCAAAAGGTGATGAATGGCCACGGTGAGTTAATCAAGTGATTGATTAATTTGTTTCAATAGTTACAATAATAACTTAATAGTTACATAATAACTTAATATTCTTGTTTTGGAAAAACATTTGAAAACTGTTATTTTTTACACCTTATTTTTTCTATGTATCAAATCTTAAACTTTTTTTTCAAAACACAAAGCCTTATAAAGGAAAAATGACAGTTTTTAAAATCAATTACATATCAAGAAAACTGGAGATTACATTTTAAGTTTAATGCAGTAACGTAACTTCTTATTCAAAGTTAAAATGACAAAATTTTCTAGCTTAACACTACTTAACTTCAGCATGTAACTTGAGAACTCAGATAAATACTGTGCAAGTATGTAATTTGGTGATGCAATACCTACTTGAAAAGACTTTCACAGATATGGGTTGTTTCTGCTGTATAGTTTGTGTATGATTAAATCTTGCATAGCAGATATAGTCCTCCCGGGTGTCTTCTGGTTGTACATTAGAAAAATAAAGATCTCCATTTAGACCTTGGGAAACTCTCTCGCTTTGAGGCAGCCTTTGGAAAGCTAAGGGAAAACAAGAACACATTTAAGTCCAATATAATTGACACACTCTTATTATTATGATCTGCAGACTCCACATTCATTCAATTACACTTGTTCGTGGCTTGGCATGTATATATAGACATTTCTAAGCTTCCTGATGAAATACCTTGTCTACCCATTCTTCCCAATGGCTTAATCAACAACTTATATCAAGATCTCCAGCTGCTTTTGGCTTCGTGCTTTTGAGCTGTATGTCTGCTTGTTTCCTCTGTTCTACAGAAATGGAAATTCACTGAATTTTAACTTAGAGGGAAACTTCACCATCTGTGGTTTTGGTAAGAAACGATCTATTACATGGAAAAACTGCAAAAAGTCAACTGCATAAAAAACAAACTCACCATTATCCATCCAAAATATGATAGGTGGTGGTAAGCCAACAGGAGGTCTGCAGTGCAGTACTAGTGAATCACCTTCACGGACATGATTTGGTTCTAGTTTTTCTTTTGTCCACAAAGGCGATCCTATAGAAAACAATTTTGATACACACGCAAACTATGGATTGGCAAAAACTCAAAGATTTAAAGGGAAAATGCACAAAGTATTCCAGAGAAATGGAAGAATTACATCCATCAGAAGGTTTAGTTCTTTCATGTTTGCTAAAGTTTTTATTTTGTTTTTTTTTTTATGTTTTCTTGGAAGAAAAGTACATCAATGATTTATTAAAAGTATAATCAACTGGTCCAAATTATTTTGTGTACTCACTAAAGGTTTTATAACAGTATCTTGCAAATTTTTAACTATACTGAATAAAGGGTGATGTGTTCAAATTCAAAAAGGGTAGACATTCCTGAAGCAGAATTATACACACACTCTCTAATTAAGATTTGAGAACAGCACATTTTAAGCTGAGAAGCTTGAAAACAAAACTGAGATAAAGTTCATAAAAACCTGTAGAAACAATCTACTATTAATCAAAAAAATTTTTTAGTTCTTCTTTTTAGTCCCAATCTGTTTTAAAGCTATTACAAAAACTATAGAATATAGACTTCATAAACAGAATAAAAAATGTTGTCATCAACTACACCATTGATGTCAACGAATTATCCTTAAAGCCTTAAGGATTTAAATATTTTATTCTAGGAGTAGTCATACATACAACTCAGTTTTAAACATAAGTTTATCCAGATACATCAAGAAAAACACTCGGTCATTAAATTTTTGGGAAAAAAGTATTGAGAGAACATGTAATACAGTATTATACCTGAATATTAGAAAATAGCCAGTAACTTCTAACATGGTCATGTGGATGACTGAATTTTTAAGACAGGAAAACAAAAAGGCAAAAAGTTCATAAGCAAATAAGAAAACCAAAGTGTTTCACACTTTATGAACATTAAGAGCTTTACTTACTAGAAGGCCTTATAACGATATTGTTGGAAACAGCTGCTCCTCGGTCATTCCTTGCTGTACACTGGTAAACTCCCTCATATGCTTCTGCCTTCCCACCATTCATAATATTTATGACAAGAGTCCCTGAATTTGGTTTCATTGTTACCTGTGCATCTTTATCTATATCAAAATGAGTTCCATTGCGTGTCCAAGAGAAGCTAAAACAATAAAAACAAAAATAAAAGTTCATTCTTAGCTAATTTTGTAGACTGTATGAAGAAAAGGAAGAAAAAAATTATTAACAAAAATACTGCAACAAAAAATGTTATTTTCTTATGTGCAGATAAGTAAGACTTGTTCCCAAACTAAATACACTAATAAAGCAATACAGAACTTCTACTATAAGAAATCTGACAATATTTTAAGATAAAAGGTTTGGTTGAACTTGTTAACAGGAGCTATTGCAAAGCGAATTATTTTTTAAAAAAATACATTAAAAATTTCTGAGGTTACTCATACATGGAAAAGAATTTATTTCCTTTCTACTAGAAATGATGCAATAACATCTGCAAGAACTGATATTGCTAAAGCTGCATTAGCATTTCCATTAGAAAACCTATTGTTGAAAGGGTTTATAAACCTGTCTTTAAAAACTTGCTCAGGGCTGAAATGTGTCGTCTCAGGCCCCAGCAGGAGACCATTTCTTTTAATTGGTTTGGCAATGTTGAAGCTATGCAAGTGAATTGAAGACTGTGGTGAGTTTGATTTCTTTTAACTATTCTAATGCAAACATAATTGTCTAATTGAAATTATATAGTCTGGTAGCCTTTATTTAACCTAGTAAATTTATACTGATGCTACTCAAAACAAGAGATGTTTTGAAAAGTAGTCATTAAAAATGAAGACTAATAGAACTTATAAAAATTGTAAAGAAGCAGAGAATCATAGTCTACAACTTAGACTACTGTAAATAACACTTTCTTAATTATGTTCTGTTTATGGTCAGAAGTATAGTCACAGAGAGCCTGACCAACACCTACAAAGTGGTGAGCACTCACAGCTTCAAATGCTGTGAACAGCAGTTTTTGTACTTGTTACATATCAGCTTCAGAATCTTAAGCAAAACCCCTCCTTTTGCTGGTAAGAATGCTTCCTGAAGTATAAATGTAAATGGTACTGGAAAAGCTCAAATTCTAACTGACTCAAATTGTGTACTGACCTTCTACAGCAGCTGGGCAGAACTGGACATGATACTCACATCTTGTGTTGGGAGAGAGAAGAACTGGATCTGCAGCAGTGCTGCACCAGAATGAAATGTTTTTGGGAGGACTACCATGCATAGTGAACTGACAGGGAACCTCTTTCTTACAACTTTGTAGGTGAAGATTGTGGGGTTTCTGTTACCAATAATATTAAGGATGAAAGAAAGTGTAATGTAGATTCAAATGAGAAGTCGAAAATGTGGTAAAAAACCCTAAATTTGAGATGTGTGACAGATAGTCTTTGCTGTTCTAGCTATAGGTAGCAGCACATCCATAAATTTTTATGCCAGGTGCTCTCACCAATAAGAAGTTTTCACACTGTGTTGGGGGTTGAATAATTTCTTTTATTTTCTGTGGAATTTTTCCCTATTCTTATGCTAATTACTCCAGGCTACAAGTTAATTGCCTCTCACTGGAAGGGGGTGGGGGGGGGNATCCAAAGACTGGGACTGAGCTATACTGTTCTGTTTTGTTGTCAGTTTTTATAGCTGTTGTTGTTGTTGCTGTTTACCTTGTTAGATATATTAGTAAAGAATTGTTATTCCTACCCCCATATTTCATGCCTGAAAGCGTCTGATTTCAAATTATAGTGATTAAAAGGGAGCGGATTACAGGGAAAGGGGCTCATCCCTCTCCTTGGCAAATACCTGTCTCTTAAACCGAGACACACTGTTATCACACAATTCATACTGTGGGCTGAGAAAGTGCACCTTTGACTTCAGAGCTCTGGAGCAGTTCAAGTTCCAATATGCATCTGCAGGTTATCAAGAGTGATGGATCAACCAGACTAACTATTGATACAAATTAAATCTATGTCGTATCTTAAAAAATAAGCAAGACTAGGAATAAGCTTATAAAACTCATTAGAAAATTCTTTACTTAAATCCTGTCACTTCCTCTGTAGCATGGGAACAAAGCCAGATCCATGTTTGATGGGGAAGATGAGGATGTACAGCAGAAAGCCCTGGTACATGGGACAGGTATGTCAGTCTCACAGACAGTATTCTTTTTCTCTCTGGTATTCCAACCATAAGTGCTCAAGATAAACATCTGCAGAAGCAATACAGTTGCCCCAAAGTGGACAATAATCATCTGATCCTCAAGGTAAACACCCAGACTATTAAAAGTGGCATCAGGCCAGTGAAATTAAAATGCTAGTAAACAAAGCAGCTCTGTGGCACTCCTCTCCTTAATGGAACACTAGAAAGCATGAGAGTATCCCAGATAATCTCTATCTTTTCCATTCTGCTGCCTAGCATGATAATGACCATGATGCCAAGGCAATCATCAGGAGTAATGCAGAAAAAACCCTGGTTATTCAGACGAAATACATCGAACAAGCTTTGTCTGTGTCTGAATGAGCAGTTTTAGACAGAGCTTGCTAGTAAAGTGTGCCATAACACTGCTAGAGCAGGGAGATGCACATTTCTACGTTCACAGTCTGCAGTCAGCAGCAGTTACTAACAATGCCAGAAGGTATCATGGCTACCGATGTTTCCTATGCAGGTACTCAGTACCTCGAAATTAGTAGTTTTCAAATATTTTGAGATGGTGAAAGAGGATCTTAAAATGGACAATGATCAGGAATCTGATCCATTTCTACCAAAACCAAAAGTTAAGACTGTTAAATACACAAAGCTGCTGATCAATAAAACTGATATATACTACATAACTTCCGACAAATTGTATTTCAAGATCAGCCTCATAAAATGCAAGTATTTGCAAAACCTTACATTTGAGTGTATTAGTGTTAGTTTGACTATATTCAATGTCCATTCTTCTTAAACATTATGCCTAAACCTGGCACATCATCCAGTTCACAGTACAGCATGCCTCCTAGTGTGCCCATGGGCATTTGCCTATCTGCTCTGGTAATAATCAAGTATTATTTTATTCTTAGAGTTTTGAGAGAAAAAAGTGCTACAATTGCTTGATGACTTTAGAAACATTTAACTGTCAAATGTGATAACAGTCAAAACTGTGCCACTATCTGGTAGCTGTGTAATTTACGGAGGTACGGATGTGTGCATGTTTCTGCATTTGCAAGCACATTCATACATATAATCTTGATCTTGCTAGTTTACAAAAATTACAGTATGTTTTCCTCATTCTTTCATGCTCTTAGGCCAATAGAAGCAAAAAAAAAGAAGGTACTAACCTAGGAGGTGGCTTTCCTTTGGCTTCACACTGTATTACAATATTCTCTCGAGGGTCAACAATGTAATCTTTTGGAGATTGCTGAGTTATCGTAGGAGGTTGTGACACTTCATTATGGAATACAACAAAGAAAAATTATTTCAACAATATTTTCAAAGTATCACCAAGACACTTTTGTAAGCAGAGGAAGAAGAATTGCAGTTAGCAACCAAATCATTGACAGAAAAGTCAGATTAAATTATTCTTTGTATCAGGAGACCGAAGCTCTCCACCCTTATAAATCAGTGTAGCTATACTAACTTCCAGCTGAGCTATCCTGATTTACAGCAGATGAAGCTCTTGGCCAAAAAGTTTAATGCAAATATCATTTCTATACCTCAGATTTCAACAGATTTTCACAAAAACAAAGGACACTCAAATTCTAAGTCCAACAAATCTGAAATGAAGAGCTGCAAGACATAAACCTCCACAAAATAATTTTTTTACCACACAGAAGGAAAAAATATTCATCACTTTGTGCTTCAAAACATGTTAGGTATTTTCAAATTCTCCGTGGGTGAAACCTTTCCACACATTTATTATGCTTAACATATTGCATTAATCTACAAAGCATGCTTTTAAGAACTACTTTTCAGGAGTAAAAAATGTGTTATAAGCAAAAGACTCTGTTAAAAATGACAAAAAGAGTATCCTGTTTCCAAATAAAGAAAACATGAAAGCACTGATTCCCCTTAAGAAGCCCTTTAAAAATACACTCAATCTTGTGAACCGTCCCAGGAGAAGCAATCATTTAACTTTTGTGATTTGTCAAGTACTATAAAACAAGTAGCAAAGAACAAAATTGATTCACCCGACAAAGTAGTTGGTGTCTACCTGTTGTAATTTATAATCTTTTACCATTATCTATGCCCACTTTTGCATTAAAAAAATACTGTTTGTGCTATTAGGATAGCAAGAAAAGTGTCTTCCTCAACACTATTCATGTGTTTATAGCTTAGTGTCACCTAAATAAACTTGCTAAATAACATGCCCATGAACATCCCTATCTAAGTGCTGTAAATCACCTGTCCAGCCACACCCTTTGCTAGTGCTTTGGGGTAATTTCTAGCCAAAATAATTCAACCATTACCATTAGCTGAGTTCTCATGCCTCCCTCTAGACAGTTAAAATTGTACAACTGGGATTTTTATTTAAGTCTCCCTTAAGTATACCATTATACATTAAGTACTCCTCTGCACAGCCAGAGGTAGCTGTCTGCAAAACCCTACCTGCAAGAAACAGCACTGAAAACAAATAAGATCATGGAATCATAACAAAACACAGCAGATAAGCAGAACAGGCCACAGAGAACTGGGTTCTGCTCCTCACTGCACAGGGCAGAATCCTTGAAAGAGGAAGGCTACATTTTTAAAAAGATGCCTTTGTGTGTATTTCTTTAGGGGTACTTGAAGGCAGTCCGTTTCCCTCTCAGAGGCATTTCTCAAGGTCAGTACATGTCAGATGCTTACCTGGGAAAAGCAAATACACTCTGAAAAAGAATGAGACACAAACAGTGCCCAACCAACAGGATATTCCATCTGATGCACATCAAAGTCCTGAAATCTCCGCTCCTGTGTTATGGACTGCACTTAAAACTGATTAAATTAACCATAAAACTAAAGCTAAGTTAGAACCCATAAAATATGAGGTCTACTTAAATAGCTATATCTACTGTGGATATAAAAATTCGTCCACATCAGATATGTAAAATAGTAAAAAAGTACATATATTCCAATAAATTTATTTTTTATCAAATATATTTACTCCTGAAAGTAGTAATAAAACACTGCACATACTGATATTGAGTGAATATTTTAATGTTCCAATAGCACACTATCAAAAATCACACAATTAATTTCTTCAGAATATCAGAATATTGTTTTATGTACAGTAGTATTTTCTGAACACTGCATGCACAAAACATCTAGATACTGCAAACCAAATTATCCACAAAATGTCAGAATCACACATTTTTGGACTGCAAATTCAATTTGCAACACAATCTGTATTAATTTTCAGCAGCACACAGCCTATTTTTAGTGAAGAGTAACTTACATTCTTCTAGAAGTTTTGCTTTTATTCCCACATCAGAATCAGCAGTTGAATGGACAAATGGAGATTAAAGAGAAATATTTGTTAGTGAAGAGAAAACTAGCAATTTTGAGAGGGAAGATAAGTATCTCTGACAAGTACATTGGTCACCATTAAAAAGAAAATATTTAAAACATTCAGCACTGCAACACATGCAGCAATGCCTGAAATTACAGCCAAAATTTCCATAGTGTCAGATATTACTACAAAGCTCCTGGTATGAGAAACTTTCCTGAAGTGTTAACTTTTTAACAGCAACCATGCTATGTGATTTTGGCCTTGCAAGGACATAAAACACTAATACTGAGGAGACAGCAGCAAATCAGAATTAATGGAGTGCACTAGCCTCATGCTGCAGTCAAAATCAATCCACCCATATGATCACATGGAAGAACAAAGAGAATGCTTCAGGCTAAAATTACTCTTGTAAAAACAAACACACCCAATACTACTCAACAGACTTGCAACCCTTTTTGGTTTAAAAAATAACTAAAAAAAATTCATCTTAGCTGTCAGATCTTTATTGCTTACTTCCAAAGCTTTGCAAAAACACGTTTCTTTATCAATAGGCCTAATGTCTTTGAGTCCCCTGCATTTTCAGTCATTCCTTGCCTGCTTTGAGGAGACAGGAACTAATGAACTTGCTGTGAATAGGAATTTCTAACCGGGATGAAACCTAAATATTCAACTAATCAAGTATGTTCTGAGCACCAGGTCTTTATGGCAGATATTCAGGGAAGACCCACAAAAAAAATCTAAGTCCTTCCTGTGTGGTACTCTCCCAGAGCCTATTCTCGTCATTATTTATGAAAGTAATACCATCATTCTAGATGTAATTTCTGGCTGAAAATTCAAGTATGTGACTTTATCAGACCTCACAAAGTTATTAAGCATGAAGTAGAAGGGAATTAAATTCTCAGTACAGAATTAAAATGATACATCCAAAAGGGATGTTCATTTTTGTCTATTGATGCATTTCTGGTAAATTTAACCCAAAATCTTTCCCTTAAGATAATGATAATAGAGAGGTGCAGAATTTTTATTAGTTGCTAAACTACAAGATAGGTTTAAAACACTATTTATAGCCTGCAAAGATGTTTCTAAGAGAAAAATTAAGTTTTTAAACAAATTCATTTATTCATCAAACTTTCAAAGCCTTGTTTAACCCACAGCTTATTGCTCTAAAGGCATTTACAGCACAAGAAGTTGGACATGATTCAGATATATTGATTTTTTTACAGAAGTACAGGTCATTGGTTTGATAGGCTTGTAAAATGCATGGGGAAAAAGCCACCAAAGCACTTGCAATGTATGTCAATGATTATTAAAGAAAAACATGCATTTCTGGAAGGCAGGAAGGTATCAAAACCACAGGGGTAAAGAAAACCATGCAGATTAGAATCATAGGCAAATTTACTGATGTATTAATCTGTCAATTAAACACCAGCCCTAATGTTCTCTTCCCTATTAATTAAACAAATTAATAGTCACTGAGAGGTGCAACATGGTTCACTGAATTCTGAAAATGTGATCATGTCTTAGAAAGAAAACAGCAACCTGAAACATGAGTAATTTAATAAAATTAGCTATTGAGAATATAAAATGCAGCAGCTACCATTTCTTTTCAGCACGGAGTGCTACCTTCAAGGTTCCCCACTAGCAGAGTCTTACACTAGACAAAAACTTCACATCTTGGGATTTCTCCTTCTTCTGATGTTCCCTCATGTGTTAATGTGAGCTGGAGTTCCCAGCTCAGCACATTTTTAACATGTTTTTAAGTAAAAGTTCTTAATTGTTTTCAGGCACTACTTAAGAAATCTAAGAGCCTAGCTTACCCTTTTGCATCAAAAAAATAGGATGCTTTGAGTGTCTGAATTTTAGGTACTTGAATTTTTACTAGCTCTCATATCAGCTCCTGGGAACTTCTCTGAAGGTAAGGGTGATTGTTTACAGCAACTAGGAATTGTCCTGATGTTTTTAGAAAATTATCAATATGATCTTAATTTCAAAAAAATTAGCATTTAGCAGAGCTTTTTTGCTTCTCTTCATTCTGATCAAACAAAGGCACACTGAAGTGTAAATGGAATTCTGTGAGAATCCTGTGTTAAACCTCCTCAACTGAACAATGTAACTCATTTTATATGCACAGGTTTTGAAAATCTTCAGTAAGTAAGTGTAAATATTCATAATTATAATGTCCTGATTGAAGTTACCAAACACACTCTATTTTTAGCTCCGTGTTGGAGTTATCTTCAGCTTCTTACAGAAATTATTTAACTAATCTTCCATTATTCTGCACTTATTTATCAGGTTAATACTTACAGTCAAGAGGTACATCCAGTGCAGAAATAATTTGGCACAGAAAGAGGACCAGGGAAGTTTTGCTTGTAGGCATGCTTATCTTTTTCATCATGATTTTATGCTGTACTGAGTAAATCGCACTTAAAGAATGAAGTTCAACTTCATAAGACTAGGCAGCTTGCAGTAGTTATGTAAGTATAGACAAGAAACCTGGTAAATAAAAAACAAAAGAACAATATGCAAATACAATGGAGAGTTAAATGATCACATGCATCTTAAAAATATTACAAAATACCACCAGTCTAAATACTACATCTAAGGATAAGAGTTACACCATGTGTTCTACTGAAATCCAAGAAATTCACAAGTTCTTAGATCACCTAGATCATAACACTTTCGTAAAGAAGCTAGTGAAGAACTCCTGTAACGTTACTTAATGGAAATACAAAATGCTTCTCCTCAGAAGGATAAAATATCAGTCAGTCCATCTAGTTAAAAAAGAGTGTATACTAAAGATAATAGTCCTTTGAAGCAGATTTAGTGGATTAAAGCTCTGAATGCCCACCTAGTCTCTCATTCAAGCATCATTCTTGGAAAGAGACACTTTAGGCATCCAATGAAAACATGTCAAGCCATGAATTTGCTAAGTAAACTGTGGAATATTTCTGCAGCTTTGACTTAGTTATCCCAGCTTCTCCCCACTATGGAACTCTTTCTAATAAGACAGTTGTAGACTGAATACACAAGACTTCATGAAGGTGCTGAGGTGCTATCATGTGTACAGTACCTAGGCTCCTATTTCTGGATATCTGATTCCTCTCAAAATAGTTAACATCAAAATACTTTGTCATTTCTAGTCTGAAACAAAAATCTAATTAACTGTCAGCATATTCTCAAACATTCTTTTCCTCCTATTATATGTGACAAATTGTCAGAAATGAAACTTAAGGAAAATTTGGTCCTTGAAATGTGCTAGATTTCCCCCTTCAGCCAAGCATGAGAGATCACACTAGCTATGCAGAATGATTCTGGCTCCCTCCTTTATTTTCTGTATTCAAGACCAAGCTCTCGCTGAGAAGAATGTTGGAGGTTGAAAACTAGCTGCCTGCAAGCCCCATCAACACCACCAGCGCCCTACAAAGAGCTATGCAGCCCTAGAAATCCAAACGGTGCTTACACAATGCATTCTCAGTAAATGGACATCCATTAAGAAAGTACTTCCCAGATGCCAGATGGATCAGAAAGTTCACAGTGATCAGCATTAATTCACCTTGAAGAGAAGACTTGCTCAGCTCCGGCTACAGATATGAATCACAATGTTATCCAATTCGCAAGGAGTTAAAATTGCAAAGAAGCAGCTGCTTTACAAATGTTAAATTAAAAGTTGTTTGTGCTTCCTGAAGTTACTTAAACCAGTCTACGGGAAGAATTTCCCTCAATTTTCACATTACAGAAGAAATTATGCCTCTTAATTGCTGCTGTAAATTATCTTTCTCATTGTACAGTCCTCTGAGCAGAGACTAGAATTAGAAACCAAAACTAAGGTGGGGAGCTCTACTTCTCATACCAACCTAGGACATCAAACTCCCTGATTCTTACTGTCACACTCTGTAAAACAGATTTTTCTTTCAAAATAAGAATATTTCAGTAGGTTAAAGTTCCAGACGTGTACTTCTTGGAGTAGTTAGGAGCTGCTGATTGGGGTATTATGGGAGAGGGCAAGATGCTTATTGACATTCCAAATATCTCTAGGACTGCATACTGTAATGTAATGACTAATTATTTATCGTGGCAGATTAGAAAAATTACAAAACACATCAGAAGAGAGGACACCATAGTTCTGGCCTTTGCATAATTATTTATACAAACTGGAACTGCACAAGCAGTCAAGGTGACATTCCTACTTACAAAATTCTCAGAAAGGGGTTCAGACATACAGCAGGAATGCAGGAACAATATTCTTAGAAAAATAAACTGAAATTTCCTACATTTTAAATGAGCACCCTAAATTGCTGGGACTTGAGCTGAGAAAGATGAGAAGTATTTTCTCCATCCCATTTTGGCACATTCAGTTTACTATGTTCCTGCTGCAGTGAGCATGGGGAAGGAGTAGAGCGGCTCTTGAGAGTGCTTGAGAACACTCCAGCACACTTCCTGCAATGAAGTGCTCTCCAGAAAAGCTGATTTTATTCCATCAGCTACAGCTGTCTGCTCCAGTTAAACTAGGTTCTCACCCACTGTTATCCTGATCTTTATGCCACCTCCTCATTACAGTATCACCACAATTATCAAGGTGCCCTCGCTGTGCAATGACCTGAGATTTACAGGACACTCTTTGAAGTATTGCACAAGTGAATCTCGACTTCAATTGTTTCTTCCCCACACAACATTTCAGTTTTTCTTACGAAACCCTGAAAACCTGATTATCCACTTTATTGTCTTGTTCTGTCAACATGTAAAATGAGTATTGCAGTGATTTGAGAGTATTGTAAAATTAAATTGCATTTGCTTTGAACAAGTACAAATGAATACATGAGCACTGGTGAATCAGGCAGGGGCAATTAAAATTATTGGGAAAGTAATACTCTTGAGAAATTGTCTCATATTGTCTACTTCTGCTACTGCAAAGTTCCAGTAGGATACCTATTGAATCTACTGCCGGGATGTTTGGATATAAAATGGGAATTCAACCTCAGAGAGCCAATGTGCCCAAAGGGTTTGCAATAGAACATTACTGAAAATGATTTTAGGTTTGTCAGCACAACTGGGTGCTCTTGCTGAATATATTCAAGATGAAATCTGGCATAATTTAGAATGAATACAACAGCTGCTATGTAGAACTAAACATTGCTTTGACATAATATTATCTGCTACAAAATAAGGACAGGCCTCTAAGCACAGATCAATGTAAAGGTTTCAACTGCAAAATTTGAAATATTAATACAGCAGACTGCCTTTTCCTCCAGATAATTTATTTAACAATCTCTTGTAACTCAGACATTTTTTCCTACCCTTTTCATAGGAAAACATATATATTGTGACAGTTCATTCAGGAGTTTTCTCACCAGTTTGTATAAAATAAGATTTTCTATACTTCCATACCTCCTATGTACCTAACAAAGTGTCACTTGTTATGTCTTCTGTGCTTCTTGATGAGATGCTGATTGTGACTAATAACATGGACTAAAGGTAGAAGCTATGCAATAGTATTTCATCACAAAGTATAATTTTAGAAGGCGAGGGTTTTATGTATGTATTACAAAAGAACCAGGATCAAGTGAGAGACATCAACCTTCTTTTCACTTAGGGAAAAAAAAACAAACAAACAACTACTTTTTAAAGATGACCCATAGAAATCCACAATTAGAATGAAAGCACCTGACGTGAGCCTGAGGTAGACAATATGGCATAAGATCAAAACAGAGTTTGTTCCTAGTGGTCTCTTCACTGGGACCACTTGGCTGTGAAGAGCAAAACCAGATACTTCACGAACACTGAAGGAGCTAGGAAAAACAGCATGTATACAGAAAGGATAATCTGGATGGCAGAATTCCAGATTCCTTTTGTAAATCAAAAGGGACAAGGATCTCCTCAATTTTAAGAGCTCAAGAGCAAATGAATCACAGAATTGTTAAGGTTGGAAAAGACCTTCAAGATCATCAAGCCTAACTATCAGCATGGCCAAGTCCCACAGCTACATATGTTTAAACACCTCCAGGGATGAGGACTCAACCACTTCCCTGAGAAGCCTGTTCCAGTGCTTCATAATTGTTTCAGTAAAGTAATTTATCCTAATATTGAATCTAAACCTTCCCTGGAGCAATTTGAGACTTCCCTCCTGTCCTTTTGCTTGCTACTTGGCAGAAGACACTGGTACATCATGAGTTATATCCTTCTCTGAAGGAGTATCCACCCTATCTACTCACTCTGATTCTCCCTAAATCTTGTCCAGGCACTGTAGAATAATTACGATTGGGTCAGGTCATTATCTGCCAAAGAGAGTGCTAACAACTGAACAGTATCCACAACTGAAGACCAACACATGCACACACAAGATATTTTACTATATTATGCCAGTACTGAATAATACTGATTTCTGATTGGAATATTAATACAGACAGACACTCTATCAATCGACACCTCGAAGCTGAGTGAATTGAGGCTCCAAATGACAGAGAGGACACATTTTTCCTCTAGCTATCTTCAGCAGAAGAGCATACAGCATATTTAATTCCCTCGTAAGTACTGCTGCAATATTTCTCTTTTAGGATGTAAGAGTGTAAAGAAGTGTGTTTACTGAAATTCAACCTAGTGCAAAGTTGGACAGTATTTTCTAAATGTAATATTGTTTCACAGAGATTTGATGCATCACTGATTATGCATTTCTACTCAATTACATTATTTTTAAGACAAAAAGGTCTTTAGAAATGTGAATGGAAACCAAGGTCAGCATAAGAAGTGTGAAAGGGTTATTAGATTGAGAGACAGAACAACTGAAATATTCCAAACACATTAGGAAGAAAAAGCATTCTCTTTCATATAGACATGATTGAATTAATGCAGAACAAGATAGACACTGGTGATAAGAGAAAAATTATTACTTGGCCAAAAACTTCATCTGCTTCATTTGTCTAATGCCTGTATTTTTCCTCACAGTGAAAGACAGATATAATTAGAATATTGGAAAAAGTAACACTTTTCAAGGAAATCTGTGTCATAGCAGTCTTATATCCATAGAAACACAAAAAACAATTTCAAATGGCATAAATGTATTTAATGATTTGTACATTAAAAAAAAAGGATTTAAGATTATAATAAAAAAGCACAAAATGCTTGCTTTTGAGGATAACTGCAATACCCTTATCACTTAATGAAAAGTCTTTACAGGACTTATGCATTTTACACAACTATGCCAACTATGCAAGTACTAATAAGACAATTTAAAACATTTTTGAACAAATGGTTTCAAATTTCACACTTGTTTTTTAGGTTATCTAGTATTTGCAATAATAGGTCACATAAAAACTGCTAATTGGAAAATTATTTAATCAAAATCTTTCAAATAGAAACAGGTAACAATGCACTTAGTGTTATACTACCTAAGTAGCATGGATACAGCACTACTAGAAACAATAATGCTATATAACAAGAATAATTCTAACTGTTTTTATGGAGGTAGCATGACATAATAGAGTAAACACGCATGTATGTGTTGAGAGACCTGAGTAGTATTCAAAATCCTGCTCTTGAATAATCTTGTAGTCAATTCAGTCCCCACTGGTTTATTTTCCCCATCCATCTCTTACCTATTAGATGTAAATTATCCAAGTTATGGTCTATTTCCACGTAGCTGGTTTTAATCCACTTCCCATAGGACACATAGATTTAGAGTGTCTGAATAGAGGTGCCAATGAAAAGAAATAATTTTTAAAATTTTCTAAAGGTACACCAAATATTTCTCATCCTGTGGAACCCTGCAAAAACACCACACTGCTTTCCTCTAAGTTTTTAATTTGTCACAATCTACAATAAATCTATCCTTTAAAGTCATCAGGGGATACTAATCATCTTCTGTGAGCTCCTGTCTATGAAGCTTAAGCGCATTGCTTTGGATTGGCTATACTGTATGTGTTATAGAGCATCTATTTAAAGAGAACTGGATGAAAAATAAACTACATAGCCAGAACTCCTGAATTCCACAATATCTTCTCAGGACTAATTCAGATGCTTCAGATACTTATTAGAGTCAGATGTTTATGTGCACTTGGCCATTTTCAAGCTATTTTGACAAAGACAGATGGCCTTGTGTGACACACTCTAAATGCTCTCAGCAGTTCTATATACAGCAAAAAATCATTAGCCTGGCTGGTTACACTCCTGAACTGTCACTACAATCAGCATTACTGTTTTGTCTCTGAGAATATACTTAAGCATTCATAGTGGTCTCCTTCCTTTCCACAATCCAGACACAATTTAAGTCTCTCCACTCTCACTCTCTGTTTTCCACTATGGGAAAGCCACTCAGTCCTTGAAACTTTTTTATTGAAAATCCTATATTAAGACCTGCCAGCTGGTTTGTTATTCATCAAAGTCTGGTCTGTTTTGTTACATAGTTCAATTAATGTTTTTATTAATTGGTTTCACGTGGCAGTAAGTCAAATTATTTTGAAAGGCCTTCACATTGACACCACCATCTTACTAAACTTGCAATTTTAGCAGATATTAAAAGACTAAAACCAAGTTTTTGTCAATCATTTGTTTTATAAGCCCTACTTTCCATAAAACTCTGAGCAGAATCAATTTTACTCAAGGCCTTTAACTCCCAATCAGCTGAGTCCCCAGTCAGCTTTTTCCATATGTTCACTGTGATTTATATCAGGCTATATTTACCCTGCTCAATCTGCTTGTCTATTCTGAATCTGGGCAGAACACCAGCTTTCTTGAAGTCTTAACGAACATATTAAAAATGAAAACCTGTGAACCAGATATATTTCCCACTGGCTCCTCCGGAGCTCACAGCTAGGCCCATCAGACTTAGACTTGCTGAATGACATAAAATTATGTATCTTCAATACATATTATTCAATATCTGCTAATGATTACTATGACTAAAGAAGCTTCTCATCCTAATATGATGCATCATAATTTTTCTTCCAATTTATCATGTTACTTGAAATAATGTAACAGCATCAGAAAACAGTGCTGACCCTGTTTCTGTTTCTAAGACTAGATCCTATTAAAAAAACCCAAAGTATTTGCCTGCTTGTCTCCACCATGGCAATGACCAACACATCTGCCATGAGAACAGAAGCTCTTTCAACACAAGGACCAGTACTGACTGTACATCTGCACAACCCCAGCATAATGAGATCCAACTGCTTCCAGCACAACTTCAGTATCAACTGCTGAAGCAGCAACAGAGAATGGCTTCAATTATCCACCCATTTTCCAATGCCACTGAACTGCACCCTTGCATCAGCTGACTCCTCTGGCCCTGCCAGAACTGAGCAGGGTTTGCCTTGTTCTTCCCTGAGCCCTAAAATTTCATAGCTGCTAACTGGATCTCTTTGGTAAATCACTATGAACACTGCAATACAGCTAATAAAGCAGAGGTAGAGGTCCTTAAAAATTCCACTCTTATTTCAACAGTCTGCTCAAGAAATATAATCTAAGAGCACCAAAAAATGTAGGAAAAAAAACCCCAAACAACTAAACATGGAGGTCAACTATCTAATTTAGGGCTGCAGGTAAGCCTGTAAGCTGTCATGTGTCACAGGCTTGAATCCTTAAAGTAGCCACTTAGAGCTGATTTTTAAAACACTGAAGCAAGGCTAATCTGTCATTTTAGAGTTGTCTTAAATATTCCTTGAAGGCATATATTGGATTTGGCCCTTTTGAGGATTTAAACAGAGCAGCACTTACTTTTTAGATCCTGCTCAGCTTAAATTATAAACTGCTTTGGCTGGGGTGACTATAGACATGGCAAAGCAAAGTTGTGGATAGCCCTCAAATAGGTAGGTAAGCCTAGCAAGCCTGGGAAATTTAGGTGCCTCCAGAGTCAAATCAGCATCTGAGCAGCACTTTTGTATTGCAAATTTAAACACATGTCTCAGTCTTGCTTGGGTCCTTTCTGGTGTCCTAAATTCTTGATCAGAATCTTTTACATTTTAATCCCCTCACATAAAAATGATGGAATGGAGCATAAAACTGATGGTTTAGTGACATCTATTTTAGTAGTCCTTTAGAGTCATGACAGCCTGAACAAACATACTTCATCTCTTATGCATGTCTACATACCTTACTGTCTTTCAAAGACTTGGTTGAGATGTTTGAATTGAGTATAACTTTGCAAACCTGCTGAAGACCATGAGTTTACAAAGGAGGGAGTGAAAATATAACTTGCATTGGTTTACAGAGAGCTAGTTTGGCTTGGGGATAAATTACTAAATATGGGGATCAAGGAGAGGAAAGAATTCTGCCTGATCATTAAAATTCCCTGTAAGTTAGAAAGAATTTAGAGTAAGCGAGAGAAAATAAACTAGGAAAACACATTTTTACAGTTCATGGATGGTAAAAACAGGTACCCAGATGATGGTACTCATTAGGATAGTTCTTCATGCTTTGACACCTCTAGAGCATGCAAATCATCTCATAGCTCATTAAGTACAAAAATTCAGCACAAACTTCAACAAGACAAACATTTTCAAGTATCCCATCTCTTTCCCTCTGAAAGGTTTTGCTGGAGAACAAAACAGTGCTTATGAGAAAAATTATCAATGTATCATCAGCCTGCTTTGACAGCCATACCACAGTCTGCAAAGAGAACAAGAAGGAAAACTAAGTGGGCAGAAGGAAAACGCACCTTTACTCTGACTGAAGACTCCCAGTTTAGTTCCTTGTAAATATGCAAAGAGGATGCTCAGCTGAAATACTCCCAGAAATATTAATTTCTTTATCTGGGAGATGTGGTGAAAGGGATTTTTTTTTTCAATTTTTCTAATTTTTTTCTACCCATCAGAAATCAGAGCAGGGGTTTCAGAGAGCTACCTAAGGAGAAGGTAATACACTCTGTATTACACTAGTTAATTATCTTCTTTACATCCTTACAGCTAACCCCCAAAGCACTGACTATCCAGAAGTGTTCCTACAATTCTGGAGATACTCTTGAGGAATCCATACTGGGCAAAAGAACAGAATCTGATTCACAGACAGGGCAACTCCTCCCTTGGGGAAGTAAAGCAGAAATCACTACTATTAGCATGAAATGCTGGAATAGTTAAGCTAAAGAGGAGGCCACTCAAAATAGGGACATTGCCAGAAACTGAGGACTAAGGCATCCTGTCAGATATAAAACCCTAACAAGTACATGAACAAAGGAGAGTAAACAGTGCAGAGGGAACAAACTGTACAAATTCCAGCTAGCTGTCCTGGATACATTTTTTGGTGATGGGGGTTGGGGACTAGCCACCTATGTGCAACAACTATTTAACAGGTAAAAGTTGGCCTGTTTGCTCATTTAATTTTAAATAATTCTGTTAAAGTAGTTACAATTGCATCTGTTATCTGTCCACCATTAAAAACTGAAATGAACAGAGAACTCTGATACAAACACTTCAACACTACATAAACACTCTTGCCTCTCTAAAAGCGAGAGTTGATAATCTTCACAATGATTGTAACTGTGCAAATCAAGTCTGTTCCTGCTTTATACAGCACTAATTCAACCTGCCATTGCTTCCAACAGAATTATGTGAGACCTACGTATAATTTGTATAACATTTATAATTTGTTTGCAGGTACACCAGTGTTGTGGTACATTTCATAACCAGGTCACTACGCTCGAGAATGCTGCTAAGGATCATATGTGCAGGGGTAAATAGTGTCCTAACAATGGTCAGAAAGAACTTGCCTATTTCAAGATTTTCTGAAAGTTATTTTTGAAGTGATTTTTGCCATCTTTATATGAGCATCTCTAAATTCCCCTCATTCTCAAATAATTCATAACAACTCACAAAGCTCTGATTAACTTCATACCTGCAGAAAGCCTGCCTGCTGCAGCTGGACACCTCAATTCTACACATAAAGTAAAGCAGGGAAGGTTGGCACTCAAGTTTTCTTTTTTCTCCACTGCCTTTATTTTTTAATTTTTTCCTCTTGAACCTCTGCTTAGCCCTAGTGAGGCCACATCTGGAGTGCTGTGTCCAGTTCTGGGCACCTCGGACAAGAGAGACATGGGAGATCCTGGAGCAGGTCCCACAGAGGGAGACAAAGATGATTAAGGGGCTGGAGCATCTCTTACATGTAAAAGCTGAAGGAGCAACTGAGCAGGGACCTCATCAATGTCTGAAACTGGAAGTTCATTAAGCAGATCATCTTGAATGCCATCATGTGTCACATACTGGACAACCAGAGGTTCAGGACCAGCTAATAGGGATTTAGGAAAAGTAGGTTCAGCTTGAGCAACCTGAGCTCCTTGTATGACAAGGTGACCCACTTAGTGGACGAGGGAAAGGCTGTGAATATTGTCTACTAGACCTTTGATAAAGCCTTTGATACTGCTTCCCCAGAGCATATCCTGGAGAAACTGGCTTCCCATGACTTGGATGGGCATACTCTTTGCTGAGTAAAAGCCTGGCTGGATGGCTGGGCTCAGAGAGTGGTGGTGAATGGCAGCGAGTTGGCAGCTGGTCACCAGTGGGGCTCCCCAGGACTCAGTATTGGGGCTCATCCTGTTCAGTGTCTTTATCAATGATCTGGACAAAGGCATCAAGTGCACCCTCAGTGTGTTTGCAGCACCAAGATGGGTGGGAGTGTTGATATGCTGGAAGGAAGGGAGGCCCTCCAGAGGGATCTGGACAGGCTGGATTCATGGTCGAATCCAATTGCATGAGATTCAGCAAGGCCAAGTGTGCAGGGTCCTGCCCTTGGGTCTCAATAACCCCAGGCAGTAACAGAGGCTGGAGGAAGGGCAGCTGGAAGTTGCCCAGTGGAAAAGGATCTGGGAGTTTTGGCCAGCAGCCATCTGAACATGAGCCAGCACGTGTCCAGGTGGCCAAGAATGCCAGTAACATCCTGGCCTATATCTGAAACAGTGTGGCCAGCAGGATGAGGGCAGTGATTGTCCCCCTGTACTCAGCACTGGTGAAGCCACACCTTGAATCCTGTGTTTTCAATTTGGGGCCCCTCCCTACAAGTAAGACATTGAGGTGCTGGACAAGTCCAGAGAAGGGCAATGAGGCTGGTGAAGGGTCTGGAGCACAGATCTGATAAGAAGCAGCTGAGAGAGCTAGGGCTGTTTAGCCTGGAGAAAAGCAGGCTAAAGTGGGACCTTATGAAAGGGGGTTGTAACAAGGTGGAGGTTGGCCTCTTCTTCCAAGTAACATGAGGTAGGACAAGAGGAAATTGCCTCAAATTTTGCCAGGGGAGGTTTAGATTGGATATTAGAAAAAATTTCTTCACTGAAAGGGTGATCAAGCACTGGAACAGATTGCCCAGAAAAGTGGCTTAGTCACTATGCCTGGAGGTATGTAAAAGATGTGCACACATGGCACTTTGGGACATAGTTTAGTGGAAGACTTGACAGTGCTGCGTTAATGGCTGGATGTGATGATCTTAGAGGTCTCTTCCAACCTAACCCATTCTGCTATTATTCTGTAACAACGAACATTTTCAGTTTAGAGCAGGATAAGTACCTTGGATCAAAACTTTGGAAGCACAGATGAATTTTGGATGAACAAGCATTGTACCTGCTATTACTTCTCCCCAGAGTCTACTGTCATCCAGAATTCTTTCTATTTATTACTATCTTCTTCTTGTTTAAAACAGACTATGTGATTTTAACCAGTTTTACTGACACTGACTATTAAATCACATCTGTCCAAATGGACATACCCATGATGTTATGACATTTTAGTGGGAAGCCTTCAAATAACAGATATCATTTACTAAAATTCATATTTTTAGGATTTATCCTTCATTTTGCCAGTGTTATTCAATCAAATCTTTGACTGGCTTCATCAGTTTTAATTAAATATTGGTTTGATTAAGATGTGTTCTATCTTTACTGCAGCTGATTCTGTTAAGTTTCTGTTTTCCAGCCATTTTCTTGTATCTTCATTATCAAAGACCAAGAAAAGAGAACTTATTAAAAAATAGAAATGAATGTCTATTCTTATGCATTTCACATTTATGTAAATGTGAACAATTTCTCTGCTATTATGATGTTAAAAGATTAGTATGGCTTTTAAATGAATGTATTTTTTAGTTTAACATATCAAAAATAAAACCTGGAGGCTTAATTCTCACAATAAATCTTACACTTCTAATAGAGTTTTAAAACTCTAATATTAAAGAACTAAAAAACTGAAACCTAAATGGGATGTGCTAACCAACAGTTCCATGCTGTTGCTCTTTCATTTGAAATATATTTTATATGTTAAGAATATTTTCAGTTTCCCATTTAAAAGAGTCAGAGAAGGCATTTAACACCACTGAAATAATGTAATTTCAGGTGCAATTTAAGCAGGCAGAATAGAACAAAGCAAATAACTGGAGCCTGAGCATGCCTTTTTATAAAATCATTAATTTAAACCTTAAGGGTAAAAAAAGCTCATTTATTCATCAAGAAGTTAATCCAGTTTGTTCCCTAACTAGGAACATTTTTTTTGGTATGTCTATGCTATTCATTAATGAAACAATTTTTACCCAGGACTGCAGATCTATTATATAAGTAAGCATTACACTTTGATGTAAAAATTTACATTGTTCTCAGAATCATTTGAATTTCACATTCATATTACCACTGAGGATTGCCATGTTCACTACTGTTTTCTTTGACTTTTTAAAGCTAATTTATCCTTTACATCAAAATCTCAAATGCAAACAACACACATTTCAAGAACAGTATTTTTTTCTGTGTAAATTAAGCTCATCATAGTTCTGCACAGTCACACCAATGGATGATGAAAAGCTTTTTTCCATTAGAAGTACTCTCTCTCATTATATGACTGGTATTCTAAGCATATAAGATATCCTCTCACAAAATATTATTAAATATTGAATTAAAGAAAGACTCTTCAAGGTGAAGGAAAAAGAGCATTGCAAGAGGAAAACAATACAAAATCCCAAAACAACAGCAAAAAAAAAAATTCTTGAAATTCTGTCATTGGTACTGCAAAAGCACTTCCTTACACAACTTGCAAACCAACCTGTAAATTGGTACTAGCAGACTGATAAGCATATTATTTTATCTACACTAGAGAATGGCTACACTTAATGATTCAAAATAAAAAGAACTTATTTACATATATACATATATGATATTTGTATTACACAATGAGGTTTCCAAAGTAATATCTGCTTGTTATGACAGTATGTCTAGGCAGAGAAACAAGGTAGCACTGAAATGAACTGAATTCCTATTTCATGAAAAGGCACTGGTTTATAATTATGTATCCATCTTCTTTCCAAACTACCATTTTTTTCCTAAGCCAGATTATTTGCTCCATTTCTAGACATACATAAAAAAATGAAAACCAAATTACTCTCCAATTACATGAGTACACTAAAAGCAATTTCTCATAGCACAACTACTATCAAAAATTATTTTGTTAAATTTTGCCAGCTCTATTTTTTTTCAGTTGTAACATTTAACGCACTTTTCTCATGCAAATACAGTATCAAATATGAACGTTTCAGAAAGAAAAACTTAAGAAACTGCAACAGTGAAGGCAAGACATTTAAAAAATGAAAATAAATTAGTCCTCATTAGCTTTACTTCAAACACTTGGCTACGCTTTATAGCTTTTGTAAATTACCTTACTCTTTGAGGCAATTTTCAGTCAATCCAGTCATAAAATAATAGTGTATCAAGGCAGCTTGTCAGTTGGACCCTTCTCCTTCATACATCTTGAAATATTGATCCTTCGAAGAAAATATAAAGGACTGTTCACTCTATTCTCATGGAATACCTGCAGGTGATACAGCCATATTAGCATAACACTGTTTTGGATTTCAGCTCATAAAGAATGAAAAATTGCTGTAAATCAACATTAAAGGCCAAAATTATTTTCTCAGACATGCTAATTTGAATTGAGAGAGATGTTGTCCCAGGATTTTTAATTTTACATTAAGTTGCCTTACTGCTTATACACCAGAGAAACTGTAATATAACTAAAACCAGAAAGTACTCTTTAATCTTTAACATATAATTAAATTTTGGTGGTTTTTCAATTTATCCAGAGATATAGTACCACTTAAAACTGTGCTTTGTTGTATTCACTTTAATCAAATGTTATTTTAATTGGGTCTGTAAGGACATGTAGAAACTACTGCACCATAGGGAAGAAAGTAATTTTTGATCTTCTGCTCTTACATCTCTGAAACTAGCCTAGTTTGCAGTCTCACCTTTAAATTCCCTTCAGGCATTATTCCCTAGGGTTCTACAGCTTCAATTCCCAATTCAGATTTGCTCAAAAGAATAATGTGTCTCAAAGCAGTACTTCTGGAAATCAAGACATATGGAAATGGGGATGTCTTACAAATTTTCCTTATGGTCCATGGGAAGAAGTTGAAACCTAAGGTAGGGCTCCTGGGAAATGCTTCACAGACCAAAAGGACATAGCACAAACAAAAGGCAACTCTACCCATCAGGTATGTTCCTGATGTTTATGAAGGTGCCACCATGTGAGCACACTACAGAACTGGAGGGCCTCCTTCCAAAAAGGAGCAATAAATCAAAAGAGTTTCCTTAGACAAACAGTTGTGAATGTACTGCATTCCTCCCTCCCCCACCCTGATTTCTCCTAAGCACCATTCCTTCTAGAAGATAGAAAGGGGCTTCCTTTCCTTCCTTCACAAAACCTGTAAGCTAGCCAGCACCACCAGACTGATAGAAAAGCTATTCTCCATATTGCTGAGTGCAATCATCTATGAAGAGAAAGGGTGATGGGAAATAAAGCCCATCATGGCAAAAAACCTTAATCAGACCTTGAATTAGAACAATCTACCTCATATTGAAGAGGAGGAATTGAGACATGACTTTTCTTACTGTCAGAACAAAAAAATCCAAAATCAATAACACACTTGCACAGAAGTCAGTTACAACAGCTAAGACTGGCTGGCAAATCCAGGTAGCAAAATTAAGGCAGCCCCTATCCTAGTCCTCCTTCTTTCCTTACAGGAACTTGACTCAAGCTGTTTCACTGCAATTATTTGGTAAGTAGTTCACCAGTTTCTAGCCTAAATAAGTTAAACTCATAACTATATTCTACAATTCAGTTAGGTTCAAATTTTCCAGGCAACATTTAACTTGAAATTAAAAGCTTCAATTCCTGTCAGAGTTAAATTGAAGGCAGCAAATCAACTTTCATCCCTAAATGCATGAAAACAAGGTTTCTCATTCAAGACATATAAAAAGTTCTATGGATGGGGGTGTGGGGAATGTGTTGAGGTTTTCTACATTTATGGGTTTGGTTGGGGTTTTCTTTGTTTTTTTGGGATTTTGAACTGAATTGGATCAAATTTATGAAAGGGGTTATATCATGTTGGTTGCCTGTGCAGCAGTCCCTAGACAGCAATGAGCAAAGAAACCATTGCAAGATTGCTCTTCCTAGAGGAAAAAGCAGAAAACAGGCATCAACATATTTAGTAGTTTTCAGCAGGATATACAAATACTTTTCCTATGAACCTGAATAGCAGAAAAAGGAAAAAAGTCTGGTCCTCCTTTAGGATTCATATCTTAAAGTGTTTTGGTTTTCTCACATTTGAAGTGCAAGTGGAACACAACAGCAACCTGGCTTTTTATGGTATCCCTTATCATTGTTTCAAAAATGAGCACAAGTTTTCACAGTGCATGACAGAGATCTCTGCATTCATACTCATGTCTCATTTTTAACTTCATAACTCACTCTGTAACAGGAGCTGGTTTTAAAAAGGAGTCACCTGGAAGCATCGTCCATGAAATCATGGAGAAGGTAAAGATGAAATACCTTTTCTCACTCTTCTTTAATCTTGATAGTGAGTTCCCAGCATAAGGCTGGGTCCAACAGATTAAATGGATTTTCACATGTAATACTTGCTGCTGGGTAGTTGCCAGCTAAGATAATAAATTTCTGCTTAATTAAAAAACGTTCCTTTTTTTCCACAACAGCTTAGCTATTTTCAATGCCACAAGTTGTATTCACATCAGTATATGCTGGGAAAAGCATGATATATCTTTTGTTTAATGTCAAAAACCAGTCTTTCCAGACATAAAATCAAGATTGGCATGACCAAGACTCTCTGAACTTCACACACAAGCTTTCTCACATACTTAATCAGAGAAAGTTTACCTGAGTCATTATGCTGGTTTGGCAGAGATACTGAATGTCATGGGGAAAACAGAAAGAGGAAGGAAAGACTCAAATATTTAAGATGGACAGAAGTGTAAACTATTGCTTAACAAAATGAACCACTTCAATGTATTTGAGTCAAGACACCTTCACCAAAAAAAGCCCCCAATAAAATCTGAGTTCAGAAATACAATTAAACCTGAATGAAATTGACTGCTGGGTCGATAAATGAAATTATCTATACAGCTGGTTTTGCAACTATAAAAGCATTAAGGGCCAGAATGAAAGGCAGTTTCCCCTTTATTTTCTAGCAGTCACTGTCATCTCTTGATCATTGAAATACTTTATTAAAAGGTACTTTTCAGTACTTAAATCTTTCCCTAAACAACTGCAGGTATGAAAAAAGGGAAGTTCACAGAGACTAGAACAATGACTTTTCTTCTTTGAAAAAAAAAGAAAACTGGCAACCTGGGTGGAGTTACAGAATTATGTAGGGAAATTATTTCCACGAATTAAAATAGAACGTTTGTGCATGTGTGTGTGCATGTGAGCGAGAAGGGGTGCAGTCAGGACCATCCATTCACTGGCTATACTCCCTTCCTTTTGCAAGAACAGACCCTTGCATTCTCTCCAGCATTCCCTTTTACTTAAATGAAAAAGTTGGTATTTTATTTCAGGGTGGATTTTCCCCCTAGACTTGCTCTGATCTAAAGCGAAGTAGCTGTCAAGAAGATACGGAGAGGTCCTGAGCTCTTCTGCTCCTCACTGCAAGCTCCTGCCCTCTCCCCTCATATTTAAGAATAGTAGCATCCCCAGTCAGCTACATCAGTTCATTGATCCAAGAGAAAACAAATCTCTGCAAGAAAAGATCAAGTTTTGACATGACAGAGATTTCCTCAAAGGAACTACCTCTTTTGGATGACAACTTGAAATTAAACAAGGTAAAGCAGCATTGAAACTGTATCCCCAGCCTAAGTCTTCATGGATCTGGGTGAGGTGAATGCAATACTGAAGTATTCCCATCACTCTACATTGACTCTGTTCCTCCCTACTGCAGCATTGGAATACTCTGCAAAGCCAAGGACAATTCCTTCTGAACTAGAGTCAAACATCTGAAAATAGGTATGTGATATTAATAAAAAAATCAAATAAAGATTCCAATATCTCTGACTTAATACATTTGACTCAATGAACAGTGAATCAGCAACATCCACTGATTTTTCAAATCACTACCAAGTTCATGAAAGTTAAAATATGCTCCTCAAAGACAGCCTCCCAAATAGGCTTTCTTTTCACCTACTTTGCTATGGCAAGAACTCAGAATTGCAGACTTACTGCTTTTCCCAAAGAATTCTGTCACAGTCTTCAAATTTTGTTTATGCTTGGTTTTTTCATTCAGACTAATCAGCCATCCAGTATTTTGAACAGCTGATTATTCTGAATGACTTTCATTCAGACATTCTTTTCCATGACCTTCAGCAAGGACACAGTTTTTCCATGTGTCTGTAATTCACAGCCATACTTTCTTTTTAAACTACTTTTCACTATAGCATCCCATTTCCTTCCAGAAATGTAAACTGAAAAACTTTCAGGTTTAAATGCATTCAACTGCTAGATGCCATAAACAATTCTACAGTAATCCTAACATTAAAAATCCTGCACAAAAATTTCTACCTCCTAGAAAATTGACTTCAGATGTAACAATCTGGCAAAAAAAGAACACTAACTTGGACTGAGTTCTACTTTATTTATATCACTTCACATGCATAGAATTGTACTATCCTCAGCAGAATTTCTTCTAACACACACGAGGAAGAAGAGAACAGAACTGGATCTCCTGCCCTTACATACTTCCTGTGACATGTCTATCACAAGAGCAGAGCAGCAGAATATAGTCCATACTGATTTTTCTCTCACTATGTCTCAGATATGTTTCATAAGATGGCAGATATATTCATAAATCTCACTGTACATTTTCATTAAAAAACATTAACATTTTATTTTCCCCATCTTTATGATTCAAAGCAGGTCCTTGTATTTCTTTCCAATGAGTTGCAGCATTGCTCCTAGTGTAGGCTGTTAGATATGTGAACTTTTAATTCTGAAGAAAAGAAATATATTCTGCAAATTCTGTAAGTCATGTAAAAAGGAATGTCAAGTTTCCCTGACTGAATCTTATATCCACCAGCCTTTTAAATCATACGTTAATAAATTATTGTATTTGGTTTATTAGGAATAAAATAATTCAAGAAAGTGTGAGCAACTACCATACACCAATGTATGCAGTTTCCTGCAAAATAATTCTAACTTAGTATCATCCTTCACACATATTTAACAGGATTTATTTTATAAACAGCATAAATTTTTTATCTGAAGACTTTTATTTCTAAAGATAGGAGAATTATGACTAAGACACTATCAATCATATCTGAGAAGCTGTGGCAGTTCAGTTAAGCTCCCACTGACTGGAAAGTAGTAAATACAACCCTCATTTTTACAAAAGGAAACAAAGGAAAACCCAGGGAACCATAGGCCAGTGAGTTTCACCTCAGTGCTTGGCAAGAAGATCATGGAGAGCAGAATCTCCAGGAAACAGTACTGAGACACGTGGAGGGTAAGGAGGTGATTGGTGACAGCCAGCGTGGTTTCACTAAGAGCCAACTGTCCCTGACAAACAAGAGGATGACAGCATTGATGGATAAGAGAAGAGCAACTGACATCATCTCCGTGGATTTGTGTGAAGCATTTGACACTGTCCTTCACAACATCCTTGTGCCTAAACTGGAGATAAATGGATTTAATGGATGGACCACTCAGTGGATGAGGAATTGGCTGGATGGTCACATTCACAGCATTGTGGTCAATCACTCCATATCCAAGTGGAGACCAGTGACAAGTGGTGTTCCTGAGGGGTCAGTGCTGGGACGGGCGCTGTGTCACTGACACGGACACCGCCATCGAGGGCACCTCAGCAGGTTTGCTGATGACACCAAGCTGTGTGGTGTGGTCAACATGTTGGAAGGAAGGGATGATACCCAGAGGGACCTTCACAGGCTTGAGGGTCTGTGTAAACATCATGAAGCTCAACAAGGCCAAGTGCAAGGTCCTGGGTCAGGGCAATCCCAAGCACAGCACAGGCTGGGCAGAGAATGGACTGAGAGCAGGCCTGAAGAGAAGATCTTGGGTGTGTTGAGAAGCTCAATGTGACCTGGCAATGGGGACTTGCAGCCCAGAAAGCCAAACGTGTCCTGGGCTGCATGAAAGCAGTGTGGGCAGCAGGGCAAGGGAAGTGATTCCCCATCATTACTCTGCTCTCATGAGACCCCACCTGGAGTGCTACATCCAGGAAACGTGTACCTGTTGGAACAAGTCCAGAGGAGGATCACAAAGATGATCAGAGGCCTGGAGCACCCCTCCTATGAAGACAGGCTAAGAGAATTCGGGTTGTTCAACCTGAAGAAGAGGAGGCTCCTGGGAGACTTACAAGTGCCCCTAAAGAGGCCTAAAAGAAAGCTGGAAAGGGACTCTACAAGGACAAGTATTGACAGGACAAGGGGGAGTGACTTTAACTGAAAGAGGGTAGGTTTACATTGGATATTAGGAAGCTATTCTTTACTGTGAAGATAGTGAAGCACTGGAGCAGGTTGCCCAGAGAAAGTGGGGATGTCCAACCCAAACCATTCTCTTTTTCTATAAAAATTATGGTGTACATAAGTGATAAAGTTACTAACATTATATACTTATAGAATTAATAATACATATGTTGTGTATATATATATACATATATATACATACACAGGAAAATAGTATTTAGTCTTCCCTGTAACAAATTACAGCTATATTTCTCAAAATAATGAGAATTTGTTGCTCTGATGAGTATACTTCTTTAAAAAACCACACTGATTGCAACTCCTGTGCTCACTAAATCTTAAATACTTCTGGCACAACAGAGCTTTTCCATTTGCACGCCAGTTTTCAAATTATATCATTGTTACCCAATAGTCAAATCAGCTATTAAAAACTAATATGAAAAATTATATTTAAGGTATTTATGGAAAAGAGGTGCAAACAAAGATCATTGAAAGAAAATTTCTTAGATTAACACAATATTCTGGAATGTGACAAAGAGGGAGAATTAACCCAACATTCTCCATTAGAACTCGTCGAGCTAATATCAGAATCTTAAATCTATTTTTGGCAAATAATCAGCTAAACTGTATGCCATGTTAAAGAAAAGCTCATAGGAGAATAAAGATTTGCAGAAGGTTCTGGCTACTAATTTTATTTTAACTGTTGGTATCCTTTTAGGAAGAAAAAAAAAGAAAAAAAGGAACTTTTAAATCATAGTAAATACAGTAAAAGAAGATAAATACTACTTTTGACATGAGTGCTGGCCAAGAGGCATTCCACTGTGTAGGTTCTTACAAAAAGGAGACTTTAAAACACATTTAATTCATCTATGAGAGTCTAATGTGACATTATTTCAAAAATTAATCCACTGCTATTTTTGTGCTCAAAGCTTCATGGTTTTTTCAGGCAGCACCCTGGCGGAGCAGCTCACTGCCTCCACTTTGCCCAGGCCACTGACGCTTTTCAGGCTCTGTTTAAGCTTCTCTCTCTCTTTCAGCATTGTCAGTGAAAACACACATGGCAGCTGTCATTTTTTCAAATCTGCAGGAATGCTTTATTTGTTTGGAGGTTTCTCTGTGGAGAAATGTTTCTGAGTGGAAAAGCATTTAGCTCAGTTTAACTCTGTCAAGACTAACTGCAGTAGCTAAGCCAGTCTATCAGCATCAGGAAGCTTTATCTCATAGAAATAAATAAGCATTTATTTTGTTCTCTAAAGGTAGATAGGTACTTTCAACATGAAAGAAGTACCACATGTGTTACCAACAATAATAGAAGGATGTCAATGGGCACAGGAACTTTTGCAGGAAGTTTTCTACTAAGCTAGTTGTAGTATTAAAGGTGCTGTACTCAGAAACTCGAAATTAATTTACACATGACTTACTGACTACAGAATGCACGTTAACCTTTCTTAATGAAAGAAAGCACATTTTTTGTACAGAGGTACTTGCAGTGACAGTAGGCAGAGCCTTTCCTTTTGCCATTTGGCAGAGTGCACTGCAGCAGGTAGACACAAAAGAGACTTTCTACTGTTCCCAGAGAGTCTGCCCATCCTGTTTTCTACAGTGTCATGACTTTCTTTAAAGAAATTATAAAACAAAATCATTTTGTAACTCATAGATTCAATTTTTTTTGTACTTTGTCAGGCAGAATATGCAATTTCTTCTGTCATCTTGCCACTAGATTAGGTCAGTAATTCCCGTACAAAACTCTAGCATAATTTTAAATTTTATATTTAATTATTAATTTTAAGGATATATCATCTTTCAAAACATTTTTTTCCTTTTTAATTAATGTCTGCTTTGGTGGTATTTCAAAAACTAATGAATATACAGATAGATGAGTAGATGACAGATTCAAAGAACTGATTTTACTTTCTGTGGCTAAACATTTGACAGTTTTCTCGCAGAAATATGTTTCCTGAATAACACTTCATAGAAATTCAACAAAAAGAAAAGGAATTTATACTCAAAAGCTGTAAAAGCCAAAACCACATGAACTGCAATTATTTTAGAAACTAAGTGGCCATCAACTTTTGTACATTCCAGTCTTTACTGTTTTGTTCTAGTACTGTACACTGTCATTATCTATTCTTTCAGCAGTATTAAAAGGCTTTACAAACTGCTGATACTCAGTCATTTACTCTCTGGTGAAGCCAGAGAGCTTTATAACATTATCAGACCACATCACATATCAAAAGACCCTTAGCTTCTGCAAAAGAGGGCTCCTGATGCCAGACATATTACATTATTGAGCATTTACAGTACACAGAATTGCTAATTTTTAGAAGGCCCACAAGAGTTCATGAATCCCAAAACAAAACCAAAAGCCTCTGTGCAATAAACATGAGATTATGTTTTCCTCAGCACACCTTATTTAACAGTGTTTCTTCTTTGGATTCCACAAATCCCATACAGATTAACCATTTAATAAAAGCCTGAACATGGAGATGCTCCACAGATGTTTTTACAGTGTAATAGTTTGTCTATTTCACAAAAGACTTACAGGGGTTGCAGAAAAAGGCATAACTGGAGAATTTTCATATCACAAATATTAGACTTCATCTTTTGCCACAGAGGTAATGCAATCCCTGTTGTTTAATTAGAAGTCTGAAATCACCTACTATTTTATACTATTCTAATACTGATCCCAAGTGAATGCAAAGTGATACTGTAAGCACTTTCCCCCTCTGATGATAGTGTCCACAAAGCCACATCATAGCTCCAGTGAGATTTTACCTCGATTCTATTGAAAGCTGAGGTCCTTCTTCCTGTCTCTGCCTAAAAAGTTCAGAGCCGGAACTTTTAGCTTTCTACCCTCAGATGTACATCAGTTTTCTACCCTCAGATGTACATCATCCTCAGATGATAAGACAGTTTAATAGGAAAAGCAGAAGCACAAAAAGGAATCAATTCACCGCTCTGCAATGTTCAGCCATCCCCAGGAAGGCAAGGCCCATCACGTGTAATGGTTACTGGGGAAAACAAACACTATCATTCCAAATATTGCCCCCTTCCTCTTTCTTCCCCCTCTGCATATACTGAGCATGATGTCATATGGAAACTCCCTGCAGTCAGTTGAAATCACCTGTCCTGGCTGTGTCTCCTCCCAACCTCCCATGCAGTTCCAACTTCCTGACAGTACAAGAAGCAGAAAAGGCCTTGAGTCTATGTAAGCCCTGCTCAACAGCAACAAAAACATCTCTATATGATCATTATTGCATTCAGTACAAATCCAAAAGACAGCCCCATACTGTCTCTGTGAAGAAAATTAACTCTGTCCAAGCCAAAATCAGAATACAGTATGTGACAGAAAACTTTCCATATCTTGTCATGGCCACTCTCCTTTCAAATTAGTTATGCTGAAAAAAAGCATAGTCATCTTTGTATGGATCTTCCTACTCGTGTATAGTTGTACAAATGAAAAGAGCTTCATGAAATCAACTAGAGAAGTAAATTAGACATTCAGAACTAATTCCATCAGTTTTCATATACCCCTAGGAATGCAACACAGATACATAAAGGTAATGAATTACATCCTAACTTAGTAATGTCAATAGGAATTCTGCTGCTAAGTTCAATTAGACTTCAATGCATCCAAAACAAATAAGGTTATCACCTGGATGAGAACAAGTAACAAAGGAGCTACATAACCTGATACAAAATAGGCTCTTCCTGGAGACAAAATAAAAGGTAAGCTGAACCAATGTGATTTAACTTCAGGAGTGGAGTACAGGTCAAGTAATCAGCTTTCCTGAAGTCTGTGAGAAGAAAGCAGGGTGCAACAGAGTGCCTGAGAGCAAGGTGCTGTGCCAACCATATCTCACAGGCTTCACAGAGAAGCCAGTGTCAGACACAACACGTCATAGGCAGTCATTGTACCAAACAGACAAGGATGGTTACTGCATGCATGACAGAGGTAAGTGCTGGCACCTGTCAAGGCACAATGCACACACGACATATTGCCCTACAGTCTGTCTGGGTCCTAAGCCTGTGTTCTTTGTAACCTTTCTCTCACAGGCTCACTTCTTGTACAATACCTCTTCTTGAAGCTCTCCTGAAAGCAAGACCTGAAGCCCTAGAGCCCTCCACTGAACAACAGATGTAAGAGAAGAGCTGAACCTTTACAAGAGATGTGCTACTGCAGCTGCAACAACAATCATGGGTGCAGGAACATTTGCTGCTACAAACCGCAACTCAGTGTTTGCATATTTGTACTTTTCCAGGGAAGAAAACCTTGTTCTTGACTGGTTAGGTCGTTCAACACTGGAACTCAGGAATATGTAATAACTTGACAATGAACAAACTGAGAAGATGAAACACTGTATACATGAGACACAAGATCCTACTTGAACACCTTGGACCAAACCCAGAAACAAGACACAAGTTTTCAAGCACTGAACACCATAAGAAGAGTAATTCATATTGTTGGTTTGAGCATCCCCTATTATATTAAACACAAAAGACACATTCTTGCATAGTATTCAAACAGCTAGTTATCTCAGTGAGGAAATACCTACCTAGAGAACAGAAACTAATGGAAGTTTTCAAATTCTTTCTCCTGAGTTTAAAGGATGATTATATCAGCACAGAACCAGAAAAGTGAGCTGCAAACCTTTTGTGCAGTGATGAGAACATATAATGACTTTGAATATGGAAAAAGGATGCAACCATAGTTGCACATTGGTGTGGTAGAATCACAGAATCATAGAATATGTTGAGTTGGAAGGGACCCACAAGGATCATCAGTGTTGTATAGGACAGCCCCAAGAATCTCACAACGGGCCTGAAATGTTGTTTAAATGCTTCTTGAACTCTGTCAGGCTGGTGCTGTGACCACCTCCCTAGGGAGTAGGAGGAAACCTGTATTGTAGGCCTTTAGCATTTCATGTTTAAGCTAGCAAAAGCCCTAAATCATGAGACTTTCAGGAGCTTCTATTACTCCATAAGCTGAGACTCTTTGCACTCAAGAAAACCTAACTGCTTGTGTGAAGTACAGCAAATAATTATTAGTAATAAGGAGTACACTGTGTGTCAAGCTCCAGGTATCGTCTTGTGTGGGGCTACCCTCTAAGAGGAACCCCTGATATGTCAGTTTCTGTTTTGTGGAAGCTGTTCCTGGTCTTTATGAGTGCTCTGAACCACTTACTAAGAGCAGAAGGTGATTGTGAGAAGAATAAAATTAACAATTCTTCTTGAATCTTTAAGTGAAACAGTTACATCAATGAAAATTACCTTGCATCAATGACAAATCCTCCTGCAACATCATGCAGGTTATCTGCATGATTTTTCAAACAGCAGTGTGAAGAATCAACTCTCAAAATCCTCTTTGTAACTTACTTCTTTGATACCAGCAAATAAGCATCAAACACCTTGGAAGGACTACTTTGGTTTTAAAAAAAACAGGTGTGGATCCAGTTTCCTTATAGTTTAGACATGTTATTCATAACTTTTCTGCATTGATTCCAAAAATGCTCCATCAGTTTTTCTTGACTTAATTTTCAACTGCCTAAATACAGGACACTTCTGTAGTGAGCAAACTGGATTTACAAAACCTTCAGATTAAAAGCTTACTTATAAACTAAGTTAAAAGCTAATAGCAGCACTCATGTGAAAATGTTGACAATCCCAATTGTATTTTACACCAGGTAGTGTTTTAGAAACTGTGTAAGGAAAGAAACAAGATGCAAATGTTAATGTAGAAAAATAACTCTTTTATAGTTCCCATTAAATCCCACAACTACTTTAATATCTGCAGGCTGCATGAATATTTTGTGCCTTTCCAGCACTTTATATCAACTAATATAATTCATTAACATATCACTTTCCCACATTCCTGAACCACCTCATTGTTCTGGAAAGGATCCCAAAGGCAAAAAACCCACAAACCACCGTCTACTCTTTCAACAGCAAACACTCTACTAGCTGAATCAATGAAACATGGAGAAGTATCGTGAAAAAAAGAAGTCAAAATATATGGTAAGAAAGTTAAACCGTTTAATCTGCATGAACTGAAGCTGTCAGATTCTTCAGGGCTCTGCAAGCAGTCTAAGGCAACTAATACTGTTTGGATGAATGGTTGTTTTATGCTATTCCACATCATCATTCAATATATGGTTCTACTTCATAACCTTTACAACTACTTAAAAGATATTAATGGGTGGAAGCATATCATCCTTCTGCAGTCTGCTGTTCTAGATGTGAAGGATTCAATACCTTCCAAACCTGTGCCATTTCACGTGGTGGACCAGAGAAATCTGTCTGAACACACTTGAGCTAGGAAAAAGACCTGACAGTTAGTGGAGGGTTATTTAATATATACCTACAGGGTTTAAACCTTCTTGCAACATTTTTCTCTTTTCTTTGGCTGGAAAACATCCACTCCTGCCAGCCAAAGATCTATTTCCCTTTGAAGTACTTCCTGGGAATTTAATTGCCCAGTAAATTGCCAACAAAACTTCCAAGGCGTAGATCAGCCCTGAGAGACTCCAGGGGAAAGAGCCTGTAATTCATCTTTCCACAGTCAGTGAGGAGGGCAGACTGCCCTTCAGTCATAAAAAATCAGTATTTGACTGGATGAAATTTACTGACCTAAATACAGCCATACACAAGAAGTAGAAGCTCACACCATTCTTGGTGGAATCTGACATTCCAGTGGAACAATACTTTTGAGAACTGAGATATTCAGATAATTAGTATAATTGACAATACAAATAAAATGTTTCCTGTTTGAAAATGTGTCTTCTTAGAAATTTAAACTTATGCAGTTATTCAGCCCCCTCAGTTCTTCCATTCTTGGCAGATCCTCCAAATTGACTATGTACCATACATTTCAGGTCAGCAAGGTTCAAATGATGACACAACATAAGAAATACACTGGAGAGGAATGTGAAGTTAGTACATTTTTTTTTTTTTGTAACTGAAACAATTTTAGAGTCTCACATTCAACCCTTCTCAAAATAAATGTCAATAATGAAACAAACTAAACAAAAAAGACTCAAAATTCTCACAAGACAGAAAATATGGAAGTTAAACCAGAACCATTTATTTTTAAAGAAAATTCCAAATAACTTCAGCAAAAATCCTAAAAGGATACGGTAAACTATGTTATTCATACAGTTCTGGAAACTCTCTTATCTGTCAGGAAAATGCAAAGGGAGGTAACACTGAGATGCTATAATGCCTAGCATAATAGCATAGAATGAATAATCCATGTGGGGTGTGTTGTTAGGAAACAAATCCTCTACAAAAAAAAAAAGATTTATGTTAGACTAGAAGCTGTTAATCACTCATGATGTTTCATTATTAATATTTTAGTGAATATTCTTTTAATTTTCAATTCAGAAAAATCAAGACCTGTACACACTAGATACTCAGGCCTGCTAATGGTGTTGGAATGCATTATGATGAAGGGCTAACTTCAATGGCATTATTTAATTTTTAATTAAAAAAAAAAGCTTTAAGAATCATAGTGAAGCTAAATTGTTATTATGAGCTTGGTCTGACCTGCTTACAGAAGCACACGTGATACATATTTGGAGTGTACCAACAGTGCTCCCTCTGTTCACAAAAACAAGCCAGAGACACTAGAGGTGCTTCTCCTCTGTCCCTGCTGAGCCTCTGAATTGCAAATAGGCCAAATTCCTCTACTGAAGAAGCAAAGAGCCTCATGGAAGACTGTCCTGAGGTCAGGCACCTCATCCTCCCCTGAAGACAAAAAGCGTCACCAAGGAATTAATTCTGGGTGATGTACACATTGTCATGTTGGGAACAGTGCAGGGCATAAAGAAAAAAATGCAACTTCTACCTGGCTACTCTGAAAAATTCAGCAAGTTTCAGAAGGTTAAATTTCTCTTTACTAAGAACAAACTGAGGCTCTGAAATCATAGATACTTCTGATCCCAGTGAAGGGACTGGTATTTTTTCCTAGAGATAGATCAACAAAACATAGTTCAGAATTTGAAGACTGCAGCAAAATCATGATTAAAGCCCATTCAGTGGAGCAATTACTATTATTTTCAGCAGTAAATTACTTCCTCTCCATTCTGTGCCTTCCTCTGGTGTTACTATATCGTTCTGATATGGGAGAACTAACTGACATAGATATTTATTGGGAAATTAAGAGAAGGGAGAAGTTAGTTACAACACATTACATGCCTTTATTCATTCTATCTAAAGCACAGATCTAAATTTGCTAACATATTACATTTTTAGAAATAAATCCCCAAATTCCAGATACCTCTCTATGTACTACCAATCTATAACACTGATAAACATGAATATCTTGTTGCAGAGATGAACATGTAGCTAAATCAATAACACACAAATGACTCTGCTGTCTTAACACTGTTAGAATATTACTCCTTGATAGAAATAGTACAAAATTAAAATTAAGAGCTACATTGTATCAGTTACTTAAATATTCACGAACATAATGCAGTCCTGTTGCAAAACACTAGAAAAATATTCAGACAATTAAAGGGTCATTTAGGATCCTCTGCAAATCAGCCTTCAGCAAAGGCTGAAGCCCTCCAGATATTAAAATGGACAACATTTGCCACATTCATGACATCCATTACATTTTTCTGTCGCATAAATCAATCCAGATTATCCCATAATATTACACTGATTATATTTACTAACTCTTCTATAAATTTATGATAAAAACAGAAACTGTGTCTTTTTTCCTTTATTATAGACAGTAATAAAAAATAGTGATTTAAAACCCAATAATGATTTAAAAAACAATTTATCCCTCTCCATGTTGAACTGTTACCCTTTGTCCTTTACATTTTGCTGCAATCCCTTCCAGTAGTCTTTCCGTAAATGATTTTGTAATCTTGTCTTTTGTGTCATACAGTATCACAAGTTTTTCTCAAAATTCAATCATGTACTTTGTTTCAGCTTCTTCGTTTACTGCACACTACTGAAATTGTGAATGCAAACTTAAATGTTGGCAAAGAATTCTATAAAAAATTCAGCATTTCCAAGCCTTCCATGACAGACCCAGTAAAAATGATGCATTCTGGGATTTCAACACAGAAAGGCTTGGCACCATGCTGCAGTCAGGACTATGTTTTACTGCCCATTTGTCATGTTAACATACTCCAAAAAATATTTAGTAAACTTAGATGTAAGGCAAGTAAGTAAAATGCTTTCCAACAATATCTAAGTATTTTTAAAAGTATTAAGTCAGAGTGATGCTCAGGTTTTTGTATATCCCCAATACCAATCCCTAAAGAAATGGAAGGAGGATGTCAGAAAATACATAGCTGAACTTCAACGTTCACCATAAAAAGCCAAGATACGGTACTCATAAACTAAAGCAAAGAAAAGTTCAATCAGACTAAAACTAGAAATTTCCCACCTACAGCTGTTAAGGACATACTATGTTGCCCAACAAGACTGTAGAACCTCCACCCTTGGAGATTTTTGAAAGGGGCAAAACCCTGAATAATCCGCTCTGGCTCCACAGTTTCCCTTGCTTTGAAAAGGAGGCTGTACTGGATGACTTCCAGTTCTACCAGAAGACCTCAAAAACTAAGTTATTGCATTTTTCTACTAATTACATAGCTTAAAGAGTCTTTAAAGATCAGGTTGTATATTTGCCTTACAGACTAGCTGCAATAAGTAAATGCAAACTAAGCTTCACCCGAAGCATTATTTTATGGGGGGATAGGTTATTGACAAAATTCTATAAACCTCACTGTCTTCCAAACTTTAGGAGGACTTAAGTCATAAGTGAAATTTATATGCACTCATATAAAAAGAAATTCTTCAACTGAAGCTTAAAAATTGTATCAGACCTATAAATGTTACTGTTTCAATACCTATCCTCTATTTTCCCTCTACGCTTTTTTATAAAACAAAGATATGCCCAGCTATTGAAGTATTAACTAAAAAATAAGAAGATGTAATCCAGTAGTTGTCCTGTAATTAAAGTAGAATCAGCTATAGGCAGTACTTGGGAAATTTGCAACTTGCTTTTTTGTTCTTTTTCTAACTAGTGATGCACTCAGAAAATGTTTTGATTGTATATTTAGAAGCACGTAACAGAGTTCATAACATTTAAAATGCTTTTAATTGCTGCTGCTAGTGATCCAGAAAGTTTCAAATGAATAGAACTTGGTTTAATGTTTCCTTTCTTTTCATCACCATCCCTCCCCTTTTAACATTATGTTTAAAAAAAAAAGTTATAAAATGTTTATTTATGGCATCGGTGGCTTCATGCACAGTTACCACAGGAACAGACTCAAATTTGCAATGATGTAGGAGTATCACTTCTATCCTACATAAGACATCATCCAAAATTCTTGTAAAATGAGCGTGCATCAGTAGCTGAGAAACTCAGGATTATGTATTTTCCTTACATGCTGTCCTTTTTTTACATATTGGAAAAACACATAGCAAGAAATCAAAAAAAGGAACAAGTGATTAAAGAGGTCCATTTAATTTAATCTACATATGAGGAAATCAAAGATTATGAAGAGAGAAAAAAAGCTAGGGAAAACCTAATGTTTTATATGAACACTAAAATTATCTTACACATCATACACTTAATACATTTGGGCAGGCCTCAGTAGAACTGGAGTGGCTGTGATCCCTAGATGAGCTACACTTACTTCTGTTTAAACCCTTTTTAGCCATAAACACATTTAGGAAACACATCAGTTTATTAACAATAAATTAAAGCCTTTTGAGGTAGTTTTAAAACAAATAAATTAATGTTGTTCCACAAATGAAAACAAGAGTTCTCTTTCTAGACCCTTCCATTTTCCAATCTCTTAAAAATATCTCTGATTTCTAGAGATAATTTCTGTCATTTAAAATGCTTACATTTTGATTCTTGAATAAGAAACTCTCTTCATCCTTTCTTTGCTGATGCTAGGAAACTACAGATTATTGAAATATGCTTCTCTTTTCCAGACAATTTCTCCTATCAA
The DNA here is from genome assembly GCA_013397375.1 of Toxostoma redivivum. Lineage (NCBI taxonomy): Eukaryota > Metazoa > Chordata > Aves > Passeriformes > Mimidae > Toxostoma > Toxostoma redivivum. Next base: position 327,417 of record VXBI01010993.1, read on the forward strand.
GTTTCTTAAATTTAACTAGATGATATGCCAGCCTTGTTAGAATGAGGGCATTTTTCACAATAAAATTTTACAAGGAATAATGTAAACTTGAAAAATTGTACGTCTGTTATTATAAACAATTCTTCTGACTCTTACCAGTTAAAAGTACCCTCTCTTCAGTCTGTTCATCTCAGAGTAAACAGCTGTGAGACACCGTGTCAAGCTTTTTCTTATTTTCCACTTCCATTAGCAGGTTTTTTTATTAGTAAGGACAGTGAGGAACATAAATAGTTGCTGTATAAACAGTGTTGACAGTAGCTACCTAGCTGACTTCACACCTCTTAGAATTTTTTCAAATTCCTCTGTGTTTAAATACCTCCTTCACACTTTTAAATATACACCAATGAAAAAGTATTATTTCAGAAATACACATTCAAGTCAGCCAAAGCAAAAGACAGAATATTGTTTAAACAAACCTTGAACTGGGGAGACACTGATTTCCTGGAGCCACCCTGCCAGCAGCACCTGCTGGGACTGAGACACTCTGGGCAGAATAGACCAGCTAATGGCAGACGCAGTGCAGGAAAGCAGCAGATGTTGTTTATATTGACTTTTGTAAGGCTTTTGACATTCTCTCCCATAAATTCCCCACAGACAAACTGATAAAGTACAGACTACAGAAATGGACAGTGAGATAGACTGAAATCTGGCTGAACTGCTGGGCTCAAAGGGTTGTGATCAGCCTGAAGTCTAGCTAGAGAAAAGTCTGTTGGTGTACTCCAGGGATCAGTACTAGGGCCAGTTCCCTTTAACTAGCTCATTAATGGCCTGGATGGTGGGATACAGTGCACCCTCAGCAAGTTTCCTGATGACACCAGCTGGGAAGAGCAGCTCACAGACCAGCCGATTGCACTGGCATTCAGAGGGACCTTGAAAAGCTCAGCCATAAACCAACAGGAATTTTATGAAGTCCAGCAAAGGGAAATACAAAGTCCTGCACATAGGGAGAAATAACCCCAAGCACCAGAACAGGATGAGGGATGATCAGCTGGAAAGAGACTTTGCAGCAAAACACCTAGGGGTCCTCACGGGCTCCAAACAAGACCATAAGTCAGCAGTGTACCTTTGCAGCAGGGAAGGCCAAAAGCATCTTGTGCTGCATTAGGAAAACATGTTTCAGCAGGTCAAGATCAAGATCATTGCCCTCCATTCAGCACTGCTGAGACATGTCTGAAGGGTTGTGTCGACTCATGGGCTGCGCAGTACAAGTGCACATATGCATCCCAGAATGCAGTTCAGTGGAGGAAGATGATTAAAGGATTGGAGCATCCGACATGGTGAGCCTGAAAGCACCAAGACTCCAGCCTGGAGAAAGCTCCAAGAGATCTTATCAATGTGTATAAATACCTGAGGTGGATGGGGTAAACAACACTTCTCAGTGGTTCCCAGCAACAGGGTAAAAGGCAATGGACACAAACTAAAACATATTAAATTCCACCTAAGCAAAAGAAAGCCCTTTTCTACTCTATGGTTGTTCAACTGCTGCTGTCCAAGCAGCAAGCTGTTTTACTTCGTCAGGGCAGGTGTTGGACTAGACAATTTCCAGATACCCTTTCTAACCAGGTATCCTATGGTTTTTTATGGAAGAGACAAAAGGAAGGAAAATTCATCTAAGTAATATGGACTATGGGCTTAATGTCAATTATTTTGTATGCACACACCAAGCCCTCAATAAGACAAAACAGTTGTCTGTGTCTGACTTCATTATGTGAAGGTAAGTTGTTTATTTGACTTAGGAAAAGCCTCATTGTGCAGATACAACAAAATAAGTTTTTTTTCTCTCCCATACTTATATGATGCCCAAGTCTGTAGGTCTAAACAGTATGAGAACCACCTAACATAGAGATTAAGACAATGTATTTGTTTTCACCACTCAAATAATTCACCTTATTGTGTACTGAAAAGCCCATTTGTAACAGCAAACTTCTGTCACTTTAATGAATTTCTGTGTGTCTCCTCCAGCCAGTAGTCAAGCAGTAAAGCTAGTCTAACCAAAGCAGGGCAATGGGAAGTCATCCTTCTCCTTTGATAAAGTCTCTTCTCTCACATCAAAGTATTGACAGTTTTGTTTCACAACTGTAGGAAAAATGAGAGGAACCAAGAGAACGTCACAGAGAAAAGCTAGAACATCTCATTCATGAAGAGCAGGCACCTGTGCACTGACCCAATTAGGCATTCAAACACTTGTCACTTTGGAGCTGGCTGGTTGTCACTCATCCAATTTGCCCCAGGGGATGTATTGTATGGTGGCGTTCCCTGACAGGAGAACTGGAGCAATGGAGGCGATGAAGGCACAGTGACAGGGTGCCAGGATCCTGGTGAGTGAGAGAGCCAGTAGCAAAGCCAAAGAACTTCAGAGCTTCCTTAACTTGTTTACCATCCAAAAAGCCTTTCAGAGGCTTCAATGGTCATTTTTTTTTCAGAGCAGTCTAGTTTAAAAACCTTACAGTAACAGTCCTCTTTATCCAATTATGCATTTAACTCCTCAGTGACTAACACAAGAACCATTTCAGAAGAGGCAAAAAACAAACAAGCAAACAAAATATCTTCATTGCAGGGAGAGATGCACTAAATGTTACTTTCAGTAACATTGCCAGCAAATAATTCAGAAGTTAAAATGCTTCAGTGACCACCTCCTCATTTCTCTGTTTTAAACATATTACGATGCTTTCAGATGCTCTGTCTGCTTGACCACATCAATGAGGGACAAAACACTTTACAACCACCCACACCTGTGAACTGTAAAAAATAGAAAAGTTCTGTTCTACTGAGCTACATACAATACCATGTTCGAGCTCCCCAAATCAGATTTTTCATTTTAAAAAATCAGAATCTAAACCACAGATAAGTATTCAGCAGCTACTACTCACTTCAAGTAAAGCTATGTCTCTCCTTATGCTGAGAGAGTTATGCAATACAAACACAAGGGCAGGGAGGAGTTCAAGGGGGATTGGGAAAAAGGTGTTAAGACCTAAAGCATTTAAACAAAGATTTCAGAATGTTCCCATCACTAAATCTGTGGTCTATGCTGGAAGAAAAAATTTCCAATTTTTTGGTACATATATCATGTTCCTTCTAAGACCATTTTTCCAGACACACTATTTCACTAGTTGACTTGCCCCAACACCTGTTCTCTCCAGTAAGGAACATCAGAGATGATTAAGGCTACCTGCAATTATATGAAACTATGAAATACTTTTAGCTTCTTTTCTAGTTAACATATTTTGATATGCCCTTCAGTTAAAATCTGAGGTGAAATAAAAAAAAAATAAATCACAGACTCTTAACTCAGACATGAAAATGCAGGTAAATGCATAACATCTTATATTACTATCCTCGATAATACTTAAGAGGAACTAAACTGAAAGGTAGGAACTTAAGAAATAGAAAATCAATGCCAGTAGTTTGGGATTTTTTTCCCCACTTAGTATGGGAAAATAAAATTTAGAGGGAAAAATTATCTTACCTTTATACAAACAACTTCTGCGAAAGTTGGTCTCTCTCTTTACTTTTCTTCCTTTTGTTATCTCCTGTATGACAGGTTACTGCCTTGCCTGAAAAAATAACATACAACCTGAAGTATTTATAGAGGCAAGTAATTACATTCACTCTTAAACAACAACAAATAATTCATATATGTCTTGATAAAGTTGGAATACTAAATTCAGTTGAATCAAATGAAATGGTATTTTAATAGTAACTAAATAATATATGTTGGGCCAAAGAAAAAACAAGAAGCGTTAGAAAGAAAAGCAACTCCCTAGGTTTCAAAGTTGTGTTTTGCATTCAGCTCTCCAAAATAGCCACTTACATCAGATCGAACTGAAGTAACCACAGTTTATCCAGGTTCACTGCACCATTAGTTATAACCAGTCAGTACTCCACAAAGCTTGAGCAAGACAATCAGGAAGCCTAACCACTTCTTTTCAGTGTTCAGTAACCCAACTTAAGGCACACTGGGTACCTCAGGACTAAACACTTCAGTGCTTTTTGTGCTACAGGTGCCCAAAATTCTAAAGACATCCACTGGAAGAAGTGGTAGCAGCTGGTAGCAGGGCTCTGTTGCAGGAAAATATTTGGTCATAGACAGCACTTGCCCAGAAAGAGAGGGCTCTGACTTAAGGGAAATTTGTAATTTATCTTAACTCCCACTTTCTAGGAGAATATCCTAAATTCCAGTGGAAGGAGAGGACTCACATCCCCTGCTCCCCTCCTCCCCCAGTTTAAAAGCACAAAACAAAGAAACAGAAAACAGAACAGCAGGAGAGGTTTGTTTTGAATTCAGCTGCTACCTTCTTCATTTATAGACAAGAATTCTGCAGCCAGTTCCTCTCATCTCTTACTTTTTGTTACTTTAACCTATTTTAAACACATTTAATATTTTGTTGAGAGCAAGTTGCCTATCTTTCCATGGTAGTCCATATGAGGAGTTGAACTTTCAAGTAAGCAAGACTCAAAAAGGACCAGGAATTTTAGAAGTGAGCTTCAAAATCTTTCTGAGGACTCTCCTTATAGTTTTTTAGCTTTAACAGGTTGCTCATCTACAAACTCAGTTATGCTTGCCACAATATGCAGTCCTTATGTCAGTGAACTGGTGATGGTCTGCAGTGAACAACAAATTAGCATGACTGCAGCACCTGTTATTTTGTGTCCCATACATAAAAGTATATACATTTTATTTGTAGGACAGTAATTAAAGTTCCTTGTTTTGTCTTAACTGCAGATTGGTGCTGTTTTGTAAAGTAAACCAAGAGAGACTGCAACATCTCAGCTTACAATGGTGATACAGGAAGATCAGTTTAATTTCTCATCAGGTTGATAATTCAGTCGTACAATTTCTTTCCATATATTTTTAAAAGCCTTTTTATTGTTAAATTGGCCTGCCAGTTGGCAAAATCAGAACGGTTGACTAGAATTCTCTTGTAGCTATTTCTTTCAGTAACAAGCAATACTTTTCATAAATTGCTTTTTATTATGCTCTTCCAAAACAACTTGTTGCTCTTACATAATAAAACATTGGAAACAACACATTATCTTTGTAACATCAGGAGTTTTGGCATACATATATAATTTATTTCACTGGGGTGAAATTCTCTTAGGAGATTCACTTCATTGCCTTAATCTTTATTCAGGCACTCCAATCACTTCCAACCCCCTGCCTCTATATTCAGCTGGAAAAGCTGCCTGCAAACCAGCAGAACATGGATGAGCCAAAGTCAACACAGAACTTGCATTCAGCAGTGCTACATGCATGCAGCTCCTAATTGACCACAGCACAGCCTGACACTGATCACACAGATCCCATTACACCAAGGCACCAGCTGCATCCACTCTGCCATTCACGCTGCTTCCTGGCTGGTTCAGGCCCCCAACAAACTGTCTCCAAGACAAAACCAGAGCGTGCTTTAGGGAACATTCCAGCCTGAAGAATCCTTCCAAACAACAGCATGGGTAAGACTGCCTTAAGTTTTGATTCTCCACTCTTGACAGCCCTGCAATTGTTGTGTTCCAGGCACTGCATCCTCATTTGCAGCCTCTGCCTATGTCCATGGGACCCACTGGAGCAGACCCCAGGACTGACAGTATTAACCTGTAACATCATGACTTTGATGGGCTGCAACACAGCTCCCACTATCCCAGGTACTCTGAACTAAAAGACACCAGCTACTTATCAGGGCTGCAGGAACACCACAGCACCCAGACCATGCTCAGATTATGGCCAGCCTTCTTTAAGAGACTCATTTTCTAAAGCATTAAAACGCAGATGTAGCCCAGCCCTTGCCAATCAGCCTACCCTGATGGCAGGCATTTGTCCCTGTATTCCTGTTTTTGCCATTTAAGAACATCTGTAGCCTCAAAGGCTTTGTTTAAAAGTTAGGCATGTTCTGAAACAGAGGGATGACTTGTATAAGACCTGATATAAGCAGAAAAACACAGCTCTGTTGACACCACGGGTCATCTTTTCAAAACTTCTAAGATTCACTAAAAAGAAGAGGAAAACTGAATAGGAAATAAAAATCAAGGAGGAGTGTAAAAATGATGGTTCTAAAACAAGTCCATAGATTAGATGAAATATGTTTTTGATTTTATGAAATCTATCTGGGGGTCATATAATTGCTTATATGACCTAGCATAATTAGCAAACTGTGGAAAAGTAAAGCACAGTTTTTAATTTTCCACACCTGACATTATGCTTACTCCATACTTATTTGTTCAGATATTGATGAAATAACTACAATTTACATAGTGTTGTTGCTTTTCTTGTAAAAGTGTTGACAGACTTCAGGGAAGCTAAATTTAGAAAAAGAAATACATATATTCCAACAGGTAACTAGGCAAAAAGTTCAAATGTGAAAATTTCAAACTATTAAAAATCCATTTTTTATTTCATAATCTTATTGGCTAAATTGTTTCACATAAAATGCACTCCAAAATATTCTTTAAAATGTGAAGACACTAATTTTTAATGTAACCTCAAAAAGCAATAGTGAGACAATAGGTAACTTTCTCAAAATTAATAATGTATCTATATACACATATATATAATTCAGTTTCTGTTTACTTTACAACACTGTGCAAAGTTCTTTAATATAAAAACTTTTCTTGGTGATATTTAATGTATTTAAACACAGTTTTATGCAATCCAGTATTGCAGAGCTCCATTGTTCAGCCTTGTGTATTTTCTTCTTCTTTCAGAGCTAAGGATTAATGAGGAGCTCTCAGAAAAGAAGAAACCACCCTGGTTGGTTGATGAGGGCAATGATCCATCTTGCTGTCATATCTATCTTATTTCTGTGTGTGCCCAACCCCCCAGATGATTCTGCCAAAGTAATAATGGAAAAAAAATGGCCTGGAAATACAACAAAAGTAGCTTTGTTTTTTTTTTTTCATTTCTGATATACACACCCTCATGAAAACACTTCCTAGAGTGGGTAGTCCAGCCTAGATTATATTAACTATAAGAACAATGCCCAAATTTTATTCATATTATACTAATTAAAACAGAATACAGATTTCATCTGATCTTCTATATGCTGCAAAGTCATGCCCTTCTTTCTTGGATACATTTTATAATCTCATTCTTTCAATTCCTAATTTCAATTAATCAAAGTTGAATGTTTCAGTAAGTTACATAGCATAAGTTTATTCTTCTGTTCAAAGTTATAACCTGAATTTTTTCATGATACTTCATCCCACTAAATCAAACTAACTAATACTAAGGCACATAAATCTCAACTATTTGAGTGTCTGGAAAGTATCAGGATAGAAAAGGGAACTCGGCCATTACCTTGTGAATGTAGCTATACAGCTGTCTTGGTCCTCTTCCTTTTTTGGTGGGTTACTTTTTCCTTTCTTCCCCTTAGTAAGTGGTAAGAATTTGTATCATGCACCCCTTCATGTTGCAAACTTGACAAAACTGGTGCTAAGCCCTGCTGTTGCTGGCCTGTGTGCAGGGGCACGTACAAGAGGGGCTGTTTCCAGCCACCCGTCGCTTTGTCCTCAGCCCTCCCAAGCTTCTGTGTGATCAGCACAGGCTTTGTGGCCATACAATAGGGGTTAAACATTTCCCTGTATTTATAGAAAAGCAGAGCTAAATCTGCTTAGCTGCATGAACCTTTCAATAAAATTACACTCAGGCTATTAGAGAATTTTTCCATTTGTTTGTTTTTTTTAAGAGTAATTAAAATTTTAAAAGCCAAAATATATAGAGTTTTTCATTATATGCAGTGCATTAAAAATGCAATCAACATAAAGATTTTTATTCTGCTCTTATATTATCCACACAATTTCCTTCCAAGCAGCTACCTGTGTGTTGCCTATTAGAGATATAGTTTCCTTTCTCCTTTACATTCTACTTCATGACTGCCAGTGGGACAATCCCCTATCTCCAACAGTGTGTTTAAAAGACAGATCACTGCAAAAACTACAATCTGTACTCAGTGGTGAAAATTTAAATGTACTGAGAAATAAAGGAAAACATTTTGAAGAATAAAATATGTTTATCCACAGTGCTAGACACTGGTTTCATACACCACATGAGCCTCTGGACCATCCTTCTTTTCCAAGCAACTGCCTTGAAGCAATACTGATATAGAAAACTTTTTTTTTTTAACTCCTAAAGAAAGAAAGAAACCCTGTACAAAAATTTTCTCTTTTGTTCTGTTACAAATCCAGGTTTTTATCTTTTTTTTTTTTTTGGTTGGTTGTTTCTTTGGTTTGGTTTGGGAGTTTTTTGCTTGTTTGATTTTTTTTGTTTGTTTGAGGGGGGTTGTTTGTTTGGGCTAAGTCCAGTTAAAGCATTTCTAACTTTAAGGGAATCTTAAAGCATCTTTTTATAGGTAGCGGAAGGAATTCTGTCAGCCTCTATTAGCACCAAAATCAGTTCAGAACAATAACTTCATCTGGTCCTTTTGAAACTCATTCCGTGTTCAAGTCTTCTTGACAATGTTTTTCCTCACAAAAGCATGAGCTAGACTTAAGAATCTACTTCAAAGCAGATTGCCAGGGAGGTTCAGTAATGACTGCATCCACCTGAACTCTTAAACTTGCCAAAATAGAACCAGAGTATGATAATTTGAGCTCTCACTTCACATATATTTCTTGATTCTAGAGCTGCAAACACTTAGCTGAGAAGGATAAAAAAAAAGAGGTTAATTACCATTACAGGTCATAAATCTTTTAATGAGGAAATTTATCACCAAATAATATAGTGTTGATTAGGCAAAACCTCTGTCATTCAGTTACTAATCTTTAACTGCACATTTACATCCATGCATTCAAACAGCAAGAGCAGACATGAAATTGTAAATAAGAAGCTACTTGCCATGCCACAAATGTGGCACAATATTAATCTGTTATTTTTACTTACATTTAATTTTTGGAAAAGCCCAATTTTCAAAATAGCTATTTTCACCATTTTAATAATTCCTTCCAAAATGAAGTCCCAGAAGAAAATGATTTGGGCAATGCAGTGGCTTAACTATTTGTTCCACTCTGCGTTTGACAGCATATTATATCAAGAAATCAGCTCATATATAACTAGTTGACCAGAGTTTTGGTGTTTAAGTGGGTTTAAGCAGAAATTTTCCTCTGAATTTTAGAGCTGAATGAAGGAGGGGCAGGGCTCATTTTGTCATCTGATTGACCAAGCCTAATCAGAATTATTTCTGCACACTGCTTCACTACAGCTGCAGATCCATTAAACACTAAATGCTCCAGAGGCACATTCCCCTTTAGCTTCCCACTGCGACTCCCACTTTTCAGACAGTAGCTACTCAGTGGGCTACTCAAAAGATTCATAAAATAGAGGTGCTATATTTAATGGAGAGCTCAAAACCCATAGCAAAATCTGTCACTTGAATGTTAGGACAGCAGCTATCATAATAGAACAGGTTCTTTGTGGTGGAGACTTAAAAAGAAGCCTTTGATATGGTTCCCTTTTTTACCAATACATTTTTATTAGGAGAAGGTTTTCAGTCACAACAGCTTTTTTTCTTCAACAGAAATAGTCATGTCTGCCTCTGGAAATGTTCACTGAGATAGGCAGGTGTTTTTTTTTTTTTTTGTAATCATAATATTACCTTTGGCATGCTTTGGTTTTTTTATATCTTAGTACCATTTTAGCCTCAGGAAGCTTTAACATAAGGAATGACTTAGTGCACAATTTACCCATTAACAAAACTGTTTTTTAACCTCTTGAACTGTTTAAGCAAAAAATCCTGATGTGCACATACAGCAAACAATTCCTTACTTTGAGAGCTGCTTGTTAGAAAAGATAAAAAAAAGATTCTGAGAAATATTTAGGAACTCTCAGATGGCACTAATTATTCATCCATCTTTTTTCACACATTTTTGGCTTTCTTTTTCAAACATCCTCAACTCTTTCCAGACATATGATAATACTCAGGAAAAGTAACAAATCATTTATGCTTTCTGAGGTCAAAGTCATATTCCCATCAAAATTCAGTTAGTGCAATACTCATCTGAGACCTTCAAGCAGCTGAAGAGCTAATCTCAGGTGGAGTTCAACCCCAGACACAGGCTTTGGACTTTGGTAGGTTGGACTAGGCCAACACGTATGGGACCTGTAACTCTAGAAATGCAGCATTGCTCACATTTCCCCAGGAATGGGGCAAAGGAACATCTAAAATAAATGCAGTTGGGTTAGGGCAATGAAGAAGATCGAAGGCTCAGAATCATAGTACCATAATAAAATGGGCTGCTTCTTTTACCTGTTCCTTTGCATACTGATTGTCTTAAAAGCTTCTGTATGCCTAACAATTACAACTGAAGTCATGTCAATATTATAATTTTTAGAGTACACCATTAAGTCTTCTGACATGTCCACATGACCAAGATGGCATTTCAATTTGATGATCACACTAGGACCAAGATTAGACATGCTGAATCATATTACTATTACTACTACTACTGTTTCTTTGAAAAGCAAGAGGCAAAATGTTTCCATTTCCTACATGACACTTAAAGAAATGCATAGCCTTGCTTGAGCTTTGTTCCTTGTGCATGTTTTGATAGATTCATCTTCTCTTTGCCATGTTTTTTTGCATATACAAACCTGTTTTTTCTTTCTTTTTTTTTTTTTCATTTTCCAGCTAGAATTTCCTTTGCTTTACCAGTATGATTTTCAGCAAACATAATTTTGTGTGCAAAAATTTTGAGTTTCTTTATGAAACGTGCCTTTATGATTGTAGAGTCTGAAAATACTTTAAAGTGGACATGACACTCACAGTTTCACAAGGCTAACAAGATATGCAAGATGATTATTGCACTGTCACCTGCATATCCTTATCCCAAAAAGTCAACCCAAATACTTGGGTTGGGAGGTGAATTTTAGAGTATCCAATAAGGCAAGTGATATTGCAAAGCAAAAATTGTGAAAGACCAGAATCCTCTAAGGATTATAGAATTTATTTATTTGCTGTAGAACTTCATCCTAACCACTTCTACTGGTTTTAAGCCACTGCCACTGAAATTTCACAGACATACATTAATTAAACCCATTGCTGTTGCTCTCTCAGGAATAATTTACTCCTTTTGTGTTTTTTTTTTCCTACAAAAATCATGATACTCTGTACAAGAACATAGCCAGTTACTTCTTACCAGTCACCAACATATTATGGTAGGGAAATCAGATTAAGTAATTTTTAACTAGACTTGAATAACTATTCTTTGTTCCAAAATAATTGTAGCATGCATGTCCTGATCACAATTGGAGACTTTTGTCTCCTTTCTACATTTCCCTGAAGTTCTTTGAACCAGCCAAAGCAGACTATCTGCCAGCTACAGAAAAATCCCTTCTCCCTCATACACGTTCCATTTCTCTTAATCCTTTACAGGGAGATCCTTTGTTCGCATACATAAGGCACATAAGCTGTTTATCACACAGAGAAGTTGCCAAGGAGTGTGAGATTTCCCCGGAGTGATTCCAGCACAGCTGACTAAGAAGAGTCCTCTTCAAATAACTCAAATTAACTTTATTATCCACTTTATTATTTTACCAGCACATCCAGTTAAGTATTGTACACCGACTTTCTTTATGTTTTTATGCTACTTTTTAATGAGGAAGCTGCATAACAAGATTCACAGCATTAACTTCAATTATACTAAGATTTTGTCTAATACTGTTCTCCATCCCTTTTCATAGTGGAACAAATGCTTTTCCCTTCCTCTTTGTGCACAATGAGTGTCCTTGACTACTGGATGCCTAAAGCCATTTAAACACACAGAAACACAGTGTAAGTGTAGACAAATGTGCACTTCTCAGCCTCAGAGAGAGGAGATTTATCAGCAGCTAGAAAACCAATTGCAGCTTCAGGAACTAAACAGATCTGCTGGTGCTGCAGTGCCTGTAGCTAACTAGAAGTTACTGAAACTAAAGACATCAAGTGCATAGCCAAAATGAATTCACATCAACTACACATTAAAAAACAATAAAATAAAACAGAATCAAGCCTAGGCAGGAAAGGGAAGAGGATAAAAGAAAGATGATAGCTACAAAGTGAGGTTACAATCTTGATTCTGTGAAAAAAGACAAACCAACCAAACAGGAAGACAAAACTAAAACCACCATTCAAAAGATCATTCAAACAAGAAAACAAAAAAATCCCAACAAGACACAAATCAAAATTCTGTCTGTTCTCAAGGGAAGAAAAAAATTTAATGAAATGGGGTGTTCCTTGGATGTAGAAAATTTTTGGGATACTTCAGCTGTCCAAGAGTTTCCTTTTTCTTGGTAAGACATATGTTCCAATTTCTGCCTGTGACATATGTGCTATACCTGAGCCTGCACTACAAAAAGAGAATCTGGCTGGAATGGAGGCCACATTCAGCTGCTGATGGTCCTCTGTCCACCCTCATCTACCACCACACATAGAAACATCCAGAATATCACTGCCTTAAACTTTACTTGAATGCTCTCTAGCTATCTACCACTCTCTGTATAATTTTAATAGAATTTAGAAGCTGTCTGCTTGAATTGTGTCAATAACTTGACAGACAACTTGAAACTAAGTTTAGCCACCTGAAACTCCTTAAGGGCTGTTTTCAGTACATACACACAGAGCATGCCAAGCATACAAAAGAGCTGGGCTCCCCAAAGCACTGGCACAGACAGCTGTAATTTTCTTTCAAGTAATAGCAAGAGGAACGTGGTGTGTGCAGTGTTTTCTCCTCTACACTGAGCAGCACTTGCTGTGGCTCACCCAGTCTTCAACACTTTGCCCCTCAGTGGCACAGCTTGTTTAGAGAGATAGGGAAGACAATCTCTCCTCTCCCCCTTGCAGATCACATCTGAAGAACACATTGAAGTTTAAAAAAAAGACTCTTCTACCCCTTTGTCCTTGCTATCCAAAAATCCTAAAACACAATGAATAGGGATTTTCCTCAGAAACAAACCATGGGGGCTTGCATCTACTTAGCAAAAAGGTACATTTTATCTCAAGTCTCTACTGCAGCAAGTATTGCAGTGAAGACGTTTGTTGGAAAAGGCACAAATCCGTAATAATTCTTCCAGTAAGTTTCAAATATAAGAACTTCATTAAAAAAAACCAATGCTCAGCAGTAAAGCACTCTTAATAAAAAAACAGATGGAGGCACCTCCTGACTCTGTGCCAATTGCTGTGTCCCATCTCTTCCCAGTGCCCACTGCTGGCCCCAGAGGGGGGGCTCTCAAGGCACCAGTGCAGTGCACAGCTGGAGCAGTACTAAGTGGGGAAGGGAAAGGGAGTGTTAAAAACTGAGCAGCTACACATCATACCTGTGTGAACATGCACATCTTCACCAGGCACAGTTGCTGTAGCATAGAAGCCCCCATTTCTATGAATTCAACCATTTTCAAAAGGGAAAAGTTGCACATAACTGAATTTCTGGGCCTTCTCTTCCACAAACCTCCACTTTCACTTTAAACCTGGCTTCTATTTCTGAGACTAAATGATGAACATATATCTCAAAAACACACACTAAACTGCTTTTAGGTTTAACTTCTCAAATATCGCAAGTTTTTCCACTATGGCAGAACCTTTTTATACTGTACAATTAAGACTTCAATGTCTCAATTTTAAAAAGATATTTTGTCAATCTTCTGATAGGCAAACTAATTTTCATGACTATTGATCTAGAACAAATTTCGACTATAGACTTAGATATTAAAAAAAAAATTAGTCAAAGGCTTGAAACCATTCCTTGCTGCAGTACAGTCAGATCTACATTTGATTTTAAATACATTTGAATAATTTGGCATTACTTATGGAAACAGGACTTTTGATATTTTTGTTTGTAATTATACTTGTGATTTCAAAGTATTGTCTCTAGATGTGCCATTCACATCTTCACAAGGACTACGTGTTATTAATATTCTGTAAGGTGTCAAATGCTTTAGTGTAGCAACTAACTGCTGAATATGGGTTGCATGAATAAATACTTCATTTTTATAGTAGCCACTGTGGGAACATTAAGCAGGAGCCACACAAGCCTAATGGCTTTTTCACCTCTGCAACAACAAACTATTTGTATTTGTTTTAAAGACAGTCAAACTATATGGCAACAGAGGTGACTAAGCAATAAAATCACATTCAAAAGATAGTTTCAGCAAGAAAATACACGACACAAATACTATCAGTGGAGGAAGAAAGTACCAGGTTGTATATGGTATCAAAAGACCAAAAAAGAAGGGTAGGATTCATGTAGAAATAAAGTAATTATTAAATTGTAATATGGAATTTTATTAAAATAATTAGCATCATATTAATTTCAGCCAAATTACCACACATCCAAACTCACAGCAGGTCCAGGTTTTGATTTGCATGCATTGCATGATTTTGTCTTCTCTGCACTTAGAAAAGAATATTCACACACATATAGAAACTGGCTTTATTACTGCTTAAAAACCCCAAAGAAGTTTCGTCCTTTATAGTTTTTCCTTACTTCACATATTTGTCAAACAACTTCCTACAGGATTAAAAAAAAAAGGCTAGAAATCTTTATAAGAACCTACACTTCACATAAGCCTGTTTTGCATTTATCAAAACACCTGATGAGCAGCAAATGCACCTCTCCTGTATTAGCAGCTTAGATAGCAAAAGTGTTTGGAATAATTTCTGCATCTAAGAGATTGCTGGAGTTGCCAACCATCCAGTTCACTTATTTACTAACTGCCTTTTGTACAGCACACCTGGTTTGTGGCAGCCAGAACTGCTGCACAGACAAAACTGGAGCAGCTGGAAAAATGGCACAGATGTAACTCTAGCAGCTGTGACACCAGCAGGTACAGTTATGTTGGCTATGTTAGATTACCTCCTGAGGCCATGTAGTCCCTCTGCAGTAACGCAGTCTCCTCCTTTCATGAGGAGTGTATGACACAAGTCTAAAGGTATCAAATTATTTTACTTTTTGATTGTAGAAGGAGGAATATAATTTACATATCATTTCTGTATTTAAATATAATCCATTTAAAGCACTTTTTGCTTACCAAATTGTATGCCATATATAGAATTGCAAAATAGCTACCTGTTTTACAAACTCAGTGGAAATCTTCATCCGTAGGACAGGTTTTACTTATACAAGAGCCTACAGCTCTGTTTTCCAAATTGCTGTACCCAGGAAACTAATGCACTCCCAGCAGGTGCTTGAGGTAAATGTCCTGTATTCTCCTCCTAAAGTACAGATAGCACATGTACCAAACAAATGCGGCCTCATGCCTCAAAGGGTGATGAGTTTAAAACATACATAGTAATCAAATGCGAACTCAGAAAATAAGGGGGTTTTGAGGCGCTTCTAAGGCCATGACTAAAACTGATGCTGCTTTATTCAGTATACTAATATTAGTCACCATTGTGGCACACAAAGAAAAATCATGGTATAGAAGGGATCTGTGAATACCCCATTAAAGTCTCAACATTCACTCATCACACAGTCTCCTAATTTACTTCTCTCTCAGTACCACCTCTCCATATTAAGAAAACCCCCAGTTTCAATGAGCTATACTTCTTCCCAGCAATCCTCAAGTATTTCTCTATCTTCACTATTTACTGGAAAAATCAGACTTGTAACTGTAATCTTACCTGTTTATTTTAGTTACATAGATTAACCAGTTAACATATTAATTATTTTAGCTAATATTTCATTTTCCTTTAAAGAACAGTGAGGTTTATTAGGATGTACATAAAAGCAATAAATACCTAAAGAATGATTATGGAAATACAAAGATTGGAGACTTGAAGACATACATATTATATATTGAAGACAGTAAATAAAATAAAAGGCATATTTTATTCTGCTGTTGCTGTAGAACTGTTTTCCAATTGCAAATCAGATTGCTTTTATTTTCTGCAGTTGCCACAGTGTCAGAGTCTGCCTAGGATAACCCATCAGAACAGCCAGTGGTGGTATATGACTACAGTTCTTCCTTATCAGAAAAGGAAAAATACTCAGGTAAGGACCACAAGCAACAAGCGACTTTAAAAACATACTTTTACTCTCAAAACACTGTGAATAGCAAGAGAGTAAGTGTATGCTATTGACAAAGACAAAATCAAGATGGGAACTGGAATTCAAACAGGTCAAAGGAAGAAAAAACCAGCAAACAAATCGTATAAGAAAAAAATTGGCACACCAGGTTTTTTAAAAGGATTTACAGACATATATTGATTGAGGTTAACACTGAGTGCTACCAACTGACTTTGAAGCACTAAGGTAGTTTCAAAACACACAGCAAGTTAAATCTGTGGCATTATTAACATTTAATGTTGTTTTGACTTTAAACACTGACAAGATGTCTATTTTACAAAATAAAAAATTCATTAAAGAACTCTTTTGAGACAGAGATTCAGGTTTAAAGCATGGAGTGCAAAACTTTCAGCTTCCAGTTCCTGAGGACATTTGAAGAATTGTGTCTTCATGCCAATTACAACACTATTAACTCAATTATGGTATCTGCATTAAAAAAATAAAATCAGAATTCAAAATCAAAACTTAGTTTGAAAAAGAAATTTTGATAAAATAAAAATAGCTTTTGATAATTTAAGAATGTCATTCTGGTTTTATGTTTAAACTGAATGAGAACTAAACACCCTGAAGCCTCATGCTAAGAGCAGTTCTGTTAAAAGAGTTCACTTTTCTGCCAGCCTTACAAAGGCATGACATCCTCCATGTAACCTGATAAATGATTGAACTTGGATTAATTTAGATGGCAAACAGCAGAGTAACAGGACCTGTCAGCTAAGGAAAAGAGATAGTCCCTCATCCCTTCTGTGTTAATATGGAAGCTGATAAGATTCAGATGTCCACAAATAAAGTGAAGTACAAGAACCTTCACTTTTTTGGAAAATGAAAGATCAAAAAAAAACTTTTAAGTATAGATTTAAATGTAAGACTGTCCTACAGAGAATTCTACAAGCTGCAAATCACTACTTAACGTGGCACAATCAAGTTGGGTGCTCTTATTGAGAGCTGAAATGACTCAGATTTACAGAGCAGATGATGTGCACCAGTATGACAATCACATAAGCTTCAGAGGACAAAAAACTTTGGAGATGACAAGATCACAGTAAGAGATACTAGTTCTTCACTGTGTTCTGTATGGGCCTCCCAGACTTACCTGGTTCTGCTTTTTGTCTCTTTTTCTCTCTACAGCTACCAGGATCTGCACTCTCTCCCCAGCCCAATCCTCCTGACCTCAGTTCCCAATACACTTCGAATTGCAATGCTACAAGTAAGTGTCAGCAGTGGCCAGAATCTTCATATACAAATCATGTTCCCTTTTTTAGCAAACACTATAATGTACCTGTATTAATGGTATGTTTAGCTTTCTGCTAAACATATCTAACAGTCTAAATCAGACTCCCATTCAACTGAGCCCTGCTTCATTCCCTGAAATCACTGTGGAATATGTCCTTACCCTTTTTATATAACAGAAGCAAGTGAAAAGTGCATCTGTATTTAGGAAGCTAGGCACCTAGGTATGGAAACTGGAAACAGAACTACAGTGACAAACCAGT
Source organism: Toxostoma redivivum (assembly GCA_013397375.1). NCBI lineage: Eukaryota > Metazoa > Chordata > Aves > Passeriformes > Mimidae > Toxostoma > Toxostoma redivivum. The sequence goes on from VXBI01010993.1 coordinate 344,969, forward strand.
AACAACACAGTCTGCAGTAGACAAGTCAATGTAGAATGATAGCAAGATATTTTCATTTTGCACCCACTACATATATTGGTAACACCTGTCAAAATTACAGGGCATCGAATTGATTTTCACTACCTGCTGAGAAGGTGAGTGAAACCATCTGACTCCTCTAATAAGCAGCAAAACTAAGAAGAAAATAAACTTCAAATCTCTTTCCTTACAATATCTATGAATTGTTTTTGCCCCAAGAGGAGAATTTAGCATTTAGGAATGCTAAAAAACCTGAACTTCCGCTAGAGATGATTTTGATCTTAGCTACAAGGTTGGAAAACCCAACATAATTTTGTGAGCTGGCAAAGGATTAAAGCCTCCAAGTTCTGTGTTCTCCCAAGAGGAGTGGGAACTGGGGTTTTGTGTGCTGCAAACTCCCAGTGCCTGGCAGGAAAAGAGCTGACAGATCACCCGCCAGCACCACAAAGACACACAGCACTGTCACTAAGCCTGGAAGCTGGGGCTTCAGCCACACTGCAAACATGAACTCCAGGAGAAGAAAATGAGAAAAAGACTCATAAAACTATCAGTAGATATCTGAAAATGGACAACTCAAATTGTCCATGCTAGAAGTAATTGGGAATTCAGTCCTAGGGAATGGGAGAGCTTCTGCTAAGTGTTTTTCCAGAAAATTTTGGTATTTAACACTCTGGGAGTGCCTACTGATTCTTTCTAAGTGTGCTTCCCCTCTCCATCCAACTTCATGTATATTTCATGAACAGTACATGGTAGGATGAACTGTTATCTTTACACTGATCTCTATAACCACAAAAATAATTAAATCAAATGTTCCAGTAACGATTTCAGCCCTACCCTTTATACAAGTAGATGATTATTTATATCAATTTCAGCAAGTCTTATCATGTAATGATTAAATGCACATGTACCATGAGACTAAAGTTCTCACCACATTTGCAAATTTATTCAATATTTCTACTGACTGCTTTATTTTGGGGTTTTTTTTGATTTCTCTCTCAGCAAACCTTTCATAGTAGATTTTCAGAGAAATTTTTGGGAATTTAAATTCTATCTATTCCTCATTATAAATAATGACATAGCTTAAAAGCAGAACTGGAACTTCAGATCTGTTCCAAGTGATCTAAACTCTGACCTTAGCTCTGCATAAATGATCTAAGGAGAAGAAAAATTTAAAAGGAAACTTTTCTTTGCAAAGCACCACCAGTGGAAGAGACAACTTAGGCTTTTGTAACGAAATACACAGTAGTAGAAAGATGATGCCAAAATTTTGGAGCCAACCTTTGAAGCTGTGCAATGGATACTGTTCACAAGCACACTTCAGTCTAGAGGAACCTTTTGTACATCTGTATCCCACCTCTTCTTAGACTGCTACACCTTGACCTCATCCCATGTTCTCTGCTACCCAAGCTTCAGCTTTTCCTTCAGATTTTTCCTGGTATCTCCTCACTTCCCAGCTGTTACTCTTACCAACTGCACTCATCCTTTCTGTCCTCCAAATGCATGCATATAAACAAGCTTCCAGTCTTTTAAGGTCAATCTGTTTCTCCCAGTCCCCCAACTTCAGAGGCCTAAACTCTGACACATTCATCATGTCAACACATGAGTACAAAAAAGGTCTGTGCAGGAGCTTAAGCACTGATCTGCTTGACCATCCATAGTGTTTGGTTCCCTCAGCTGGTTTTTTAAATTATCATCTCACTTGGGGCTTTTGGCAATGGACAGCATCACTTCTATTTCAGCCAACAGTGCTCCAAGACCATTCTAGGCAGCTCCTGACTCTTGTATGCTCTTATGTTCCCCAGTGCACACAACATACTTAACCAAGGCCATGTTGTGAGATCCTGCTGAGCTGCAGCAGTCTTGGCATTACACCAGACACTGAACTGAACCTTCCAAAACCACTGTTTGATTAAAGGCACATAGGACTTGAAGGAGACAGCACACAGTGTGGTAGTGCCCAGGCCATTACAGGATGCAGCACTTACCAGTGTCAAGACAGGCACCTTGTCCCAGTTGCTTAACAAGGAAGGATCTGTTTCTTGCCTAGCAATTCCCAGTCCCAGCTTCATCAGTTTTACAACTTCTCACAGAGTCTGGGCCTAACCATTCACCCCCTTGCTGATTCTCCTTGCTCTTCCAAATTACCAGCTATTCATTCCTCAAAATTACTGACAAGCAATATTATTACCAAAGGGAAAACTTCCTTTTCCCCCTAAGCCACTGGTTCTTTTGCCAAGTCCTAAACTTGGCTAGTTCCAATACCTTATTACTATAAATACAAAGCCTTGTCAGACACCTGCAGGTATGATGTATGCACTCAGTATAGTTACAGTATTTTTTACAGCTTATGCTTTGCTACTGAAAACACACAAGCTGAAATTTATTGAAGGTTCTTTAACTCAGCCAGTAATTAGTCATAGTAATGACAAGGTACCAATCCTGTACAGGAAGGGAAAGGTTTCTAAGTAAAAGCTGTGGCTTTTTTATTTTAATAAGTTCTAATCTGTCATCTTCAGAAGTGACTGAATTACTTTGGCTGAAGTTTTTCAAAGAAATCTAGCTTGCAGCAAACACTAGTGTCAGAGCTTAAAAACCATATAGCACTAGCAATCCCTCCCTTAATGATAAAGGATGAGACATGATGAACTGTTACAAGTTTTATTTATTTCATGCAATTTGGTAGCACTGTACCCATACATATGAACTGAAATGACTCAAAACAGGAATGAATACATAAAAACTAATCTCCAGATTTGAACAATTTTAGCTCAGTATTGTGTAACAGTTTTCTCAGGTATAATTTCCTTCCAAGTGTTTAAATTAGGAAGTTGTTCCCAACCACTTTTAAAAGCAACTGAAGGAAAAGCTGCATCCAGATCTGGTGCGGCACATGGCTTACTCAGATGGTTCAGCAATGTCTGCTCTGGCTCTATGTTCCCACATTCTTAGAAGCCTACTCTGTATTCAAGGCTGCAGAAGCATCCTCCTATACACATGCATGTCATCCCCTAAAAGAAATGAGGAAGCAGCTGGGATCCTTAGAGCCTGAACTTAGAGCCAGTAGCCTGCACTGCGAGGCACAGACCCTTGATAGGAAGCCTGCACCAAGGAGCAGCTAAAGGACAGCTCCTTTCCTGCCTGAAACATAAGAGTGTCAGTAGGAAGAGCTTTTAATTCAAAAGCAGCACACTGGAAGTAAAATTAGCTCAAAGCACTGGATCGTGACTTGGCATCTAATCACTGCACCATCCTCATGATTCACCAAATGAAGAACTCCGAAGTGGCTGACCTTAACAAAAGCAAACCTCCACCCCATACCTACAATACAGTATTTTTAAGCATAAGGAACACTGCAATACACACTGATCAGCCCAACCACACAAGTCAGACAGCTGTGCATATTCTGCGTGAGCTCATTTTACAATAAATGAAATAGATCAATTATTAGAAAAAAAGTATATGACTGTTTCAATTATGCAATATGCCTTTAATAAGCCTTAAATATTTGATGGTTTAAGCGTGGTGGACGGAGATTTGTATTTTAAATAAATGTTGCTAATTTCCCTACCACCACTGCCACCTCAATAAGAAATTTCCAATGTGAGGGCTAAAATATGTTCTAGAAAACAAGCAGTTCAATCTACTTTTCCATTTTAAAACATTAACCTCCTAATAGAGAAAGAAGAGACTAAGTTTCCCAGCTTATCTGCTGACATAAAGATACTGAATTTAAAAATGTTTTTAAAAAACTGCAAAACATTTTTTAAATGACACTTTAAAAACCCAACTGAAAAACAGTTCCGCAGAAGTTCCACAGAATATCTACCTTCCATAGACTATTCCACAGAATGTTCCGCATTCCATAGAAATGAGAACAGACAACAGTAATTTGTTTTCCTTCAGAATGTGCACCTTCAGCAGTGTAATTAAATCTTTTATTTAACATGACGAACATTTGAGCAAAAACTTCTTCATCTAGAATTAGTGGTCTAACAAGAAGATGGCCTTCAAGTTAAAAAAAAAGACAAATAAATATTGCCTGGCACATAATTTCTTGCATTTTTCACTTTTCTGGATTATCATTTTCTAGTGACATCTGAATAACACTGGTACTACCCATTTTAAATTCATCCTATATAAAAAGAGAAAAAGCCAAACATTTTCTCCAGTAAGAACCCTGCAAGTATTGTGTGTAAAAAGGAAACTGAGTAAGCTTCTTCTTACACCTTGACTAAATTCTTCTTTTCACTCTGCTTGAGAAATAGTTTATGGGTCCAGTGCTAGAAGGCAATACAGCTTCATAGTTTCCTGAGAGGTCATCTGGGGAAATAGTGCTAAGTTTGTCAAACAACATCTGACAATTGACTAGGTATCATTCTATGCTAGAAAATCTGAAAAACTAAATTACAAACCTGCTGAAGGCAGAAAGAATATAATTGAGGTTACAGACAGCTAATGAGGAAAGCAAGGCCTTCCAAAGCAAAACATGCTAAGCAGGGCATAGAGAAATCAAGTCAAATTTAACAGCTATTAAGTCAATTGAAAATTATGTCAGGAAAGCATAGAATTCTTAATACAGCATATTTTCACACATAATGATTAACTGGGAATCATTATCTGAACTGGAGGTTATTGTCATCACTCTCCTTTATACTAGAAAGTGTCAAAACCAGCACTCAGATGCCATGGGGGATTTTCTCTCTTGCCTTGTNTTTACTTAAGGCTCCAACAGTGATGCAAGTCTACTGAAATCCTGCCAGTTAAAAATACCAACCTTTATGTTCAGGTTTCACTAAGAAAGACACTAAAGATGTTCCCAAGGCTGTATTTATGCCTTGCATCATCTGTCTGGCTACACAAAAGTCTTTCCAAGGTCTTTATTGTTAGGCCAGGAAGTTAATGAGGCAGCACACTTACCAACAGGAGGAAAAGCAGAGACAAACTAAAGAACTGTCTCAGGCTGGTTTAATACTTTAAATGAAATGTAAAATAAGGAATATTTCACATATTCCCAGTGTTTGTACTTGTAGAAAACATTTCTCTGCATTTTGCATTTGAACTTAGACAAGCATCATTTGAAATCATCCTGTTTCAGTACTCCATGAATCACCCCATATGCACCCTTGCTCTTTAGAGCCCACTCACTGCCATACCACACTGATGTGCCATCCTTAGGATTACAAAGGACGCTCCAGCAAAGGGGTATCGCCCACTGTTTTCTATAAATCATCTTGAACCTCATTGATTATTTCAACAAAGGTAGCTCTGATGCAAAGGCATCTTTGGCACTCTTTACAGAGAAGAGAAGGAATTTGAATGACAAAATTCCATCCTAGAATTCAATACAGAACAATAATGACAACTGAAATAGGCCAAAAGCAGTGAAGTCATTTAGCTTTCCCTAACAAGCTGCATATGAAATGCAGAAGAGGAAAAAACTCAGCATTTTTTAGACAATCGTTATTAATTACTGAAGAAATAAGAATGCCTATCAAGCAGGTGACTGAATCTTGACTGAAAATTAGGACATTATATGAAAGTATAACAAAGTATTTCTCTTGATTTACGAGAGATTAAGCAGGAGGTAAACATGAAAAGAAGTCAGAAGAATCCTGTTGAGCCTGATACCCAAGTTCTGTTTTCCATATCTTTCCATACTTCAAGAAACATGAAATGAAAGTTTTACATTTCTATATGGCAAAAAAGCCTACCCTGAAATAGCACACCTTCTGTCATACCATTCCACTGTTCAACCTTCAACTACAAATGCATACTTTAAAGCTTTTCAAATATTTTAAAAAACATATTTTATCACTTTTCTCCATCTAAAATCCCCTTCTTTCTTGAAGTTTACAGTTTCTTAGACCTAGTTGAAAAAACAATGATGAAAAATGTCTGAAACAAACAAAAAATTACATTGCAACTCCTCCTCCTAAAGCAAAGAAGAATGGGAAAGTCTAGACAAACTTGGCCTTTGGTGTGAACTGCAAAAAACAACTGGGATTTTTTTCTCTCCCTGTTTCATTTAGGCAACCAAATGTTTAACCACTTCTACATGATTGAAATTTAAAACCCGAATTCCAAGAAGTAGACCAGAGAAAAAAACCCCACCCTAGACTTCACGTAAATATTTCATAGGAGGGGAAGGGTCTTCCTACTTCATATGCCCAGTGAAGTAGCACTTCAAAGTTTATCACTTATCACTTTATTTAAGTTGGTGCTGGACAATGGGATAGCAAGTAATCACCTGAGATCCAAACCTAGTGGAAACCACAATTATCTTATGCATGTTAAGATCACTGCATTCCTGGTTCAACACTCACTCCTCCAAGACACAACATAACCCAGTCTTCCTGTTCTCAGGGCACTGATCTCAGCCATATGAAGCCAGTATGAGAGAAGTGTCAACTCCTCTTGCTGTAGGTGGGTCACTGCATGCTCCAGCACACAGTCATTAGTACAGAAGTCAGATATTCCTCCTTAGGGGTCTCAGCAGGTCCAGAAGGTGTCATTTATTGCTGCCTACTACATCAGGCTGGGCTGAGGTATCTGTCTTGAAGGAGAAACCACGCAGTTTAGCCCCTGAATAATTTCCATCAAACCACTATCACCAGGAAACACACAAGAAACAGTCCAGATTTCACAACCGGAAAACCGCACTATTCACATCCTCTCCTCCCTCACTAGGGAAATTTCCCTCTCTCTTAAGTGAAGATGCACTTTTGACACACTTTTCCTCTTTTCTTAGCCCTCGTTTTTATTCTCCACCCCCACTCATTACAAGCTATCCATACTCAGTTTCCTCTTTAACATTAAAACAGACACAGCCTCAGACTGTCTCAAGGAACTGCTTTATCTCTGCCCATGTGTCTCCACAGACACCAGGGCACAGCGCAGCTACACCTGACACAGCTCAGGTGCTACAAACCTCCACCTCCATCTCTGGGGCAGTGTGGGACCCGGCATTGACTCCCACGGTGATGACAGAGATTAGCTGGCCTCTCCTGAGGTCTGTGCTGCTGGTCACAGTACTAGAGGCAGCATGGTACAGGTGGGCTCAGCAACAGCACAGCCATGTAAAGTAGCTCTGTGGGAAAATTTGTATATAACCAGCTTCAGATACCCTGTGATGAACAGCACACTCAGGCTCTCCATGCTGGCCTTGGGCAAGTAAATCCTGCCAAGCTTGGGAAGGCTGTGAGCAGTCAGATTAGGTCTTTCAACCTCATGCTGGGATCTCAGGCTGCTTACTGGAGAGAGTTTAGACACACCCAGCACCCTGAACTCCAAGAGAGCTTGTCAGCTTCCCATTTAATGCATGAATGCATAAAGCTGACTTAGATCTAATCCTGAACCTAAGCCAAACTCCTTGTTACCTGCTGAGGATGGCAGAGCAAAAACACCCTATCTGGAAACTGCAGGAAACAGCCCAAGTCCAGTGCTGAGCCCTGAGTGGAAACTTCTTTGGGTCTTTCAGATCGAGCTTATCCAGACTTCCACTTCGCGTGGGTAATTGACCCTCTCCACTATCCAGACTAAAACTTGTGCTCTCTAGGAGCAGCTGCTATGATCTTACAAACAAAAAATGCCAAAGTGTGCAGAGTTTTCAGTCAGTAATAAACTTTGGTCATTATATGCAGTTACAATTCAACCACACAAGAATAGACATAATTTAGTTTTACACTGTGAATGACACAGAGGAGTTTTTCCTGGTACAATACTAGGAGCAGTAAAATTATTTCCCAGTGATTAGCACTATCCTAGATAAAAACCCTCCTGTTTTTCCTAGACTAATGATTAATTAAACAAGCAAACAAACAAGGTAAAAAAATAACCATTTATGTTTATTTTGAAACAAAGTATTAAATACAAAAATTGACTATTACTAAATTTAAGCTTCATTTAATAAGCCACAAATGCTTATGGGAGCATGTTCATGAGTCACTGAACTACTTTTTTACTCTGAAATCACCAGCACTGGGGAATAGTAGATTTCTGTATGGAAGGTCAAGCCAGAATAAAATTGGTAAAAGTGTACACTGATAAGCAAATGTTTTCAGTACCAAACAAATCAATGTTTTGGTGAAGTTAATTTTAAGCAAATTCCCGCACAGTGTGGATAACACTATGACCTCTAATACATGCACATCCATAAATCTATGAGCAAGTTTTCTCAGAGTTTCAGAACGCAGTGGATGACAGGCAGGTGTAGCTCACAGTATGATTGTCATCTCTTTATTCCAGCCAAACTGAACAAGCATTAAGACAGGTAATAGACTAAGTATGAATACAAGTGTCTTTGCATGCAAAAAAACCTCTAGGAATGTACATAAAAATCATGGCACTGGTAAGTGCATATGGAAAGAGGAGCTGACTGAAATATAAGGGAATTAGTGAGAATGACTAAAATCAGTTTAAAATAAGTATCATCTTCCCCTTCTGTAATCTCCAAGCTTTGCTGAAAACTAATAGTCCACTCCACAGAAATCCATGTAAACAGGTAGGTATCTCACCAGGAAAGGAATCGAGCCTCACAGTGTTAACCACTAGATCTACACATGAATAGTGTTTAATGTTCGCCCACTGGAGTCTGGGTGGCTCTTTGCCCATTTCAGACTCACACAAGCTCTGCTGTCCTTGCACAGGCCAAGTCTCTGCTCCCAGATGGTCAATGAGGGCTCTCTCTGACAAAACAGGTCTTGTCTGACCTAAATTAGTGATACAACGTATGTGAGAACCCACAAAGTGTAGGAAAGAAGTAAAGGGGAAAAGCCACAAGCCTGTATTCTGGGGCAGAATCAAAACAAAGTGTCATTTCTGCATGCCAGAACTTCTGCATCTCCAAGCAGAACAACCTGAGTTTCACAGATGCTTCATAGTGTGAGTTTCGCACTCATTCCCATCTTACACATTTATGCTTTTTTAGAAACCAAGGGGTAGAATAATTTAACCCCTTTCAATGACCAGTGACCCCTTTTTCAGTCAATCAACACAAAAATTTACTATCATTGCAAGTGTGTAAGACTGACCTTAGGGATAAACTGAATAGTCAACATTATTTCTAACTGTACCCAAGACATCTCAGTTCAGTAGATGAACATTACACACAGTCTGACTAAAAAAAAAAATCTGGCTCTAACAGACACAAATCAACTACAAAAATTAAGGTTTTTAAGCCTTGTAAAAAATAAGATTTTTAAAATTCTATTTTTAGAAATCAAGATTTAGTTATACCAGGTAATTGCTCTCAAATTCAAATAAAAATTACAATGATCAATTAACACCTAGGGGTAATATGAATTTAATAGTGCATCTCCTAATCAAGCCTGTCTTATGAGTTTCATTGTATTTAATTTTACTTGTATTTTAATGAAATTTGCAGCACAGCCCAGTAGGACTGAAATAGGTTACTGTGCTGAGATGAACTGCCTCAGGGACTCTGTGGAAAAAAGAGCTGGGACAGATTCCTCTTCAGTAGTGCCTTGTGTTGCCTTTATCTGTCAGCTTGATTCTCTACCAGCATGTCTGTGATCACAGAGACGGTGCTACAACAGCCTGTTATATATTTAATGAATCTAGCCCAGGAAAAGAATATGGGAGGACTTTCTGTTGTGTTTTAATTGCATATTTCTTTGATAAGAAAGAGACTGAGGGAGAACCTCTTGCACATGAGGCTACTGCCCTAGAGACAATGTAGATTCTGTACATTCCCCTTCGAAGTATATAAACATGAGCCTGAGAGCAGCAGTGCAACAAGAAACGAAAGATGCCACAGGGGCAAAACCAGCCACTTCAGATTACCCTGAGTTCAAGATCCTTGGGGCAACAAGGGGTGCATGCAGCAAGCCCTGGATGTCAGGAGAGCACATTCTGGCCTCTTCAGGAACCTGCTTGGTAGAATACCATGGGATAAAGCCCTGGAAGGAAGCAGGGCCTAAGAAAGCTGGTTAATATTCGAAGGCCTCCTCCTCCAAGCTCAGCAGTAATGCATCCTAACAAAGAGGACAAAACTGCCAGGAGGTCTGCATGGATGAATAAGGAGCTCCTGGACACACTCAGACTGGAAGTCTACAGATGGTGAAAGCAGGGACAGGTAGCCTGGAAGGAGTACAGAGGGATTGTGCAATCAACCTGGAACCAGGTTAGGAAAGTTAAAGCCCAGATAGAACTAAATCTGTCCAGGGCAACAAAAAAGCTTCTACAGATACATCCATGAAAGGAAAATCAGGGAGAATGTGGGCCCTCTCCAGAAGGAAATCTGGTTACCCGGGATATGGAGAACTCTGAGGTACTCAGTGACTGTTTTGCCTCAATTTTCACTGGCAAGTGCTCCAAGCACATCACCCACACGGCAGAGGGCAAAGACAGGGACTGGGAGGATGAAGAACTACCCACTGTAGGAGATTGGGTCTGAGTCCATCTAAGGCACCTGAAGGTGCACAAGGACCTGATGAGATCAATCTGCAGGCCCTTAGAGAACCAGCAGATGAAGCTGCTAAGATATCCATCATATTTGAGAAGTCATGACAGTCCCATGAAGAGCCCACTGACTGGAAAAGGGGAAACATAACCTCCATTTTTAAAAGAGGGAAAAGAGGAAGACCCACAGAAATACAGGCCAGTCTCACCACTGTGCCTGGCAGAATCATGAGGTGAATACTCTTAGAAACTGTGCTTAGGCACATGGAAAATAAGAGGGGGGTTGGTGACAGCCAGCATGGATTCACTAAGAGCAAATTGTGCCTGAGAAATCTGATGGCTTTCTGTGATGTTACAATCTAAAGGTATTTTCTTGTTTTCAATTTGAATTTTGTCATCAAGACAACGCAATCCTCTCCTTGTGGTTTTCCTGCCATTTTTCCCCCCTAGTTTTCTAATCTGCAGTCTATCTCTTATCTCAACACAGCTGAAAACATTTTTAGTTCTCTGCTTATTCCACATAGCTCTTTGAAATAAATCTTTTGCTCTCTTGCCACTACGACTCACTTATCATCCCTTGAGAACTCTGAGGTTTCATTTCCTGGTCACTTCCAACTATCTGTCCTTTCTTACTGCCCTGCCCAATGAAACCCTTACACTGACACTGACTAGCAAAAGGGCGGGAGACATAACAGAACAAAGAAGGCTATTTCCAATTTACTGGAAACTTGAATCATAAGACAAAAATACACACGCAAAAGAGTATATTATAGCAAGAAATTACTGCTAGTCCAACTCAGCACATAACAACCAACGCACTGCAAAAACAGAAAAGCCACTAGACATGCAACTATTTAAAAAGTCTGAATCAGTCAGCTTTCTCAACATGACTACACAGAAAGCCAATGTTGGCAGGCTGTCCCAAAGTTACAGCAATTTTGATCCAAGAAAAGGCTGGAAATGCACTCAGAAGTCAAGGATGTTGATTGAGACCACTGAGTCATACCACCTTCTCTTTGGCAAGAGGCTCTGCTGCCACTTTCCCCACCTCTACAGCCTGGTATTGCAACCTGGCAGCTGCTCCCACACCCAAAACATTATCCCATCACTCCACAGACAATTTGCCATTTTGCAAATTTGATACATTTTAGTTCTGCTTTTATGATGCAGTGGTAAGTAACATTTGATAATGGATTGAACTCAAAATGGCCTCATCTTCAACTGTCACCATATATTGAATCCGCAACTAAAGTGGGACAAGTGCTTGTATAAAAACTATACAAAACTGTGACTATCATTAAAAGATTACATCTCTGGGAGAGAGAAGTCACATGTTTTTGATTTCTGCATGTATACCATAAGCAATTAAAACAATAATTGTAATTCAGTCTGAGTATCCATTTCCATTTTATAAAAAGGTTGTTTCAAAAGCAGAATTGATGTTTTGCTGTTAAAGATGGAAAAATCCATTACCAGACTTTCACTTACTTTATTTAAAAATAATTTAAAATCCTAACACATAGTATAGTGAATAAAAGGACATTGATTTGTAGTCAGCTATGAATTTCTTCCCAACTATTTCCAGTGAGCTACTGCATAAAACAGATCTAAAATGTGCCCTGCCTTACACACTCTTCTCCCTGTTCCCCATTCCAAGTTTCAGTAGCTTAGAGTTAGTGTGTCCCACAACATAATTCTGTATTTTAGGACACCAAAGCAGGTTAAAACCACAACCATTAGACAGAGAAATAATCTAACAGCATGGCTACTGAACATTGGTTGCTAAATGCAGATCAGGCATTAAGTGTGTGTGAGGAAAAAGTACAAGCTTGGAGCCTTCATTACAGATTTTGCTTATTTTAAAAGGAATAGCTTTAAAATTTTAACTAGGTAATCATGTCAGACGGAAGGGAGGCTATCCCAGGTCCTGCAGGGATCCATGCTCAGGCTTATGCCACTCAGTGTATTCAGAAATGACCTGGAAAAAGAGTAAACTCTGAGTTCTAGGCTTCTAGAGTTCCAAAATCCCTGTGACTATAAAGATAAGAACTGGCTACAACTAAATGAAGAAGGGCCTTGCAGTAAAAAGTCAGAAGACAAAAAAATAGCAAAAACAAAAGAAAAACAAAAAATGTTATATAATTAATTGTTAATTCTTTGTTAAAAATATCTAGAATGATATAATTAAACAAAAGTCAGTGATGATTAAACAAAAGTCACCACTCATCACTGGGTGAAAAAAAGCCAAGCCAGTTACTGGGAAAACAACACAGAAACAGAAGAGGATTTTTAAAATGTATATTTTATATACATATCTGATATTTACAGTATAATTCCATGATGCATCTGCATCTGGTGTGTAAGATTTTTCCTCCTTTGAAAACCTCTTTTCTCTCCCAAATCTCAGAAAAAAATGTCTACAGCCACACTGGGAAACAGTTTCAAAAGCAATCTTCTAGTTGTCTCTTTTCTCTCATGTACGGAAATTGTTACTTCTCTAATTAGAAATAACACATATCATTTTAATAGATGGCTTTCTAAGCGGACAGAAGTCTAAAAAACTAGCTTTAAGATACAAATATTTTCTCACTAAGACTCACCAAAACTCATGATGAATTAAGAGTCCAACTTCTGTTTTCTCAAAATCATTATGGAAGAGATCATATTAAAGATACCACATTCCAGGAAAAAAATTTCCTGCTAAATATTCCCTCTTTTTCAATACTTCTTCAGACAATTCTATTATGCAGATATACCAGTTTTTGCTCAAATCTCTGACAAAGGGACTAGAGTAAGCATTGATCTGCAAATTAATTTATATTAGCTTGTCACCATTAACAAGCCCAAACATAAAGAAAGCTAAATGTGCTTGTGCAGAGACTTCCTAAATGCAAGAGAGACCAACATCAGCTAGACACACACACACCATTTCTAACTGACTGTAGCAGTAGCTCTACTAATCAGAGAGATGAATGGATATGCAATCTGTCAGAAAAGGGAACAAAGACCTGCAGCTACAGGCAAAAAGCTCCCTGCTTACTGGGCTAGGATGCTTCATTTGCATTATTCGAAGCAAAACAGCTCGTCAGGAGGTTTTTGACCACCTATTCTCTTTTATTTCACAGTGGAATTAGGTGATATTATCTATAGCTAATCGTTTGGATTCCTAGAATAGGCTGAGCAAGCAGTAACATAGGCTGGGCAACACTGGTTTAATACAGCTTTGGAAAACAGAAGGCTAGATCATCACCCTGCTCACATCCGCAGCATAAAATAAACTAGTGTCCTTTTGACCAGAGTGCCATGTCAGCCTCTTCAAGGAAAGACTGCATCCAAGAGGATCAGACTCAGCGTTAGAACTTAAGCTTTCTAGAGCGCCAGACTAGTGGTTCTACCTCCCCAGGTGGACTAGTACCCTCCTGCTTTCAGAAGAAAACAGCTCAGTTTATGTACTAGTGTGAAATGGTGATAGTAAAGAACTTGCTAGACATCTGCTGTATTTACCTCAGCTCTGCTAACTCACTGCTTAACAACTCCCTGGCAATTTCTGGCTCATTTGTACCAATGAGAAGAGCTGTCACCATTTCTCTTTTTCATTTAAATGAGTTTATACAGTAAAAATATGGTGGAGGCTAGCAGGTGTCACTCTAAAGGTGTATCTGTTACACAGATGTATATGTTTACTCCTTCCCTGTATCAGTTCAAAGAACAGGAAATAGTTTCTGACTCAAGGATGTCAAACTTCCCCTTTGCATCATGCTGGATACTAGGCTTGCCTATGGCACATGTGCTCTGCAGACTGCTCAGCTTGACCAAAAGGCACAGAGGGTAACAAGGAATCTACTGGAGAACAAAACCAAGCCAATACATATAACAACAGGCACAAGAGAAAGGGGCCATCTCTTCCAGCAGCACTGTCACTCCAGGATGCAATCACTGCTGTTCTACTATTCCATCACAACGCTGTTTCACACCCTTGTACATATTTCAAGGTACATTCTGTAAAATCCAAGAACCCCCATTATACCCATCTATTCAAGAGCAGAGGTTTAAAAGCCATGTAAAACATTGGTATGTCCTTGATCAGGCTGTCACCAACAAGCTGAGATCATGATGTCTCCAGGACTAATTCCTGCTTACTTGAAACTGAGGGATACAGGGAAAGCTGAGCTTCGAAGGAAGCCATAGGCTTTCCCAGCTGCTGCTTTGCTATTTAAGAAACATCAAGCTTCATACTTCATTGTATTTTTGTCTCTTTGAACACAAATTGTATGTAATCACTTAAAATGAGCTTTTCTTAAGGTGCCTTCCAGCCAATTTTTACCAGAAATTATCACCATCCTCAAATCCTGAAAGTCAGAATCCACTTTTAGGGTCTCAGAAATAATCATCATCCCCCTCTGAAGAGCACATCAACATCTATCTGAATGCTCCCTAGAAATGGCAGATGAAGAATACTACAGGAATTTATCTTCTATAAGGATAGGCTCTGATTATTTCCCTAACACTTAAAGTTCTTATGGCCTGTGGCATTTGGGAGCTGTATTTTGGTGCTCAGAGAACAGAGTTCCACAGAAATGACAACTAAGCTGATGGGAAAACCATCTAGTTGTACTAAGAGATATAAATACATGTCACAGAATACAAGAACTTTTATTATTTAAAATAGAAAGAAGAAACCATCTACATGCAAAGTACAAGTTGAGGTTTTTTTCTTGCATATTTATGCACAATACTAACACTTCAGAAGTGCTTAAATATTCTTTTTTTCCTCTTTTTTCTATAAGTTTCTACTTTTTCTTCATTGGCCTCTATATATTAAATGTACCTTGTAATGCAGAAAATGCTGCCAAATGTTTCCCTAGGTAAAATACTAGGGTAATAAAGGTTTGGAAGAAATCTAGTGAACAAACCAGATGTCAACATATTTGAATGAAACCATGCATAAGGTATAAGGTGAAACAGAAAAACTGAAATTACTCTGGGGGAACAAAAAGGCGTCCTTCCAGTTAAGTCTGTTAATAGAGAACCTTGGCTGCTGAGTACATGGAACAATTTCCCTTTCCAGTAGGAAACATTACCATTCTAAGAGACTTTCTTAGCCTGTCTATTAGGGAGCACCATATTTCAGGCATTCAGAGCATAAAGCAATGACAACAATGCAGTCACATGAAGTTGTTCCATGCCAGCTGTGTACAATTCCTGGAGTGGTATGGTGCATATGAGGCCTTTGAGAAATTATTTGGAGTCCAAGTGCCTGTAAGATTTTCCTTGTGGTGCATTGCAAAGCCAACACTTGACTGACTTGCTTGGCAATGTGACACGTTGTCCACGTATGCTCTGCTGTACAGGAAATGCATTTGGTCTTTCCTGCTTGTTTTAGAACCAAATTGCTCTCTGACATAGGAAAAAATTTTATGGGGGTATGATGGACTATAGCAATTTCTGATTTTACCAACACAAATCAGACCATTCGTAACAATCCTGACTCAAGAAGCTATCCACTTTGAAAGTTACTTTAAAAACAATCAAAATTTGGATTTTCAATTCATATTTTAAATTAAAAAATTGAAGTCATCTAACCTGAAAATATCAAGGATTTGGAAAATGGTATTCTGCCAAACCTAATCCTAATGTGCTCGGTTTTAAACATATATAACCCAGCAAAATGTAGCCCCTGGCTTAAAAACAATCCTGTATTAAAGCCATAGGTAATCTGTCTTACATAATGCTATTTGCATTTTGTAAATCCTGTTAAAAATACTTGTGACATCAAATCGATGTCTTCTAATCGCAAATGTAATATCCAAACCAGGGCTCACATAGTAGACCTGGTTCAGAGCTTTTTCTTTATTTTATGACTAGTGCTTGTAGCATTTGTGGTATACATCAGCAGCACAGTGGCATGAACTGAAGTTTAGTATTTTAGTACAAATATATATTAAATTCAAGAGTTATCATCACTTATCCTTGGGAATTAAACTAGAGTCTAATGTTCCAGTTTGGTGAATGGAACTCATGTCCCATGGGATGGAATGGTAACAAAGTTTTGCCACTAATAAAACAGATTATAACTTAATAATAGGAAGTTAATATTAAATCTTATGCAAATTCATCTTATTCCACTTAAATTTTAAACAGCAATTCAGTTTATAGCATCAAAAACTCACAGAATGCAGGCAGATACCCAAGTACACTGCACAGGTCCCAATTTAGCCTTAGAAGTCCCTAGAGAGTTAACGTCATTCCCCCAGCTGTGCACACAACACATATTCTGAGTAGATAAACATTTATCTTTGGTTTAACACTCTACAGCTCTCTAAGTAGATGTGATAAGCACCTGAAATCTACAAGAGTTCTCTCGAAGAACTGCAAAAGTCAGATGTAGTGGGGATCACACCTCCTGAGAAGCAGAAAAAGTGGTAATTCTGCTCACTTCTTCCGTAGCCAGGTGGCTAGAGCACATACTTAATGATGGGAGACCAACTTCAAGCTCCACATGGGAAGAGCTGACTGAACAGGGCTGCTGATGGTTTATTACAGAATACAGGCTCATTGGAGAGTATAATCTGGCATACAATCTCTGCCAACCATACATTCCCTGTTGCACAGGAGCTCAGGGCAGATGGAAACTTTCTGGGTCCTGGCAGTTAGAACCCAGAGCACAGAAGTGACTGAAATCCCACGAAGCCCAGCAAAAAAAAAAAAAAACAAAACCCAAACCAAACCAAAAAAACAAACAAAACACGACATAACCAGGATCTCCCACTTCTTCTGTGACCCAGTCACTGGGAAAAAAAAAGAATGTTCTTTCTTCCAATACTCTGAAACATTTGTCCACAGAATAACAACAGACAAACCTGTTCTGAAATGGACAGAAGACATCAGAATAATTAGAGTAGTTAAGGTTGGAAAGGATTTCTTGAAGTCACCTGGTTTAAATATTTGCCTCTCATTCTGTTCAGCACAGGAACAAATTCAAAGTTAGATACAATATCTTAACAATTCCTTAATGCTTTTAAGGCAAGACAGACAAAGATTTCATTGGTCTTCAGAGAGATCTTATTTTTCAACAAGATGCAAAATGCTAAAACCAAAGTACTATTGGGCAGATCTACCCTATACCAAATAGTTCAGATTCTGGTATAGCTGAGATTAAGTTGGGGGACAGGATTCCTCTTTATTAAGCACAGACACACAATGAATACTATATTTACAGATATGTTCAATTATTACAGTAACATTTATCAGAAAAATATCCTAGAGTCCAGTAGGGTTCCAAGCCCTGATCTGGTTTAGTTTAGTCTGATGGTCTCTTTAAATTTGAAAATACAAGTGCTGCATGTTTTACAGTCTGGCATACACTCAGCATAATAACAAGAACCCCAAGGTCTCATCTCTGATAGTAGCTAAAAGCAGACGCTGGAGGGAAAAGGATACATTTGTGGCAATACCCTCCCAGCCTTCCTCACCTGAAAGCTCAGAGGCCCGATGGAATTTCCCATCGCTCAACTCTACTGCTACACCATCTTGATGAAGTATTAACATCTGTACACCATGTTGTCATCAGAATAAAGACATCCAATTTCAGAAGCTATAGTAGGCTGGTTTAAACATTACATGCTGTTAGTGGCAATAGCTGTAAAGTTAGCAATTAACACTAGCACAGAAACTACTTAAAGACATAGCATGCTTTCAGGAAAACAGCACAATACCACAAAATTTTTCCAGAAAGTTTGTAAAATGTGTATCTGTTCCTTTATCCTGATTTTACTACCAAATTTTGGTCTAAACCAATATACTTTATATTGTGGCAAGATATACAGAATTTATAATTGTGGAGAAAAACAAAATTAAATTCACAACACCATACAGTTACCAGGTATCAGGGCTGTGTCTGTGTGTACACCCAGCACACTTACTCACCAGCCTCCAGCATGGACCAGGAACTGTTCAATTGAAATATCTCAGATCAGTCCCTTGTAGCATTTGCAAGCATGATGACTGAATAAACTCTCACCTGCCTTTATAATAAGGCAGCTGGTAAACAGGACCTCTTCAGTTGGGAATAATGGATAGTCCCTGAAGTTTCCCCAGGCAGCTCCAGCTGTGCACAGGCCAACTGGAGCTGCTTGCAAGCATGAATAGCACCTGATGTCGAGAATCCAGCATTCCCAGACTCCCTGAGGCAGCTGAAACTGTTCCTATTTACATAGCAATCTCCTGTGTATATGCAAGACAGCCAGGAAACACAAAATTGAACAGAGTTTATAGTAAAGAAACAGATCGTGCATAATCAGCAGAAAAATATTTTGTGGAGTCTCATTTAATCCAGATGAAGAGACTTCCACCACCATTTGATAAAGAACCATCAGACCCTATGCAAGAGATTAGATTCCCCAGATGAACATTACTCAACACAAAAGAAACCAATCAATTACTTTTCCCATTCCCTCTTTAAACTAACAGCTGTCTGTGCAATAACACTGAGAGCTATTTGGAGACAAGGGATTATATTGTCTTTTTCAAGGAAACACTATGGTCATCTCACAAAATCTGTCAACACATTAAGCCTACTTCATCTGCATCTGTGTTGCTTTCTTAATGGTTTCCAAATTTAGGTTTTTGGCATAGTACCTAGAAATACTTGTTTTATCAAAGTTGCACTGAACTAAATGACAGCAAATGATCAAAAGCCCAATTCAAGCTTCAGATCAATCCTAGAGGCATTATTTCCATTTTACATAGATGGTAGACCAGAAAAAGGCAGTAATACTGAGATATTTTCATGTAATTTTAAAATAATTACACCAGATGGAAAAATTAGAACTCCACTCATTTCTCACACATTTTTCTGAAACCGCTGAAGTAAATTCACTTATCACCAATGTTCCTGCAAGTAATTTAAGTTACTACCCAGACAGGATCAGAACAGTATTTCCCAAGTGAAGGTTGCACCTACCACTCGCATTACAGGTTCTCAGTCAGTGCGAGTGTGATCAGCTTCACAACTCTGGCTTCTCAAAACCCAGCCACTACAGAGAAGTTTGTTCTCATTTTATTTTTATTTCTTCATATACGTGTTAGGTGATTCCAACAGTTTTCCTGTTCCTTAAAGATCAATGACTGCTTTGAATCGACAGTGATGAGCAGCAGTAATCGCAAACACAGGTTACACCTTAAGACCAGTTGGGAACTGATGCTAATGTGCACAGTGCAGTCATCGCCCCAGAAGGTGTCATTCCCACCCTCATTTCCTCCCCTACAAGCACAGGTTTTTTTTTCAGTTATCCAAGGCAGTAAAGGGATTGGATAATTATTTAATTTTTTTTAAAAGCCATGGGGATAACCTGTGCTTACACGTTACAGAAGAACACTCAGCAGTGTAACTGATGTCAAGGAAGTCAGTTGGACTGTTCAGTA
Organism: Toxostoma redivivum; assembly: GCA_013397375.1. Taxonomy (NCBI): domain Eukaryota; kingdom Metazoa; phylum Chordata; class Aves; order Passeriformes; family Mimidae; genus Toxostoma; species Toxostoma redivivum. Next base: position 364,829 of record VXBI01010993.1, read on the forward strand.
TGAACAGACACAAATCCCTCCACTAATATTGACCTCAGATCAGACAGCACTGCACAAAGAGTTACTCTCCTGCTCTCTTACCTATGTTTGCTCACAAGAAGTCAATTTGGGGCACTTCTACATTCATAGCACAGTTAACACATAGCCTGAAAAATAGATAGAAATAGCCTTAGCAGAAATCACAGTTTGGAGAGCCAACAGAATAGAAAACTCTTTATTTAAAACTACTGTATGATGATACTTCTAATGATTACAACTTGCCAGTGTAACATTAAAACCACTACCAGTTCCTGGGACAGTAGGCTGGATGTGCAAGGGATGCTCCACCCAAACACACCCCCTGCTTCAAAGTGTAACAAAATGGAATGAAATCTCAAAACTCATTACCTTTTGTCCTCAAGCTTTGTATCTAATCAATAACTTCACTACAACAGAATACCATCCATTCACACTGAAATGAGTAAGGACAATCTGGCCATACTGGTTCTCCAAACTCCGTATTAGTGGCATTGTCTTCAGCCATGTAGGATATTATATATTATAATTATATTATATGTGTAGGATATTTTCTTTACAGTATAGTTGTTAGCCTTCCCATACTGAAGCAGTAGTCAGAAATAAACTAGTTTGATCTAAATCTAAGTTTTCCTTTCCACATCACCAATAAAATTAACCACCTCAAATGCAGCTTCATTAACAGCAAAGGAAACTTGATGAGCAAGGTATGTATGCTACATGAAGCGTTTCTGAAAGTGGAATACTTATGCTAATCATGTGTCCTTTCACACACAATTTTAAACTATGGTACTGAACAGTGACATATAAAACAGCAATCAAATTCACCAATATTAATCTATTTAGTGGAGCAGGCTTTAATATTCCTGAAAAACATAAGTGCTAAAACAGTGTAGTGCATAGTACCCATCAATTGTGTCTAGAAGCTGTAATCAAACATTGTAATCCCATTAGGACTGGTAATGCATGGACAGATTGCCACAGCCTTAAAGAACACACAGAAATTTGCAAAATAATTTTATATGAAAACTCAGAAGTGATTAGACAACAAAGGTTTTAAGATACTTCAAAGTCTGACTGTCTGATTATATTAAAGTATGTAAACCTTCTTAAAATGAAACTGTAAGTTTTGTTTTACATTTCTGTGCCTACTAACACTCAATTGCACTCAAAGCAAGATTTATGTACTAATTACTTGCCTGTGCCTGAATAGCAGGTATTTAAAAATCTATCACTGGATGGTAGAAACAGCAATGAAGAGATAAAGAAGAAAAGGGAGTAAAAAATTTTGCTCTTCTGGGTCCTACTTATAGACTTACAAGTGTTTCATTTTGGGCTCTGCTCAAGTCTTTGTTAGAGGATTACTGTTCAGAAATTGAATTACATTGCAAAGGTTGAGTTACATTTTCAGTTCTACCTGAAAAGCAATGGGTTGTTTATTCCAGTGATTCTTAGTGTTAAAAATTATCAATATCTCTATTTCCCATAGTAATATTTGAATGGCAATATATTGAAAAGTACTAAAATGTTTAAATTCCAAGCCATATTTCAAGGCCATCAGTTCAGTTCCTTTCTTTGTTGATTAAAAAAATAATTTATATTTAAACTGGGGAGAATTACTGTAATTATGATCAAACTAATTCCACTAATCTGAATTCTGGTTTTGAAAATTATCAAAAATTAAGGTAGTGCACTAACTCACCATAGTGAATTATAAATTATTTCCCTCAACCACAGATATTTATCTTGGACTAATAAAAGCAAATATTCAACTATTTTTAAATATACTTTCAGAAACAGAAATCTCACTCCATCTTCTACTCCACCCGTCTTCCAGGATAATCCAGGCACTCAACTTCAGGGATCAAAATTATTCTGCATCTCCAGAGAAATATGCTTTTGTACTATTTTGCAATTTTCATTTTAGTGTTCTGTCACAATTCAGATGTGTGTAGAATAATCACTGGAGCACAGATCAAGGGATCATCACAGAAAGGTCATTTTTCCACTTTTGAGCAGCAAGTAAAGGAACAGATGAGCAGTCTTTATGAGAAGAATCTTCCAAATTATTTTTTTAAACTTAATTCTTTACTAATTCAGACAATACTTCAGAGTTACAAGCATCACTCACTAAAACTACAGCTCGAAGTTTTGTTTTAGTAAACAAGAAATCATAGCTCTATTCTGTTAGTTCCTATTTGTATGTAATTAAATGAACTTCTCTTTGCTGTTTCCCCTCACTTCACATTCTCTTCTGGTTTCAGCACTTTCTTTCTCTTCTATTCCAATAGATATGTCTTTTTATTGATAAACAAGGAAGCTATCTATTAGTTCGCAATTTGAACTCTCCCATCTATAATAACAAAAATAATGGTATTTATTTACTGTAGCTTGCTGTCATGAGTATGATTAGTAACTGTTGGGCTGTCTTTCAGTATAATCTCAGTTAAACTAAGTGGGTGGAGGAATTCACAGGAATGTTTGACTCTTTTAGGACAGCTTTACCTCAGCAAAAAAAACACCACACATAAATGTCTGTATAACATAATGAACACAAAGACTAAATGTGAACTTTGGCATTAGCCCTGACAGCCACTTATCTTCCAACAGACTCTGATGCTGCAGATGCTCTCAGCAACAGTGTTTCTGTCACTGTGTCTAAGGGACAGAATTGAGCCCTTGCAGAGAGCTATCAAATCTCATAAATTTAGCCAGGTTTTTTTTTTTTTAAAGGTGCAAAGATCAACCAATTATTAACTGCAAGTCTGATTTAATTTTTAGGTGTTTCTAGGTTTCTAGACATGGAGGGCAGGGGGAAGCTAGGAGACATTATTCAAGTGAATGATTTATAAAGAATTATATATTCATAGTTAATCCCCATGATACTCTTTCAAGTGTCTGATCCTGTCAATTCGGATGTGATAAGAAGTTTACTCCTATATTTATCCTATGCCAAGAGGGTGAGAAGGTTGTGAATTACATAAAACTTTAGTATTGGAGAAATTCCTTCGGATAGTTTTGGGGATGATATCTGCAACCCCTGTTACAAAGGATCTCTCTGGAACTGTGCCTGCTGGAAATGATAGTGGGAAGATTGGAAACCTGGGCAGCATTTAAGGCTATTTTGATGATGCTTCACTCCAGCATAACTGGTAGAGTTGAGACCCCCCAAAAGTTTTAAGACATGATTGTAAAGAAGAGTGGGGCTTTGAAACAAAGGGTTACAGGTTTTTCTTTCCTCACAAAAAGCCTAGGTTTTAGAGGAAAGTAATCCAAAGAAAAGACACTATCACTATAACTTGAGACAGTGCATGAGCAGTAAAACCTAAAACATGACTTTCATTAATTAAACACCTACATTCCTATCAAGTAAGCTAAATAAAAATTACTAGACATCATCTTTCACTAAAATCTACACTACAGCTTTCCTGAAAAAGGCTACTTTATTGAAGCATTTAATTTTAGGTCCATAATGTTAAATATTTTCCATAATACTCTGAAGAGCAAAATTACACAGTTTAAAGGACATAAATGTTATTAATAAAATAAAATTATAGGCAAATCCTGGGGTAAATCTGGGAAAACATGAAATTCAGAGTGATTCTTTATTCTTTTAACTACAAGGGAGAAACTGTTGAGAAAGGAGTATACTTTTCATTTTCAAATTAAAAACATGCTCTAATTAAAATTACTGGACTCAATATAAAGGCAAATGAGTCAATTTTAAGACTCATTATTTACAGGTCAGCTGCATGATCTGATTAACTACTCTGACTTCCACTGTAGAAATACAAAACCTCAGGTGAGTTCTAAGCAGATGTATTTACTTTCATCTTAAACATTAAACAGTATTATATTTCTGTCAATATATGAAATTTTGTGCATTTTTACTGTGTTATTTATTCAGTCATTATCTCACTCCATTTTTATAGGGATAAACTCTTTTCCAAGGATTTGGGGTTGGAGTCATTAAACACTGTGTCTGCCCTCTGGTGGTCACACTCTTCTTTTTATTTGTTCCAACATTTTTCTCTCTTTTTAAGTTAAAAATGCTCTTTATGCAACTATCACCTACAAGGTCTAATAGATACTTAACTTTTAGTCACCTTGGACTGGCTTGCTTTCCAGTGATGCAAGTACCTACATTTCAACTTTATCATGCAGAAATAGCTCACATATAAGTTAAGATATTCCCCTTTTTTCCCCTGTCTAGAATCAAGTTTAGATATAATTTTTAAATCACTCCAACTACAGAAAAGCAGAAACCTGAATTTTCAATTTATATTGAGATTGTAAGTTTGGTGCTGTCTGGGAAAGATGTTACACCTCCTAATACATTGAAATATTGTCTACTAGACTCCAAGGTCCATAAATACATGAAATGCTTCTGAGGGAAAACAGAGATATTTGAAAGATTATTTTCACATTACAGGTGTCAGAGCTGCACTGTACAGAAACTTCTATAAAGACACAAACACTCCAGTAGGAAAAAAGCAAACCAGGCTATGCATAAGGTACATGCAGCTCCAAGATGAACAATGAGTTCCTTCACAAGCCCAAAGCTGTCCCAAACACCCTTGTAGTACTTACTTAGACTGAGTTGAAGCAATAGTGATAACTCTTATCTGCCTCTATGCCTTAACCAAATCTAGGCCAAGGGAATAATAATGACATCTGCATCAGAAAGAAGCTTGGAAGACTATGGATTTTCTGTAAGAGCCTCAAGAACATAGCACAGAACCATAGAAACACCACGTTGTAAGAGGATCTCAAGGACCCCTAGTTCAGCTTTTCTTGGCAAAAGCACAGTCTAGACAAGATGTCCCAACAGTCTGTCTACATGCATCTTAAAAGTGTCCAGTGTTGGAGAATCAACCGCTTGCCTGGGGAGATTATTCCAATGGCTGATTGTTCTCATTGTAAAAAACTTTCGTCCATGGAGAGAACACAGCTCTTCACAGCAGCTGGACCAGAACACAAAACTTACAGTTCCAAGACTCGAGAATGCCTAGAAGCTTCAGTGTATTCAGCATTGCATGCAAAAACTCCATTTTTGTTCTCTTCTTTTTTAGTGAAGAGCTCTCTCTTGTAAACTTACCCAAATCCTGTACAATTTTGAAAGGATGGGAAAGGAAAAGGAATATATCTTGCTTTTCTGAGTTTCAGTAGGAATTACCTAGTCAGAAGAGATGAAAAAAATCAGTAAAATGGCTAGTACAGCCTATCAACATCTCATCTCAGCCAATGGGAAAACCAGGTTTTAATTTTTTTGTTGCCATGTAACAAATGCAACAAAATATACCAAATTCAGCTGAGCTCACAGTTTAAGACTTACTTCCATTTCAAAAGAGCACCAAAACAAGAGGATTTAACTTCCTTTTACATACTTAGTTTGTCCAGAGACCACAGCACTGGTCTACAGGTGGTGGTGGGGCTGGGTAGAGGGACCCACAGATTCCAGCTTTCTCAAAGTGGCAGTAACCAAGTCACTAAACCTGTTCATTGCACCCAAAGAAGAGCTGTGGCCAAGCTTTCCTCTTCTTCCTATCACTTGAAAATTGTAAGAAGGAATGCACATCAAACACCTCCTGCATTGTCTTAGAGATATGAACAGTGGCAGAGGAGGGGGGGAACCCTACTTTTTAGTCCTTCTTGTCTAAGACATACCTTTGGGAGCCCAGAGTTGCTGAGACCCTGGTCAGGGGGCTCTGAGACCCTGGAATGATGCTCAAAACATCTGTGGGTTTGATTATAGCCCTTGAAACAAATTACCAGCTTTATATGAGAACTTAAAAGTCACAGAAGTTTAAGTAGTGTTATCATAAAGTGAAAATACAGATTTTAGGATTTTTGGGAATAGGGATTTTAGAACACAAGATGGAGGAAAAAGCACGTGTTTGGTCTTTCTTTGTTCTTCTTCATCTCCATTTTCTATTGTGGAGCTGGCACTTTTGGATTGGTTTAGAGTAGAAGTTCACTGTCTAACATAGATGATAGTAATTGGGAAATAATTGTAAACATCATGTACGTAGTTTTTAGTATAAAAAGATAACACTGCCCTGAAGGGGCAGAGAGTGTGCCATGGCTGCCCTGCAAGACAGACCTCGCTGGGCTGAGAGAAAATATTACAGATAAGAAAATAATAAACAACCATGAAACTGAGAAAACTAAAGAGCTCAGATTTATTCCACCTCGGGCACATGAACTGCCAGACAAGAACTTTTATACATCTCGTGAAAAAACACCAAAATGGATTCCGAGACTTCTAAACACTGGAGAAACAGGGAAGAGAACCACTGATCTTGTTACAAAGGGTAACTTGTGTACAAACCTACTGATGAACAACAATTAACTCTTAAACATTCTTTAAAAGTGGTCTGTCTCAAGATTTATTTTTCCTCTTCTTCTGAGTTTTGTTGATTTCTACTACCCTCCCCATGCTACAATACTCAGTGGTATTCCCCTGGCCAGCACCTGTGCTCTGGACAGTTAACTCCATGGAATTGTTCTCCACCACCACAGAACTGCTTCCTGACTCCAAATCTGGTACAAAGGCTGACTTCTGCACTCACTGATTACACACCACCTTTGCAAATACACAGACACACACAGAGCCCTACAGTATTGTGACACTGTAAAGGCAGTCCTTTCCATGAACCCTCAGAATCATGCTGGACAAACACATCAGAAAAAGACAATCTGTACTCATGTATAAACAGTCATGTCCTCACTTAGGTAACAGTCTAAAGGAAAATGGTATGTTAATGTTTTGGTTGGCGGTCCGGAAAAACCTAATTAGTGTCCAAAGACTAACTCATACAATCGGGAAGTTATGGATCAGCTTTTTTTTCCTCAAACAAGCTGTTGAATAGTAACAATTACATACTTTAAACCCAAGGAAATTAAAAGGTCATGTATACCTAATGAGGCAGACAAAGTATAAGGGCAACTCAATTCCCATTGGGATGCATCCAAATTCAGTAGTCTTACATGAGTATTTACAGAATTTAGAGAGAGAACATCTGTACCAATTCTGTCTGATGTAATTGACAATTCAGACAGCTAGTTCCTTTCTAATGAGGCTGCTTTTAAAGTTATCACATCCTCATAACTTGAACTAGCCTTTTTTTCTTCTCTTGGCTATTTTTATGCATCTGAGACGCTCCACATCAAATGCTCCTTTTTTATATAAAGTTTAGCTTCTTAAAGGAGAATGGGGGTACTGTGAGCTCTTACAGAAACATTTTATAATTCAAGCTGTTATGCTTCCATACTAAAAAAGTTAACAAGGGGAAAGCTGTAATCACATTATGAATTGAGCCATTTCAAAACCAAAACAGTGTAGGAAAACAGTGTATTCACAAAATGAATACTAAGATACATCCCAATTCATACAGCAAACCAAAAAAAAATAAAAAATTGAAAGCTTCTTAACAACAGTTAATAGAGGATCCAGATGAACATTTTTGTACTTATTCAACATTTACTAGAAGGGAGAAGCTAAAGATCAATCCAGAGGAGTATTTGCAATGCAATTAGGCTAGACAAGTAAGCCTGAATGTATGCCAGCTGCAGGGGTCTGCCCTTAATTCACACAATCAAATGTCTAGTGTGTCACACAGTGTCTAGCATCAGTATCTCCAGTATTAAAGTCTCATCAGATATGCACTTGTTTACTGAGCATCTAATCAGGCTCTGAACACATATCTAGCTGTACCTTCTAGCAGTCTATATGGCAGTCCATCACCATCTGTCAGTTAAAGCTCCTGCAGATGGAAAAAAAAATCAATTCAAGCAAATGTGTTCGGCACTCAAACTAAGCTATCATTCACATTTCAATATAAGACTTGAATTCCTTTTCAGTGTTCTTCAACTCTGACCCAGCTCTACCCCCTCCTTCACTGAAAAGGGCAAAGACAACAGCCCAGCAAGTGGGACAGGCAAAACAGACCTCCTTTGTTCACTTTTTCCCTTTCAGTTTTTCTATTGAGGTAAATAACTGAAAGCTCAGCCAGCCTCCAGTAGCTCAGAAGAAAGCAATATAGCTAGCTTGCAACTATCCTTTCCTGGTTAACAAACTGCAGGACAAAACGGACAGTGCATCATGTTAATCTTATTATTAGAGATTAACTCTTTACTAATTCCCTTAATATTACATTTATGAGATAGCATTCATAAACGCAGAAGTTGCAATGTCCTTAATACTGAACTGAACAGGCAATACACACACCAATTTAAAATGCAACTAATTATCACTGCAGAGAAAGTATAATGGAATTTTTTAAATACTATCAGCCCACTCAGGAAGGCAAAATCAAATTCATTGCATATTGCCCAATACAGTATCTCCTACATTATTCCCTCAGCTTTCACTACCAAGATACACTTTCCTCCGTATGACTTCCCATTTTACCATCTCTGTTCATAAAACATGAAAAAATGAACAAGTCCGGTGAAAACTGAACAGTACAGTTTTACTGTACCATTTCAAGATAATCGAAGTATTCACAATTCAAGGTGATTTGAGACAGATTAATAAAACAACAGAATAATAGCAATTTCACAGGTGCAGGCAAAACACAATTAATTTTTAGGCTGATTGAGCTATTTGAGCTGTGCAGTAATCTATTTTAAAAATGCCAGACCCTTAGTGTATTCAATCTTTTATGTCCAGATACCATGGTGAGTCCTTTCACTAAAGCAGGAAGGATGGGCAACATGCATTACTGTTACCTGATTTGAAATCAGAATCCTCAAAATAATAAAATCTGACAATTGGAGAGACATCTCATTAACCCCTAAGAAACTATTAACTTGGTTACTAAACCTTCTGCTATCACCTTTTTGAGCACTAGAGAGAAACACTAGAGTGCAACAAGCTAGTAGGAGGTCTCAGTATGCATCACTGGATTTATTATTTCATTTTCTTAAAATAAAGACCATTTAAAATAGCCAAATTTTCTTATTACAGCCCTTTATGTCAAACAAGGTGTGGTATATGTGATAAATAATATGCTTTCTTCAAAAAGATAAGGAACAGTATCTAAGGCTCAGATTCTGGTAAACTCATTCACCTTGAACATTATTACTTATGAGTAATTCTACTGTGGCCAGTAATACTAATGACAGAACTAAGATACTAATATGAGTATGATTAGTGGTGGATTTATCTGTGAGTTGTGAAGAAGGTTTTAGCTCCATCCTTAGCAACAGCTGGCATATACTACTCCACCATCCGATGTGGTCACACAGCTGTACAGTTTGCCTTTAGCTACACTGCTTTTGCACATCCCAGCATGTGAATTCATTCAATGGATCCCAAGTTCTGTCACCACCCAGCAGCTTTCTGGGTTTGCTTCTTTACATTCAATATTCTCAGAATGTAACACTTTCCCAGTTCTATATTGATATAGACTGACAGCTAATTTTAGACAACCAAGAGAATTTCAAAGTTCTTTGAAATTCAAACAAGTAACTTTGTGTCACAGACTTCGGCATCACACTCTTTAGCAGCTCTGGTCACTTGCATTGCAATTTCTATTCAAAAGTAATTAAATACCTGAGGTGTATTCACACAAATGATAACATCAAACACATTTAAAAATATTAAAAAGATGCTGCACCTGAAAGTGAGTTTTCTGATTTCTAGGTCCTTTGAGCTATGTAACACTAAACTATCCTTCTCTTTCCAGCTGTTATCTTTTGCCAAAAAACAGCAGCAAGATTGGGCTCTTGGCATATAAGCTGCTCTCAAATTCAGAAGACAGTCCAGATGCTTTCTGATGTCATATAGTGACCTGTTTTGTGCACAGACCCATATAATTACTATCCATAAATTAACACATCTATTACATTAAATTATGGAAGATGTTGAAATTATTAATAGTGCACCTATTAGGTACAATTAAGTTTTCGGGTTTCATCTTCCTTTTCCACAATATACTTAATTAAGAATCAAAGTCACACACAGAGAAAGAAATGCATAAAGACAGAGAAAATAAGAAAAAAGAAACATAGGTGTTTAATACTGGCTTTTTCACTCAGTAGGAGGTTGTTTTGAATAACACACAAAAGCTGGACCTTTATGGATAAAAGAACATCATGTCATGATCTATGGGTTTCACTGTAAAGCTATATATCACATTTTCCATTGTTTTATCCAACTATACAGAGAGCTAAGCAATAGCATTCCTTTCACAGAGTACCTGTCAATATGGAACAGTCTTATTGACTGGGCTGAAGCACACTATGTTCTTAAATATTTAAACAGCTTGGCATTATTAATCAGGTACTGTTTACACTTAGACTCCAAAGCCTTGGTTTAAACACATTTCAGACTTGAAGACTAACATATCTCTATGCTGAAGACCTCCGCGACAGCTGAAGGTTTGGTTAATTATTGGTTTGTAACCAAAGAGACAAGTGCACTCGCTGCACAGACTTCAGCACGGTATTTTGCATTAATCGCCATCAAGAAGCCAAAATAGGGAAAACACGAAAAGCCCGCAATTAAGACACATTGTAGCTATTTTGTGCCCAAACAAAATCGCAACTATGCGGAGGGGGGAAAGGAAAAAAAAAACAAACCGCACGGGCCATAAATGAAGGCGCAAGAGGCGAAAGGCGGACCGCGGCAGTTCAGCACCGACAGCTCCTTCCCCCGCACACGCCCGGCCCTCGCCCCCGCCGGCCAGCGCACGAAATGGCGACCGAGCCCGCCCGGGGATGTGGGCGCGTCGCAGCCGCGGAGCGTCCCCGCCCGGCCCGCCGGCCCCGACCCGCCCGCCCCGGGAGGT
>VXBI01010993.1:375824-432356 GCA_013397375.1 Toxostoma redivivum
GCCCCTCGCACCTGAGGGGGCGCGGGGCGCTTCCACCTTGAGCGTCCCTTCCTCCCTCCCTTTTTCCTCCCTGCCTCCGCCACCTCGGTTACAGCCGCCGTGGAATCGCCATTGTACCACCGCTCAGGGGCTCCTGGACCGAGCCGGCCCTGAGCCGCCCCAGAGCGCCCGTGCCCGACAGGCCCCGGGCCCCCCTGTGCGTTCCCCCGGCCGGGGACAGCCGAGCGCTCCCCGCGGCACCCCCGGGGCCGCCTTCCCGGCGAGGGCGGTGTTTTAAATAGCCGCATTATTTTAGCCCGGCAGTGCCCCTCTAAATAGATGGTTTCAGCGAGTTCCCAAACTGGAGACAAGGATATTATTTTACACTCGAGAATTGTCCTGTTGAACTCGTTAAATTTACAGTTCACAAGTTCAGGAAGGCGGGCGCTTGGATGCGATCACTGAAAGAGAAGCTCTGCATGACACCATTTGGAGAAGAGTCGGGAACGGGACTTATTCCAAGTAAACCTTTGTGCTGAACACACCTGTCACAGAGCTCTCCTTCCCATTCACATCAGTTCGTATAATGCACGACATCAGAAATTATTTTAATGTAATTTTGACACTTCTATGGGCTGTGCTCAGTATTGCTCAAAATTAACCCAGCTGTATCTTTAACATGTAGTAAATGTTATTAATTGCTGCTGCTGAATTTGCCTTTGGAGCACATTGTAGGCTGTTGTAAGGAATAGCGTTTTGTGCATTGCAAGGTGGCAACTTCTGTAGTGGTTAACCGTTATACATTTCAGGGAACAACTCTCAAGGTGAACTCTACGGTGATAAATTAATAGTGCAAAACACAATGCCTAAGATGAGCAAATAGCCCTTACCCTGCATCTCTGCAGAAACCACATTATGACTCTGGCAAGTTAAATCTGAACATCTGACCTTCTGAAAACAACACTCGAGATGAATAACAGATTCTGTAAATGATATGGCACATGAATATAAATATCCAAGGGTCAAACAATAAGTCAGACATTACTGCTTCAGACTTTGGAGAGATTCGAACTCCTATCAATCTGAGGCTAGGATGTTAATGTTTGAGACCATAATATGCAAAGAAGATTAGATGAATATGAAGAAAAAAGATTTTATATAGAGAGAAGTGTTCAATGTTCTTTGCTTTCATTTTTTTGCTATCAATTTCTTTTTTTGATGTACAACTCCCATGATTCCAACTGATTTATTTAACTACAAAAACACTACCGTCTAAGTAAATGTGCATCAGTGTATACAGAGATGGCCTTAAATGCTAGGATATTGCCTGACTTTTTTTCCATTATATTGTGTTCCATCAGGAGGAGATCATTTATCCACTCCTGGCTTCATGAAAATATAGGTATAAAATGCAGAGAGAAAACTGTCTGAGAAATTATCTGTCTGTTTGCATCCCTAACGGATTCCATAGACAACAAGGTGACCCAAACCTTCAGGAGGTGACTATAGAACTGCAGGACACTTGAGGGGAAAGATCTGAGTTGAAAGTTTACCTTTCTTAAAATGTTGGATCAAAGGTCTGGTTAGTATTTGGATGGCCAGCATATGATACTTTATAAGCACAAACCAGTGGGCTGTGGCAAACAACTTGGTGGAAATTAGACCACAAAACCTATGTAAATGAAGAGATTTTACTGTTGCGGAGAGGGCATAATAAACAACTCTATATTGAGATAATAAACAGCTCCTACTGATGTATGATGAAGCTGAAGTGTTGCAGGTGATATGATTACACCATTGTGATTCCCCTGAGAATTTTAAATCTGTATATTTTTAATATTGCATAGATAAACAGATATATACATTCAATAGCACAAAGTAGATATTTCCAAATTGTGGCATAATTATTAGTAAACAAGTAAATTCAAAAGTTTATACAGCTAGGAGCTACTGGTGATGCTGGTGATGGCATCTGCTAGTCTGGATGACTGCTACCCATACTGACAGTAGGATGGTGGCACCAAGCAAAAAGAAGCAGGTGAGCTTGGTGGCATCGACAACAATAGCCATTATGATAAGCAGAAGTCTTGTGGCTGAAGGAATCTTAGCTTTCAGAGTTCTCTGCTGCCTTGCATCTTTTCTGTAGTCATCATATTACTTTTTGTAGCCTTTCTTCTCACTGTCTGCTGCAATTATATCCATGAATGGGCAGTTCCAAACATAGTCTTCTCATTGCTTTATTACCAACCTTGGTTTTTTTTAGCTATCATCTCCTGCTTTCTTCTATATTGATATGTTGGAGTTTTTTGTAGTCTTTCTTTTGGGAAGTGCTGATCAGGTACACAACATATTTATTGGAGACACAAAATTAATTCATGATTGCAGTATTGTGACAAAAGAAAAAAATCTATCAAAAACTTATCTGTGATGGGTATCAGTTGTGATCTGGATCTTGAAAAGTGTTTTTAGGAAGAGGTTACAAATAAAATACTCAGAGAGCTGATACACTGGGAAAGGCTAGTGTTAGCTGAAAAGAATTCTTTGATTTTTTTTCATAAAGCAGACATTTAAAAGTGATGTGGAAAGACATGTTTGGTTGTTCACCTCACCTAACTTTAGATGCCTGCTATGTGAATGTCTGCATCTGAGCTAGTCAGTCTCTCCACTGATCATAAAGGGAACCAGAAATAGGCACTTTTAGTGTATGATTCATCTAACCTATTTTAGATGTCTACATTAGAATAAGCCAAGTTGCATCCTAGAAATGCCTGTTTCTCTCCGTTGACTGTAACAGGACCAGCGGGTATCTCATTTAGCTGTAAATGTCTACATTGTAAGAGTCTGCATATACTCAGCTGAATGCCATCCATGTGATTTTGACATGACTTATCCCACTGTCCCACTGTTCCACTTGTTTTGAGGTCAGACAATGGTGAATGGAGCATGGTGTAGCCTGCAAAGTACTTTTCACAAAGTAAAATGGTGAGGTATACTCCATTGAATATATTGAAAATCAATAAAATTTAGACTAATCATATTCAGTAGATTCTGAGGGGCCCCAATCAAACACTGAATAACTTTTGAGATTAATTTTAATCTAGTTTATTTATAGACACATCATATTTCATTTGGAGGGTTTTTTTGATACCATAGTAGGGAAGAAAATGCATTTAACTGCTGGACTAATACTCTTCAGAAGCTAGTATTTATTTACTATAGAAGCATAAAATGAGAATATTTCTAAGCAGAAAAGAGACCAAAGACAAGATCAAAAGCTTAAGTGATAATGTCTAATGTTAAAAGCTGCACTGTAAGAGTAACAAATCAGCTTTAACAGAGCACTAGGCAGAGGATGTGTTTTGATGTAAAATATGTTGAGAACTAGGGTAGCAAGAGGATTGTACAGGAAAGACATTGCATGCAAGTGCTGTGATATGCTGTCAACAATTAAAAATAATTTAAGGCTTAAAGAGCTATTCTCTCAAAAACCAATTTGTGACTAGAGTCAGGTACTTCCATTTATAAGCTGTCACCTAGGTCTCCCTTACAAGAACTTGGAGTTCTCCTGGAACCCCAGAAGGCTAGCAGGCTAAGCAAAGAGCCAGTTGGAAACAGCCACTTGGAAATGCCATGGTTTGAATCATGCCTATTTAGGACTTTAGATATTCAAAGCTGGTGGCAAATACTGCCAGGGATTCACAGGGTGGAAACTTCCTTCAGGAATTAGATGCTTGAGTGATGTGGTGCTTTTCTTTTAGAAGTAGGTGGAGAGAAGGAACTGTCAGTTCTGTCACCTGCCCCATCTTTCATTAGCTTGATCTTTAGACGGCTGATAAAGAAAGCAGGAACTCCGGGCTAAGTTGTTTCTTTCACCCAATGAACTTCAACTTCTCAGGGCACAAACTTAGCAAAACATCTGAGGATGAAGATAGAGTTTACCATCCACTCTTACAGGACAGTTAAACACTGAGAGGAAGTAAGATTACACACATAAAATACGTCTCACACAAGCAAGAAAAGTGTAATTGATATATTTGACTGCGTAGGGGGAAACTTGTGTTTTAACCCTATGTCTACACATATTTCACTGCTTGTTTTTTTGGGTGTTGTCTTTGTTGTTGCCGTTGTTAGATTTTTAAGTGGCATTGGTTGTCCCAAATATCTGGAGTGTCTGGATTATACCATGACTAATGATTAGAGCATTCTCTCTTGTGCCTATGAGTATTTAATAATTCTATGGAAAAGGAAATACCTTCAGAAGGAGATATGAAAACACCATTTTATTTAGGAATACTCAATTTCTTAGCTGCTAGTTAGCAAAGGCTGGAAAAAGAGTTAAGCATATATCAAACACCCTGAACAATTCTAATTGCAGGAAGACTGTACCATCAGCTTGGTTTTGTGCCAAGTTTAATTGATCAGGTGGATGTGCTCTGAGAATGCTTAAGACATCAGATTTTTCAGGTAAAATCGAGAGATGAACTTTTAAAAACATTTGCAGATACCATCATATGCAGACATCCGTATTTTTGTCCTTGCTCAGAAGGTGATCTCAAAGGGTATAAAGGACCATTGGAACTTTTCAGAAACTTGAGAGAGAAAGGATTATAAAATTTGTATTTAATATTATCCCTGACATATTATAGAAACCACATCTGTTTTTGACAGCTGTGTTCAACATGGTGAAATGGCTGAAAATGGAAATTTGATATTAATTTCAACAGGACCAATGTTTTATCTGATATATAAATAAAGGAAGGAAGTCCTTCACACACAGTGGATTAAACTGTCTGCAAACACCACTTTTTGTATGTATAATTAGACTTCACATTTTTCCATTAGAAGAAGTTGGCTGAGACAGTTAAAAATCTCTCAGAAGTATAACTCAAGGTTCAATGTTCTTGAAAAACTACTCCACAAAGATCAAAAATCTACAGACACCAGACAATTTGTCCAAAGGACTTCTAAAGTGTTGAATACTAAGCAGCTCCATTTTCAAAAGCAGGAGCTTAAAGTCAAGCTTGATGTTATGATTTAACTCATTACATCCTTCAGCAAAGTGTCTCACATGTTAAGAGACTTTGTCTTCAGTGGAGTTTTTTCAGTCATTGAAGTGATCTAGGAAGAAATACCAAGATTCTGGAAATGCCTAATAATAGCTGTTAGAGCTATAACTCTTGCTTCAGTGAAACTTCATTCCTATCCACCAAGTATTAATGCATTTCTTTATTGTGCATATCCATAATGTGAATGAACTTAATGATTTTTACACACACTCACAAAAACCAAGCATGTATTGAAGTATTTTCTGATGACAGAGAAAAAGAGTGAAGTTGGTGAAAAAGTAAGGATTGCCCCTTTTTCCAATACATTAATTTAAATTTTGATCACATGGCTTAGAAAAAAGGTAAGGTTTTGCCTGGGAAACTGAGAAGATGGAGAGGGAAATCTTTATGAAAAATTGTATTAATTACGATCTTTTGAAGTTATCCTTTAGTCTTGAACTACAAAAATACCCAAAGGGCTTTAGTCTCCTTGCTTAGGATACACATTTTCTTTAAATCTTCTGTACCTTCTGAGGATGAAATTAGTTTTAAATTACAAACACACCATTGCCCTAATGGCTTACATTTGGATTTCTTTAGCAGTAAGAAAATCTCTGGATAGATTGACTGGCTTTACAGCAGAGGGATGTCAGGTCATGGTCCTTGTAGCTTTCTGATGCAGAGAGCAGTGAACAATCAACTTTATTTTTTCTGCATAATCAAACATTTCCAATATTGTCTTGTATTGGTCACCATATCAGGATAAAAATGTATTTTAAAGGTCCAGAAAACTATAATTTCAAATGAAAGGTTTCACTCTTCATGGTTTTATTTATGGTTGTCCAAAATACCACAGAAAAACCCTGATTTCTGACTCTGGAAATGTACAATTCATACTGGAAAAACACCCAGAGGAGGAGGAGGAAAAGCAATCCTTGTGCAGCCCATCCCCTCAGTTACAGTGAGTACTGTTGTGTGGTGTGCAAATATTCTCAGCTTTAAATGGCACTGAGGTTAGTTAATAATTCCTAGGGTCTGTCATAGTTCAGGCACAAAATGATGTTTAGAATATGTGACTGATGATCACTGGAACAGCCAACCAGTAGCTCTTTTGAAACCAGGAAGAGCAGCTGAGATCCTTTGGGAATGTTCTAGTTGCATGGACCGCTAGGTATGAACTGGGAATTTAAAGGGTACAAACAATCTGCCCCAGATGAATCAAATATTTTAAATTACTCAGAAAAAAATTGCTGAAAGTTGTAATTAGGGAACATGAGAAATTAATTAAACCCAACACATTTGTGCATCACAAGAAATGTAATTACACACACTTAACAAAAGAAAGGAATTTTAAGATTTTAAAACGCTGAGATTTTCCAATCAGGTGATAATTTCCACATGCTTTTGAGTTTAACTTGAGGTGCAGTAAATTTGCAAAAGTTCTGTTTCATATGCAGTGGGAGCACCAACATAAACAGAAGGAATACCTTTCTTTTATCCCCTTATTCCTAACAGAAAATTGCACTAATACATAAACAGCAAGTATATGTATTTAGTTTTACTGTTCTGTCTTTAGCAGATGAGCTTCTGCTTGTGTTTTTGTCTTTTGTTTAATCATTTCCAATTCCTGGTTTACTGGCATAGCACTCCTCAGTACAGCACCCAAATGCTTTGTTATGTCCTCTCCTGCTTGATCCCCCCTAACCCTCTGCCCTTTGCCACACATTTCCCCATCTTCCTTATTTCTCCATTGTTTTTGGCAAGAGCGTATCATTTTCCTTTCACAAACTAGAGGAAAGTTACATAGTTTCTAAGAACACTGGAAATTACTCTTCTCTGCCTCACTTTGCTGGAAGAGCTATTACCACATACAGCAATTATCATAAAGTTGGGTGTCTTCCATTTCTGTGCTGTGTGTCATTCAAATACACAAAACCCTGTAATTACGATGTAAGATCCCTGGTGTCCATGCTTTCCTCTCACTGGAAGTGAGCACTTTTCCAATTTGTGTTCTAAGATTGTCAGTCTTTCATTCTGTAAATACCCTTACTCTTTCCAAAGTGCTCAGGCAGAACTCACATTTAAAGGATAATCACTCACCTCTTCCGGTGCCAGAACCTGTTTCCCTGCTTGCTGTGATGCTAACTGCTACAGAAGTCCAGCATTTCCCCAGCTCAGAAGTTCCTTTGAGTATTTTGAAAACTTTCAGAAGCAAATTAGTTACCAGCTATATGGCCTCAAACCAGATAGCTGAAGTGACAGAGCACAGACTGTGTGATAATACATCGTTCACCAAGAGTGGTAAAATAGTTTTCCTGGTTTACTAAAACTGATTTTCCCTTTTTTTTTTTTTTTTTAATGCCAACGAGTTGAGGGAGGAGATTGCCCCACTCTACTCTGTACTGGTCTCAGCTCAGTCACTGTGTGCACTTTTGGGCACCACAATATAAGAAATATATGAAGGTATTAGAGAGCATCCAAAGAAGAGTCACAGAGATGGGGAATGGTCTAGAGGGGAATAGGGGAGGCCTCATAGCAGCCTACTGCTTTATCATGAGGAGAAGAGGAGGGACATGTGCTGATTTCTCTCTGGTGATGAGCCATAGAACCCAAGAGAATAGCATGAAGGATTAGGTTGTATATCAAAAAAAGGTTTCTCACCCAGAGAGAATTGTTGGGCACTGGCATAGGCTCCCCAGTGAAATGGTCACAGCATCAGCCTGACAGAGCTCAAGAAGAGTTTGGACAGCACTCTCAGGTACATGGTGTGATTGTTGGGGCTGTCCTGTGCAGGGCCCAGAGTTAACTTAATGATTCTGTTGGGGCCTTTCTGACTCAGGTTAGTCTATGATTCTGATTACTTTAATAATAAAGGCATAGTGGAAGCAAGCCTAAAAACATAAAGCATTGAAGTTTTGTCACTCCTTGGTGCTGAAAGTCCCGACTGGTGGTGAGCAAGGTGGTCTGTAGGCTGGCACTGGCTCTCACGCATATAGCTGGCAGACTCTGATGCCCACAGCAAGAGGCAATGTGGGCCAACCAACCTTAGGATCTGTGGAACTGATTCTGTGATTTTTAAATCTAATACAGTCCCTGAAATGGAGTCATGAAAATGCCTGTACCCTTTACAGGGAACTTCTAACTGGGTGTGGATACATTCACGTTTTTTTCTGGATGTGTGCATGCACATGCTCACTATTTTCCACTACCATGGATCACAGAAACAGCTTTAAGTCTGAGTTTACTCACATATTTAATATGCTAAATAATCATCTCATTTAGCACATTCAGTAGTAATTTGCATTTTATAGATGAGTATCTGTAATCAATACAGAGATTAATTTGTGGCTTACTGTTTCAATCTGTGCCTTCAAACCAAATAAATTCATCTGTCATCTAGACTTCTCTTCAAAAACATGGTATACATATTACCTTTGACATCAAACTTTGTTTCTTTCTGCTAAACTTCCTTCATGTTCTGAAGTTATTTTCTGTTACTGTGATTAGGGAGGAACCTTCTACCATCAAGATCAATCCCTTGGCACCATCTATGTATGATCTTCTGTTACTGTAGCTATGTAATAATGATTTTCTCATTTCTTGTATCATCTATTGTTCTAAGAAACATTTAGGCTCTGCTCAAAGGTTTAGAAATGCTGTAACCCATTTTTGAGCTATTGCTTTTTTTTTTTCTGTAACACTTATAATTTTTTCTTCTGTGGCAGAAATTCAATAATTAACATGAAGAGAGCTATCTTAGGCAAGTCCACTCTTTTCCAGAAATAAACAGAGAAAAAATGAGCACAAAGGTTGTTGTTCTATAAACCATTTACAATTGTTTATAACATCAGCATTGGGTTTCAAAATTAGGCATGTGACAGAAATTAAATTATTAATTTAAAGACAGAAATTTACATCACAGCATTAGAGGTAAAAGGGTGTCAGAAATCAGACAAGGGCAGAGCTAAAAAATATGAGTTCTTCAGAATGGGAAACTATGACATAGAAAAAAATTCATCTATTTTGGGAAAGAAGAAGGGAACATCTTGAAACAGTACTCAGGTCGGAACTCTACAGAAATGCTATCATACCTTTTGTCCTTAGGGGAGTAAACTCAGACCTGGATTCACAACAGCTATTGTTCTAGACCTTGAAAGCAAGATGACTTGTCTGATTGAAACTTTGAGATCCTAGACATCTTCACTGTGATGAGGAAGGGTAGGTGCAGCTGAGTGCACAGCTGACTCCTTGCCACCATCTACTGTGACACCTTGTTGTTTTAGTAAAGATAGAGACGTGCTTAAAGATGAGAGACAAATACAGTTCTAGCACATATATCTGGATGAAGATGTAAAACACTGACATTGAGCCTTCTGTGATGTGATTTGCTGACCTTCACAGCAGTAACTGCAGACCAGAGGTTAATTCTAAAATACAGACTAGTTGTAGCAGTTATTGTTTAATTTAAGTTAAAGGAAGCCTGCAGTACTATATCTCTATAAAGCTATTTGAGCATGTCTGCATCAGATTAGAAACTTAACTGCATTCAATAATTTTCTAATCTGTTGTTTACTGTTGTGGGAGAAAGGGTTTATGAGATTCAGCATGTTTGTTTTTACAAATACAGTCTGACAAGGTGACTTACCTTCTGAAGAAGCTCTTTATTCTCATTTCTTTTTAGGTAACTAGGGAAGAAAAACCGTCCAGAAACTGTCATAGAAAGAGTACATACTTCTGAGCACCTAATTAGAAGCTTTCTTTGCTACTTTAAAAAGGCTTTGGCTCTGCTTTGTGCAGTTTCATATTCCTTCATTATCTTCCCTTACAATGCCTCTGGCTGCATCGCTAATGCTTTCAGGCTCTGGAGAAAGACTCAGCTGTTTTCCAGAAGATCCATATTCCTCAAGGAACATGACTTTCACAGTTCCAGTCAGAACACTTCCTCATGCTCTGCAGTGATTTGAGGCTGCCAGCACATATTCCATGCCCCCTGCAGGTGTGCTTTCATAGAATCACAGATAGCACTTCTCTGAAAAAGCATGGCAGCACAGGCACATATTGGGACCAAATAAGTTTTATTAGCACCAGTGTGCCCTTCCAAATAATAAATACATTTGGAATAGCAGCCTGCCTATCACCGTGTCATCCCAAGGTGACAACCAAAGTCATACAAGCGGCTTGTAGGGTTAGCAGAGCCATGCTGATACTTTGGGTCATTCAGGAAACACGCTCCTTTCCACACACATTTGAGAACCTGATCTAACATCCCTCAGCCCAGTGCTGAATCTGGCTTGGAAACTTTGTCGTCTCATTGTATAGTAGGTTTCTCTGGGACAGAAGGCTGGCATGGGAGTTTTCTTTTGAGGAACAGTCCCAGGCAGAAAGGAGAAGGCTTGGCACCATCTTCCTGCTAAGAATAGCGGCCTATTCCATAAACATCCCTGTATGTCAGCTGGGCACTTGATACAAGGTCTATCAGGGATGCTCTCCATAGCAAAGGTTACTAGAACAAGGCACCTGCTGTCATATGGATTTTATTTCTTCTGGAGACTCCACACCTCTGAAGTGCTTTTGCAATGGGGAACTTACCAAGGGAACCTTCTGCAGAGGGACCTCTTGACACTGTTAGTCTCTCACAATACCTTCAGGGTTTGGCATTCTAAGCCCAACTGGAAACCAGACATTTCTTTTGGGGACCTAAGAACTTGTCCTTTCCAGTGCTTTTAGTGACTTTGACCTGACTGTGAGCTATTGTGACCATGGAGTATTGTTTTCTAAGGCCTGGCTGCAAGAGCCACTTCTTTACAAGGAGCAATTGTGAGGGAGGAAAGCAAAGGCATTGTGCTCTCAATGGTAATAATGAACTAAGTCTTCCTCATTATCTCCAGATAGAATGAGAACTATCTTGTTCTGTGTGCTTTGACTTTTTAAAGGCCTGACTGATCAGAAAGACCACTAATGTGAACTGGCTCCAACTCCAGTGTGAAGGAAGAGGATGTGTTCAATGCCCAGTTGCTGTCTGTGTCCAGCAGCTGCACTGTCCCATGCCAGCAGGGTCATTTGCAGGATGACCAAGCTCCCATGCAGCATGAACTGCGTGGTAATGCTGCTGCTTTCTGGGTGTGCCATAGGGAAAGCAACTCATACCAGTGACCAACTCATACCGACAAAAGACAGCAGTAATCCCACAGTCATGATTTAATATGCTATGGATATACACAGGTCAGGAAACCAATCTTTTTTAACAGTTTCTTTTAAGTGGAATTATGATGCACCTACTGTAAATGTATTGGCTTGAAAAGAGGTAATGTTTACCTGAGAGGCTGCAGTATTCTAAGCCCTGCATAATGGATGAGGAAAAGCTTTCTATTTCTCAAAGACAGTTTGAAGTAGATGCACTCTACAGACTGGGCATAAAATATATAGGAACAACATCATGCTGGAAGTATTTTGTCTTGGTTTTTTCTTCACTATCTCAAATATACACAACCATTTATATAAATATATATATGAACCCACACAATCAACAGCTGTCCAGAGCACACTTGCTTCCTGACAATCTCATCTAAGCTTTCCTTACTAATCTGCAGCTCTTCCCAATGATTTATGACGTATCTAGTACAAATTATTTAAAACTTATTCTGCTATAGAAATATTATAGTCTTTCCTGCTGTATTCATAACCAGATTCTTTAGATCTGCTTGGAATGGACACAGTGCTCAAGTTTGGAAGCTATGGCATGCTTATGTCCTAGTAGATTCTATAAAGAAATGCTTTGAAGTCAGATTTAGCAGTGTCAATAATTTCGCCCTTTGCCTCCTCATATTAAACAGTACCTGAAATACCTACCTTTCCTTGCAGGACGATATAGACGTTCCCTACTCAGCTTGCAAACTCTCCAATATTTCTACTTCTTTTTTCTTAGCAGTATTTCTTGTTGTACCATTGTTACATGTTTTCTGACTGCCTGACTCACCCGCCTGAAAATACATTCAAATTACAAAATGACAGGACCATATTTCTGGTTTCCACAGAGCAGCCACTGAGGAAGCATGGAAGAGAAGCTTTGCTGAAATTATGCCTTGGACACAGGCCAGATTTTTAAGGAGCTACATTTGAGGATTTGCCAAATTTTGAGACATTCTAGAAGACCATTTCCCTGTGGTATTAGTGTGATGATTATTACATCATTCAATTAGGTCAATTAAGTTAGGTTAGGTGTAAGAACAAAATGCATTCCCTTTTCAGTTTCCAAGGTCCTTAAAAAGAAAAAAAGAGCTTTTAAATGCTAACAGCATAACTTTGCTGAACTCAGCATTGCCCTTCAAGCGTATTAGTTATCTCTTTCTAGTTCGTCTCTGTAGTTTTACATGAAAATGTTATCTTACAGCTTCTGCCTGAAAGGTAAAGGTATCAAAATGCTCCTGAGTACTTTTTATGCTATTGCAACTATATGAGGAAATAGCTGTTAATGATATTAATATGAGAAACCAGTAAATAAAATGAAATAATAAATAAAAAGCAAAACTGAATTGTTCCCATAAATTAAACATGCATTACCAGGGATATAAGTAATACAGGATTTTAGCGCTTGTTTATTTTTTACTGTATATTAAAAATTGCTAATGGTTCCCCCTTACTGAAAACTGCCAACTTTATTATACTAAATAATAGAATTGTTCTTGTTAAATCTTGAAGAACAATTAAAGAAATTATGAGTATCTGGAAACAGTGAAGGCCATCCGCAGAGTATTGGACCAGGTGGCACACTGGAATTAATGGTCACGTACCAGGACCAGACACAACTGCAGGTCCATATGAAGAGGCTGAGCAGAGAACAGGGGAATTGGGGGGCAGCACCTCCTTGAGTTCACACCTCAGTGATGTGCAGCTGGAGCAAGGAAAGAGCCTACTCATTTTGTTCCTTCAGAGTTTGAGGAAGAAGCATTTGGCATGCTTATTTTCTTCATAAATGAGTATGATTGCACCAAGAATATATCTTACTTCTAGCAGCAAACTATCCTTCAAACAGAACAGTTCTGCAAAGTCTGAAAATTTGACTCACTGTTTCAGCAACGGGATGAAAAAACCCAAACTGGGTTTTCTATCTTGCCTTACGTAGCTAAAGTAAAAGCCTTTGGGTTTGTATCACAGCTGGCCTGGGGTGCAGTCCTTAAGCTGAAAGAGGAGGCCTTAACACATTCTCCCCTGCAACAAATTATGTTTGTATATAACTTGTCATTTTGAGAACAATCATGTAATGGAAGAAAACCAGCACTATCTGTTGACCCAGCAAAATATAAGTATTTTAATCTCTGATGAAAAATTAATGTGACCAATAAATAGTAAGCACGTACCAGATTTTTCTTTCACCTGTCATGTGTCTTGTATTACTTCAGCCTGTATCAGCTCCCTTTACCAGCTCAGCAAAAAAAGCAAAATAAATGAAATATAAGTAGTGGATCAAAGGCAATACATAATCCTTATCTATTAGAACTAAAGAGAAGAAGCTGCTAGACATTTCTACAGGCCTCTGGATTCAGCTACATATGAGGGATTAATGAGTTCTTACATGCCTCACAGGTTAAAGGGATTCAATTGGCCATGAAGACTGGTAGGCACAATGCATTATAGAACCCACTTCAGGAGGTCAATTTCTAAAATTTACATTAAATCAGTTTCTTTTGCTCTTTTAATTCTGTGTAGCCATTCTGTAACCTTGCTCCTCAGGGGTTTAACACCTTTTACTTTACAGTTAAATTTACTTTTTTAAGGTTGAGCACTTTTGGTATTATGCAAGTGTTGTCCCTTAGCCTAGTTATCTTTTCCTTCTTGAAGTATTTTTAAACAGCAACAGGTTGCCTCCTTCTAGCCCTTGTTTTGTTGGATGAAACAAACCACACTTTTCTAATCTTCCCTTTGGCAGCCCTTCTTTGCATCTGTTTTAGTCTGAATATCTCTTTCTCTAATAGCACTGTGCAAAACTATAATTATAGTCAACTGTGGCTGCCTGCAGCTTGTTCAATAGAATCAGTATCGTCACTGCTGGAATGGACACTGACAGGAGGTAGCTTAAAGTGATCCCACTTCAACATTTAGAAGTTTTATTTTCTTTCCTTTGTTAATGAAACCTTCTTCAATTAACATCTCATTCTGCATAGATAATTAGAAATTAAGAGGTGACCTAACAGGTCATCTAAAAAACCTAAGAGGCTTTTCTCTTTCTGACTTTGCATAAAGGGAGATTATTTAATGCATATTGCTTTTGATTTCCTAGTCTGGACTTTTTCTTTCTGTCTTTCAAAATCAAAGCAAAGGCATTTTGCCAATTTTTCAAATTTTACATTTTCACTTTGTCATCTAAAGCCTAAACTCATCACAGAACCATAGAAAGGCTTAGGTTAGAAGAGATCCTAAGGATCATCTAGTTCCAACCCCATTGCTGTGGGCAGGGACACCAATAAAGTTCCTGATTTTATTTCCAGGATACAGGCACATTTTCATATGGTAACTCTCATCTGGTCAGACAAACCTTGTAGTTATCTCTGAATGCACAAGTTACCTAGAACACTTATCTACTTACTGTCTTCTTGTGATTGCTTATTCTAGATTCAAAATTCACACTGATCTAATTTTTTCAGGTTTGCTCATGTTTTCCTTCCTGGCTGGGGAAATTCTCTGGTGCAGTGATACAGTTATTTTAGTAGCTGTGACTGCTGAGTCAATTTCAGTTTTTTAACTGGATAGCTCCACAACATTCCCAGGGTACTTTTTCAAAGCAGGATTCCTTTAACATGATGTTCTGCAGTAGAGTATTCCTTTTCCCATTGTTAACATTTTCTTCAGAGGCACTTTTTCATTCTCGTCTATTCTCTTCTCAAATCCATGCTGCACTGAAATCATATAGTTCAAAATATTCATGATCGCTCCTAGATTCACGTGAAGGACATTATCACGTTCTTCAGTCCATCACAATAACCAGTTAAAACCTGCTTGTATTTGACCTAGTGCTAATTCCCCTGCTCACTACCAATAAACCCCTGAATTTTAATTTAAAATTCTGTTTCCTAATTTAGCAAGATCTCATTCCGCTACCGTTTTATTCCATTTTCTGCAGTTAAAGTATCCTGCAGTATTCCACAGCCAATGCCTCAAACTTCCTGAAAATAATTTTACTTTAGAGTGCTGTAGGAACACATCCATAATAGTTAGGATTCCTGGAAAATTGCTATTTTTTTTTAAGTAATTAAAAACTAATTACAGCTCAAGTGAAACACCTATTGCATCTCCACATTTTAAAACGGTTTAGAGAGGAAAACAAACTCCTCGTTAGTGCCTGATAGTGCAGCACTTGCAACACCAAGAATCAAAGAGTTAATCTGAAGGCATTCAATACAAGCACCCTGTGAATTCATGTACACAGAGGCCTAAAACAGTCTGAATTAATTACTCTATATAGCTCAACTCAATTCCCTATGTACTTTTAAAAGTCACACCTAAGAAAAATATTGTTATAGCAATAAAGAGGAAGGGAAAAAGGGGCGATTGAAAATAAGACAGCAGCTTCCAGCAAAAACAGTATTGTCACGAATACAGATCTTACCCTATTTGAAATAAAATCCTCAGAACACAAGGTTTTATTTATATAAAAAATTAAATGGAAATGTTATCACTTTGTTACTAAAGGTACATGTTTCCTCAGATAATACTTGTCCCAAAAAATTGTGCCTGGAAACTTGTGAATTCAGAATAATGCCTTTGATATCTCATGGATGATGCTGTAACTTTGCTCTTTGCCACAGAGGTGTGCAACGTGTGCCGTTACATGAGACTACCTGATATTGTCTGTTTTGACTTAGGGTACAGGCAACACAGTTTAACTCTGTACAAAGTACCTCTATCAGAATAATGTACACATTTCTTTTCTATAAGCTTAAATCATCTCATACCTATGGGAAAGGTTTGATCTCATTATTCTTCTACTCACTTCTTAGTAATTGGAATGCAAAAGGGAGGCTGTATAAATGAAAGCTGGATTATGATCATAAATCTCTGTCTTGTGTATGGCAAACACAAGGGAGAGAATGGAGGATGAAAAAGATGAATATCTGAGTAAAATGACACAGGTCAAAATTTAAAATATATCAAACTTTAAAAAAACCAAAATCAACATCCCAATCAAATGTTAAACTGCACAGTCAAGAATACTATGTAGCACCTTCAAGGATCTCAGCTGTCTGCCTCATAGTTCCTTTCTGAACTGCAGCCTAATAACATTTTCAATGTTTTAAAACAAGTACAGAAGGTGACTATTTTAATAAATGTAATTTTTAGGTGATTAGTTTCAAACAACAAAGTGGCAATTGCATTGATTTAGGCGACATTGAACGTTTTAGCTACTGCATAGAACTTACCTTTTATCTAGTCACTATTCTCATGCACTGTAGCTGTCTACTACAAGACAAACACTCATCCCGGCACTTGGCAAACAATCTTATTAACAGGTACATGCCAACATGTGACAGCAGCTGTGTCTACCTCAAATTTCACGACACTGTTTTGAAGAACTCCCACGTACCTTCCTGTTGTTGAAAATGCTGTTTGACACACTGGGTTTGTCACAGCTCATGACATCCCTCATGGCATATGCAGGAAGTATGCCCAAAGGAATGGGCAATAGGACTGGGAGTAAGTTCTAAACGTTAACTTCACAGCCCTGACATAATTTCAGGAGAATGCATATATGAAAATTGGAAGACAAAAAGGAAATTAATATAATTTGATGTTGCAACTTCTAATTTTCTTCTTCACTAGAATATACCTGGAGTTTCTCTAAGAAACTGAAGTTTCTCTATGAAACTTTCTCATTCATATGAACTACTTCAATATTTTATTTCCTTTATCCTGTAACTGGAATAGCTCAAGTGAAGTTTTGGGGTTTGGGATTACTTTCAAATAACGAATTAATCAATCTGAAGTTATTCCCACAAAAGCAATACGCAGAAAGTTCTAAAAAACCAGTTAATGTTGATAATTTAATAGGCCATTTATAGTCATCCAAACATTTTACTCAACACTGTTATGTACAAAATCCACTAAAATAAAAAAAAACCCAAATTTAAATGTTATCTTTCAGATGTAAAAGTGCAATTCACACAGGCAGTTTTTGCAAGAACATTACATTTCTATTAAATTCACTGCCTACATAAGTGCCTAACAGGTATATAGCCTACACTTAAGTGAATGAGGATTTTTTTTGTTAACTTTGAATAAGCCTGGTAGTCGATAAATAAAAAGTTTTCTGCCACCTTAATCATAGCACATACATCCAAAAATGCATTGCACAATTGTTTCCATAATCTTCAGTTTTACCGACTTTCAGAAATTAGAGTAGAGCAATAGTAAGATTCCAAAACCTTGTAACGAGTGTACACAAAACAGCCATCCTGAATGGCTTCCTCCAGAATTCTGATAGCTTCCCAAATATGTTATTTACCCTGAATCAACGTTCTTCCTTTACAGTACCAAATGGATTTTCTGGAACAAGATCTACATTTATCTTTCATGCATTAATTATTCACAATTTGGAAAGAAATGGCAAGCCTTCATACATGTCAGCCTTTAATCTTATCCAGTCCTGAAGCCTCTGCAAAGCTGATTTTTCTTGTGTTAATATTTTTGCAGCTTTTCTCAGTTTTTCTTCATTTCGTTCTAAATAACGAATTCCGTCTGTCTGCAGCTGACTGAGTTTCTCTTTACGGCTTTCATCTAGAGGTATGTCTTCATTCATAAGAGGGTTAAATCTGAAATAAGTATCTGGAGGTAACAGTGCATCCAGCATGGTGTGAACTTCTGTATTGAAAACAAATGAAGAAAACAGTTAAATTCACATGAGAGAGTCTAACAGTCCTGCAAGTAATCCGAACAACAACTGCTCTGGAATGACACAGTAAGAGTAAATATGTGCTGCTTTGCTGAATAAACATTTTTCTACCACTGCCTCATCAAAACCCCTTTCTCATAAGAAGACTTCTAAATGACCCTCTGTTTACTCTGGAAAAGCTTCATCTTTTATTCCAAGACAACTTCACCGGTATGACAATTAAGTATGCTTTGCAGCTATCTAGATTTTTAATTACATTCCATTCCTTAACAAGTAAGAGGATATCCTGAAGAGCAGGAATGTAACTTGCATATTCCCATTTCAGGATACCCCTGATTTTTTACATTTGGTACTAACAGAAGTAGGTATAATGAAAATAACAGATATGTTCTTCTGCAATATCAAAGTAAAAATATGTAGGATTAAAGCTTTATTTTGTTTATAGGTGTTAATTTTTAAAATATATTACTACAGATTTGAGGCTTGAATTTAACATACATTTAATTTAAAATATTCAAGTTAAATTACATGACTTCAGTAATAATAAAAAGCAATGTAATGCATTTATATGTTCTTTTTTTAAAACCCGTTTCCTTCTCCCTTTAGATCTTTTTATTGGCTCACTTAAAATTCCATTTCTATCACTTCCTTCAGCATTCATTCTATCTTCTTTGTATTCTTACCATGTTCCTCCATTCTTTTAAACATCTATTGTCATATAAAATTTTGAAGTGAAAAAAATATGGGTAAGATCAAAGCAAAAGATTCATGCAAATCTGAAATCATCTTGGCTTGGCCTCTCCTGCAAATTACTCAGCAATGTCTGTTCCTGTCTCACCATACCCAGTCTTTCTTGCCCTGTTCAATAGTTTCCCTTTGTTCCTTTGTAATACAAGTCTCCATGTACTCAAATCTACTCTCCTCTCTTTCCATTTCTTTTCATTTGGTCTTCACAATGAACTTTCTTTTCTTCCTCTTCCCTTCAAATTTCTTGCTTCTTTCTTCAGCTGCAATGAAACTTTCTGACAGAAAGTGGACAGCACATATTTCCTTCCCACAATTCCCACTGCCTTTCCACAACTGTGCAAAAATCAAAATCTAGCTCTTTCCTACTAGTGACAGTCAGCTGACAGAGACTATACAGCAAGGGATCTAGACCATAAGAGCATTTCTTGTTCCCTGACTTTTTACAGTATCAATTTCCTTTCTAATGGGAGGGGGAAATTATCTATGTACCAGTATTTCCTGTTTATAAAAATAAAACAGATGTAAACTGCTAGTGACAGCGTTCCAGTGTACTCCCATCTAGGAACCAAATTTATTTTAGAAAACAGACTGGCTCTTCCTGACAGCTATAGAAGTCATCCGTACTGGCAGATATAGTATAGTCCCTGGAAAAGTACAGGTATAAAAGCACATATAAAAAATATCAGAAATAATTTTTTTTTCTGAAGATGTTGAAAATCAGTGCTCTGTATTAACTATAGCGTTACTAAGCATTTTTATGTTACGGAAAAACAAATAAACTATAAAAATACAACTTTAAATGAATTAATGAATATGCCTTTTATACAAAAGCTCAAGTAAAAAGATTTATCCTCCAGAAAACACATAATACTGGTACAAAAACTATACGCAGTAAGTTACAAAGAGATATGCTTCAATTCCTGTCATAGGGCTGGTAGAGGGAAGAAGGGGAAAGACAAAAGGTTGAAGATTGTTCTCTGAATTAGAACTATAATTCTAAGAAACATAAATAAAATTGAAGACAGTCATAGTACAAGTGCATCTTAAGACACCAACCTTCTGTATCAGTTGCACTGTTGATAACATTCGTCAGTTTGGCTTTCAGACTGGTGTGTGTGACATTGGTCTTTACCTCACTTTCATATCGA
Organism: Toxostoma redivivum; assembly: GCA_013397375.1. Classification (NCBI taxonomy): domain Eukaryota; kingdom Metazoa; phylum Chordata; class Aves; order Passeriformes; family Mimidae; genus Toxostoma; species Toxostoma redivivum. The sequence continues at coordinate 395,627 of VXBI01010993.1, forward strand.
CCAGTGCCCAGTGAAATCAGACACTGCAATGGAACATTTGGCCAAAGACACTTGCACTCGTGAACTGCCAGGGCAGAAGGATTGTTTAGGAGCAGACCTCCATCCTGTAAATTAAGAAGAAATACAAATATTGGTACTATACATAACATATGGTCACAAAAGAAACTGCAACTATAAATTAAATTAGCATAGCCCTAATATACAAAACCAATTAAAACCAATAAGCATTAATTTCCATATGCAAAAATTTGTGAAATTGAATTGAATCTGTTTGTGCAATGCAGCAGCTGCCTAGCTTAGCCTCCCTGGCACTGTCAGAGCAGCTGCTAGGGCTGTGCTCAGTTCTGCTGTATTATATGGAAGTGGTAGGCTGAAACAGCAGCATTCACTAGAGTATCTAGAGAAGTTATGACTTAATTTTTAAAGACCTTTTCTGTAAGACAGATACACATATTGACAATTTCTTAACCAAAAATCTGCCCATTGAAATGCTTATTAGTGATATTACAAGGAAATTTTCTATAACAAAACCCAAATCACTACCTGCAGATTCCAAAACAATTTAAAAAAGAAAAATCACAAGAGCTAAGCTTGGCCAAAGCTTACTTTGTATGCACAGTCATTAAACAGGATGCTACAGCCTTGATTTAAGAGTTGGAAAGTCATTTAGGTTGGAAAGAACTTATTGATCTCATCTGGTCCAACCCCCCTGCTCAAGCATGGTCAGCTACAGCATGCTGCCCAAGACCACGTCCAGTTGGGTTTTGAGTACCTCCACAAATGGAGACTCCAAAACCCCTGTGGGCAAGCTGTTCCAGTGTTCGACCACCTTCACAGTAAAATAATTTTCCTGTGTTCAGATGAAATTTCATACGTTTTCATTTACACCATTGTCTCTTGTCCTATCAATGGGCACTACTGGGAAGACCACAGCTTCCTCAACTTCTTTCCCTCCGATTCTTGATTGGTACACATGGCTAAAATCCCCTCCCTGAGCCTTCCCTTCTCCTGGCTGAACAGTCTCAGCTGACTCAGTTTCTCCTTACAGGAGAGTCCCTTAATCATCTTTGTGGCCTGAACTGGACTAACTCCAATAGACTTGTGTCCCTCTCGTACTGGGAAACCCATGATGTGGCCTCAGCAGTGCAGAGAAGAAGGACCATCCCCCATGACCACTGGCAGCACTGTTGCTGATGCAGCCCAGGATGCTGTTGGCCCTTTTTCCTGCAAATGGGCATTGCTCATGTTGAGCTTGCTGTCCACCAGCACCCCAAAGTCCTTCTCTGCCAAGCTGCTTTACAACTCAGCATGATGAGGCTATTCCTCCCCATATGCAGGGCTCTGCCTTTCGCCTTTTTGAACTTCATGAGAAGTCTTCAGTCTGCTGAGGTTTCTTTGAGTGGCAGCCCAACCATTCATGTACCAGTCATTCCTCCCATGTTTGCATCATCCATGGAATTCTTGTGGGTATACTCTGTCCAGTCATCCAGATCATTAATGAAGACATTAAATAGAATTTGCCCCAGTATGGACCCCTAGGTACAACTCTAGTGTCTTGCTTCCAGCTTGACTTTGTGACACCAATCCCAACTTGGGCCTAGTCATTCAACTAGTTTGTATCCACCTCACTGTCTATTTACCTAACCCCCACTTTGTCAACTTGTCTATGGTATTATGGGAGGTAAGTGTCAAAGACTTTACAAAGTTGAGGCATCCAATGCTTTCTACTTGTCTATCAATTGCAGAAGGCTGCCAGGGTTGGTCAATCATGCATAAACCACTTTGTAAATCCATGCTGACTACTCACGATCATCTTTTTGTCCTTTATGACTTTGTAAGGCCTTTCCTGGAGGATTTCCTCTAATCTCTTCCCAAGGGATTGGGGCTGAAGTCAATGAGCCTTATTCTTGCTGTTCCTGAAGATATGAATGGTACCTGCTTTCCCAATAGCCATGATAATTTCAAAATAATCAAGTCACCTCACAATGGCATCAGCCATCTCCATCAGGACTCATTCACGGGTGCAACACATCAGACCTTATGAATTTATGTAGGACCAGTTCATTTAACTGTTCCCTAACCTGGTTCTCCTCCCACCAAGTACAAGTCCTCCTTGGACCAGACTTTTACTCTAGCTGCAGGGGCTGAGATTCCTGAAAGCCTTTTAGCCATTTTTACTGGTATAGACTGAGACAAAGGCAGCATTAAGCATCTTGGACTTCTCCAAATAATTTGTCACAAGCTCTCTTCCACTGTCAGTAGCAGGCCCACACTTTCCCTAGTCTTTCTGCTGCTCATATACTTTTAGAATCTTTTGTTGTTGCCCTTTGTATGACTCTCCAGGTCAGCTTTTGTTTTCCTAGCCCCACCTCTGCAAGACTGGACAAGACATCTATACTTCTGGGTCACTTGTCCCTCCTACACCTTTTGTACACTTCCTTTTTATGTTGGAGTTTAGCTAGGACAACTTTGCTCATCCCTGCCTACCATCTTTGCTTGATTTCCTGCTTATTGGGGTGGTCCTTTGCTGAATTTGGAGGGAGAGATTACTGACTATCAGCCAGGTCTCCTAGACCCCTCTTCTCTTCAAAGTCATAGTCCATGAGTTTCTTCCAAGCAGAGCTCTGAAGAGGATTAGGTCTGCTTTCCTGAAAAGCAGTCCTCTAGTCCTGCTTTTTTCCCCTGCTTCCTCCCCTTAGGATCCTGATCTCCATCCTCTCACAGTCACTATAGCCAAAGCTTTTTTTAACTTTCATATCCCTGATGAGTTCTTTATTCTTCATAATCACCAGGTCCAGCAAAATACCATTCCTTGTTGGTTTCACCATCAACTATGATAACTGCTGTCATTAATGCATTTGAAAGATCTCCATGGTGGCTTGAGCTCTTCTATATTGTCCTTTCATCAGGTTATCAGGATGATTCAAGGTCCTGTGAAGACCAGCCCTGGGGATATGAGGCTTCTTTAAGTTGTCTGAAGATCAGAATTCAATACTGCTAGGAACAAAAGCTACTCTGGAATTGAGGAGAGACATCTTTTGCTAGCAGCATGTTAAAAATGTAGTTGATGAGGCTGGGATAAAATACTTCAGGACTAATAAGAAGCAGTGTAAATGACAGCAAGCCTGAGAAGCATTCAGACAACGAGCTTTTCATCCACTGAATCTCAAGAAGTGCATTTAGCACTTCCTGGAAGTAAAATGACCTTCACTCCAATCTAAGAAATAGGTTAAGTTGGAATTTGAATTAAACAGAGGTTTTTTCATTGAGAATACCTTAAAACCAGCAGTTACAAAGGCAAAACTTAAGCTCGAGAACATTATCAATAGCAGTGATGAAAACAGCTTCCATTCAGAATCTATGCAAACAAGTAAATATAAAAGAAACAGAATATTTACTACAATAGGTATAATGCAAGCACTCCCTATATTCTAAAGTTCCCTGAACTCACTATATCCCATATCTGACCATCACATTACTAGAACAATAAGGCAAAGCAACTCTACTCAGGAATTACTTAGAATAAAAAAGGTTTTAGAGATGAAAAACATTTTACATAAACTCCTTGTAACTACAGCTGTGCTAGATAAGTAAAAACAAGATTACTGAGCTTAGTTTTTTGAGTTTGCTTTCTTTTAATTAACCTTTCATTTCAACCTACAAAAAGCTCTTTGAACACTTTCTGGACACCATCCACCTTGCTCAAAACACTAAATACACTGCTAACATGAATGGTCTCTTTAGCGCCATTATCCTTTGCTCATGTTTAGTCTAGAAAACTAAATAGAAGGATGTTTTTGTCCTCTATATAATTCCCCATGAATCTTTATCTAAAATCTTAAGAATTATCATAGTGGGGCTTAACTATTTCTTTAAATCCTAGATTAAAAACATGCTTACAAAATAATTTCCATTGATATTGTCAATATAATTAAATTAAACACGACTGTTACACCACAGGAAAGTTTGTGTTATCAGAATTTTGAGGATATATAATACTAGAACATGACACTATCTTTGTAACACTAACAAATAAAAAAATCAAAGGAACATAAAATACCTACACATACCAAATGTGTTTGCGATGGTAACTAACAGTTTTGTGCAATGATTTCCATATTTAAACATTCTCCGATTTAGGTTTATTATAATCAAATTCCTAATGATTTTCAATTGAGACACAGCGTCTATTATTTATACAGATAATAGACCCATGTCAGTTTTTTGAAAGTTAGAAGCAGGAGTAAGAAAGACAACTGACTTTTTTCTTCTCCTTCAAAGAGATCATAGGTGATAATAACCATGTCTTAATCAATACTTAAAATAAGATTACTCCGTTAAAAAAGTGATATTCATCATACTGCTTTTGCTTACAATGATCAACTACTAAAGGAGTAAATAATATTATTAGTTAAACTGTACTATTAAGGACTCAGTGAAGGAAATACAGCAGTAATTTGTTTAAATCTACAGCTCCAGAATTCATACAGCTAATTATGTAAAAAGCTGGAATTCTTGTGAAAAAGTATTTTCACCATTTTTTAAATTAGTTATGATATCACGTTTACGTGCATTCTAAGAAAATGTGAACAACAAAGAATTTTCCATTCTGAAAATGAATGAACAGAAACTAACCCTTCTGGTTCTGAATAATTCCTCTAACGTCATAAAACTGGAAAATAACCCATCTCAAGAAGTTTACTGAACTAACAATACAGAAATATGACAGCCAGATCTAAATGTTTTAAAATTAATTTTAAGAAATCATGACATATTCTTCATGTTTGCCCTTGAAACACAGGAACAGATTTCCCAAGTGATTGATTCCGCAGTTTTGTACAAAAGATACTGAGATCTTTGTCTTGGAGAGCTGCTAAATCTGCTGTCTTAAATTTTTTTCTGATTCTGTCAAACTTATTCTGTAGCTATAAAATACTATATAATCTCATCCTTAATAAATAAATTTTTTAAAAATAATTATTTATAACTTACTAATTAAAGTATTTTATTGCAAGCATTCAACTTTTAAAATATACTTAAAAATACCTTAACCAAAATGCAATAAATATAAATACTGAATGACTGCCAGTTGTATAAAATGTCTTAATAACTAACAACAGCTTCCTCATCCATGCTAGATTCCATATGATTTCTTGCCACTCTAAACTTCTGTGCAATTAAACAACTGGAAGTAAACAAGGCAAATTTATCTGATCTACGGCTACAAAGAAGCAACATCAATCCCTGTTAGTCTCAAAACAAAATAATGAAAACAAAATAATGATCTTTATACCAATATGATGGCGCAAAAATCTTGTTGATATAAAGTGATATTTTAACTTATACTATAAGCATCAAGTTTTAACTTACATTATAAGCTTCAAGCTACAATTCAAATTCTACAAAACAGTGCTAACTTTATGCGCAGCTCTAAAGCTTCTCAGTTCCTATTATCAGTTCCTTTCTGACAGATGGAATATCTTCACTGTGTCTCTCCTTTCCTCTATATTGTTAGCTATGTCCCTATGGAATGGTACTGCCTGTGTGCACACAAAAAAAGAGAGGCCATATGATCACAATATTCAAAAAATTACTACAGTATTGACATACACTGGGTCTAAAAGCAAAACCAATAATCAAGCGAAGTGATTATCCCCTTTTATTCAGTATGCACAAGGCCAGACTGGGGATAGATACTTTGTACAGCTTTGGACTCCCAGTTACAAAGTACCAAAGAACTGGAACACATACAGTAAAGAACCACTAAGATGGTTTGGGGCCTGAAGCACATAATATATGAGAAAAAAATGCAAGGAACTAGGTTTGCTTACCCCATTAAAAAGAGAAAGCCAAGGAGGAAACCAATCAGTGTTTCACTTAAGTACAGACACCCAGATTCTTTCAAAAAGTACAGAGTAAGAGCTGGAGAAGCTGTGGAATCTCCATCCTTGAATATTTTCAAAACTAAACTGGGCAAAGTCTTGAGCAACCCAACCCAACTTTGAGGTTTAGCCTGTTTTGAACAGGACGCTGGACCAGATAACCATCTGAGACCCTCTCCTCCTCCAGATTTCCCAAAGTTCTACACTAAAGAAATACTGCATGAATCAGAGACACATGTAATTTTAGCTATAAAACAAAATTACATTTCAAAATTCATTTTTATTAGAAATTGAATTTTGTCAGCCCAGCTTCAGTTTTGTGGAAAATACAAAATCTGTAGTGCCAGGAGAGGTTTCAGTTGGACATCTAAGAAAAATGTCTTCACAAAAAACCCATTAGAACAGACTGAAGAGAGAAGTGGTGGAGTCACCAACCTTGGAAGTATTTAGAAAACATTCAGATGTGGTGCTTAGCGACATGGTTTAGTGGTGGACTGGGCAGTATTAGGTTAATGGCTGGATTTTGTAAGTTTTTTCCAACATAAATGAGTCTATGATTCACACCTTGTAATCTTTAACAGAAAGGGTAACTTACAGGAACTCTTCAAATGACTAAAATGTTGACCTATACCCACAACAGGTGGAATTGGCCCAAGTTCTGACCCAGGACTCAGTGTTGGGCAAACAGCCAGGGCAGATTCCCTTTTCTTTCTGTTCTCTCATTCTTGGATTATCTGGTCTTCCCTATATTTCACCCTCTCTTCTCATTTAGCAAGATCTCAATCCAATTGCAAACTCTCTTTTTCACTTCCCAAACATGAGTCACCCCTTCCTTTCTCTGCTGCTACACTCAGTGCACTGGCAAGTGCCAGACACTGCTTCAACTGCTGAACTTTGTAAAACCATTCTACACTTGAGTCAACTTAATTTGCTGGCAGTACACCAAACACAAAGTGCTGGAGTAGGAATGCTAATGCAAGGAGATACTAGAAANACAGAAATATGACAGCCAGATCTAAATGTTTTAAAATTAATTTTAAGAAATCATGACATATTCTTCATGTTTGCCCTTGAAACACAGGAACAGATTTCCCAAGTGATTGATTCCGCAGTTTTGTACAAAAGATACTGAGATCTTTGTCTTGGAGAGCTGCTAAATCTGCTGTCTTAAATTTTTTTCTGATTCTGTCAAACTTATTCTGTAGCTATAAAATACTATATAATCTCATCCTTAATAAATAAATTTTTTAAAAATAATTATTTATAACTTACTAATTAAAGTATTTTATTGCAAGCATTCAACTTTTAAAATATACTTAAAAATACCTTAACCAAAATGCAATAAATATAAATACTGAATGACTGCCAGTTGTATAAAATGTCTTAATAACTAACAACAGCTTCCTCATCCATGCTAGATTCCATATGATTTCTTGCCACTCTAAACTTCTGTGCAATTAAACAACTGGAAGTAAACAAGGCAAATTTATCTGATCTACGGCTACAAAGAAGCAACATCAATCCCTGTTAGTCTCAAAACAAAATAATGAAAACAAAATAATGATCTTTATACCAATATGATGGCGCAAAAATCTTGTTGATATAAAGTGATATTTTAACTTATACTATAAGCATCAAGTTTTAACTTACATTATAAGCTTCAAGCTACAATTCAAATTCTACAAAACAGTGCTAACTTTATGCGCAGCTCTAAAGCTTCTCAGTTCCTATTATCAGTTCCTTTCTGACAGATGGAATATCTTCACTGTGTCTCTCCTTTCCTCTATATTGTTAGCTATGTCCCTATGGAATGGTACTGCCTGTGTGCACACAAAAAAAGAGAGGCCATATGATCACAATATTCAAAAAATTACTACAGTATTGACATACACTGGGTCTAAAAGCAAAACCAATAATCAAGCGAAGTGATTATCCCCTTTTATTCAGTATGCACAAGGCCAGACTGGGGATAGATACTTTGTACAGCTTTGGACTCCCAGTTACAAAGTACCAAAGAACTGGAACACATACAGTAAAGAACCACTAAGATGGTTTGGGGCCTGAAGCACATAATATATGAGAAAAAAATGCAAGGAACTAGGTTTGCTTACCCCATTAAAAAGAGAAAGCCAAGGAGGAAACCAATCAGTGTTTCACTTAAGTACAGACACCCAGATTCTTTCAAAAAGTACAGAGTAAGAGCTGGAGAAGCTGTGGAATCTCCATCCTTGAATATTTTCAAAACTAAACTGGGCAAAGTCTTGAGCAACCCAACCCAACTTTGAGGTTTAGCCTGTTTTGAACAGGACGCTGGACCAGATAACCATCTGAGACCCTCTCCTCCTCCAGATTTCCCAAAGTTCTACACTAAAGAAATACTGCATGAATCAGAGACACATGTAATTTTAGCTATAAAACAAAATTACATTTCAAAATTCATTTTTATTAGAAATTGAATTTTGTCAGCCCAGCTTCAGTTTTGTGGAAAATACAAAATCTGTAGTGCCAGGAGAGGTTTCAGTTGGACATCTAAGAAAAATGTCTTCACAAAAAACCCATTAGAACAGACTGAAGAGAGAAGTGGTGGAGTCACCAACCTTGGAAGTATTTAGAAAACATTCAGATGTGGTGCTTAGCGACATGGTTTAGTGGTGGACTGGGCAGTATTAGGTTAATGGCTGGATTTTGTAAGTTTTTTCCAACATAAATGAGTCTATGATTCACACCTTGTAATCTTTAACAGAAAGGGTAACTTACAGGAACTCTTCAAATGACTAAAATGTTGACCTATACCCACAACAGGTGGAATTGGCCCAAGTTCTGACCCAGGACTCAGTGTTGGGCAAACAGCCAGGGCAGATTCCCTTTTCTTTCTGTTCTCTCATTCTTGGATTATCTGGTCTTCCCTATATTTCACCCTCTCTTCTCATTTAGCAAGATCTCAATCCAATTGCAAACTCTCTTTTTCACTTCCCAAACATGAGTCACCCCTTCCTTTCTCTGCTGCTACACTCAGTGCACTGGCAAGTGCCAGACACTGCTTCAACTGCTGAACTTTGTAAAACCATTCTACACTTGAGTCAACTTAATTTGCTGGCAGTACACCAAACACAAAGTGCTGGAGTAGGAATGCTAATGCAAGGAGATACTAGAAAAGAGGGCATAACTCTGCCAATGTTATCATGCAGGCAAGCAGTAAGGAAAAAGGCTGTTTAAAATTTTCCAAACAAAAACCAGATATTTCTAAATAGAAAGTAGTAGAAGTAATCAAATAAGTTAATATTGAAATAGAACTTAACACAACCCCAAATTTGCTAGTGATAGCAAAGCAGTGAACTCAGGGACTGGGACATTGTTTTCAGTCTTTTGTCAAAGGCTTTCTGGGTGGTAAACATTCAGATGTTCTGTTTTATTTAATATCTTATTCCCAGATGAAGCCAATTGATTTTTTTTGGCACAGATTTTTTCCACAAAAATTCCTTAATGCAACAGTACCCATATTTTTAGGGCTTGCTAGTAGGTAACAAGGAGTATAAAGCTGTAGCTATTATTTTCTATCAGTGTTTTGATAATTGCAAAGTGGTCAGGCAAGGCTTCCCTGTGACTTGACTTACAGACCTTAAATTTTGTAAAGCAGGAAAAAAGCACCTCTTGTAAACAAATGCTCCAATAAAAACTCTGTCTGAGATACCCTGCTTGCACAGTTCTAGAGGTAAAGAAAGGCCTGGTTAAACACTGTGAAACATGATGGGTGCAAATTCTACAATCAGAAAGAAAACAGACTGGGAAGTCACAAAGAAAGTGTTCCAGAGCACTTGAGAACACAGGACTTTTTGAAAATCTTGTCCTATTTAAATAGTTATGGTGAATGGGCAGGAAGTCACCAGTGACATACTTAAGTCAATACTTTCAAAATAATTATTTAAAAATAAGATACTAAAATTTAAAAATCATACCATAGTTTACCATGGCAGAGCAGTTGTTTCTCACAAGAACATTCTCCACATTCATAGGCTCTCATTGCATTTCCTAATTCTGTCAGACTCAAGTTGAGCCTTGTAATTGTTCTGTGTAACACATTGTGTGCTGCAGTTTCATTTAAATGATGCTAAACTTTGTGAAGAAAATAATCTAGCACTGAATGAAGGATGTATAATGTATGAAAGCCAAGTCTGATATTTGGAAGCTGAGTTTGTTGGCTCCATAGTAACCACTTCACCTCACTGTCTATGCAGACATGCTTTGCATTTTAGTTCACTCTTATAGACTTGGTCTGTTGTTTACTTTCATTGTCTTTGTGAAAAAGCAAAGAGAATTAGTACAAAGCTATCACAGGACAAGACATGCTGAGATTCTGAATGGACTTCTGCAAAGTATTTTTTTCAATTCTATGCTTGAAGTCATCATAAATATAATAAATATGCACCTTAAGAGTAAGTCTAGTTGCTACAAATGAGGAGTTTGAGGAGTTGCTGCATAGTAATAAGGGGTTACTTCTTAAAAAAACTAAAATAACTACTTTAAGAGCATTTACTCTATTTTCCATAAGTAAATGGGTATGCCTTGCCAAAACAATTCTATAAAATCATCTCAATACATTTATGTATGTAGCAGCAAACATCCTCAGAGTAGAAGACAGGAATGAGAAAGGGGAGAATTCTTTCACTACCTAAGGTAGTAGAGGTCTATCAATAGAGGTTACTTCAAGATTCACATCGCAGCCTAGTCCTCTCATTGCTCTGGGCACCCAGTGTCGTTACGAAAATATCAGTACATGTACCCTAAGCTTTAAGGCCTCTCACTCAAGCAACACTGGGCTAAAAGAGTTATGGTTTTCGACAAGTACTTTGTGAAAAAGAAATATCTACATTCAGATTTAACTGTACAATAAATTAGCCCCCTATAGAGTTCAGCACAAACATAACCTTTTCAATCTTTTCAACAAAGATTACATGATTATGTTGGTAATATGTTTGAAATATACATGAATTATGGCCTTCCTCTTGGGAGTAATCAATCAGACTGGTCACAGTACTGCTGAGGATGAAACTGATGAAGAAGAGCTGTCCAGTAAGACAGGAAATCTTTATTTTCCTTAACAAACCATTTGGCAAAATATATAAAGTTTCATAAACATGAAACAGGACAGAAGCAGAACTGTTTTCTCTTCATCCTGCTGACAAGCAACAGATGGTGGTGCCAGTATTTCTAACAAATCTCTAAAATATATAGTGATCAAGAAAAATTTGTTTTAGCTTCATTCTAACAGTGTGTTCCACTTTGCTGTTTGACTGAGAAAATTTTTTAATTAACTTCAGTCATTTTTTATAAAGCATACAATGACCTACAGTTTTCTCCTTATTTCATCCAATTTATTTGAGAAGATTCACTCTTGCCTTATAATCATGCAAAGAAGCAGACTACTGAGTCAACTACCTACAATTATAATATGTTCTGCACTATGCTGATTCCCAACAGAGGCCCGAATTGGTGACAGATATAAATGCAATCCTCATATATACCAAATTTCTAACAATTACAGAAAGAACCAATTCCCTTATTTAGGGAGAGCAGAGTGCTCCTTTAGATTCATGAAATAAACGCCATGTGCTCATTATTTTGAAATGCTGTCTCAAAATTATGATCTGTCTTTAGACACTAGAAAAAAAACCACTTAAATTATTTGTCATAAAAAGTGAAAAAGGGATTTCCCTAGAACTGGCATTAGGAAAAATTCTAGAGAAAGCATTTGTACAGAATATGAAAATTCAATGCATTTGTATTTATATTATTGAATGACAACAATATTAAATTTCCATTATGGCATTCTTTTACAATTAAAGAAAATCTGAAGGTGCATTAGCTGTATTTGTACTTCTACCACACCAGAGAGACTTTATACTGAGATCACATGACAAAGTAAATAAATAAATCTAATAATGTTTGAAATTTTACTGAGAAACTTCCTTTACAGTTCAACTGTTTTCCCATACAACATTTATCATTTTCCCCCCTAAAAACTTGCAACACCATAATACAATTGGCATACCCCTAAATGTCATGATCAATGCTTCCGAGAACAGTCAATACTACTGCTCTTATATGCAAAACATTTAATAATATATTTTACATTCATCAGAATGAATGCCTGGCTGAGGTAGACTCCTAGGTGATTATCTTGATTTATTAACTCATCCTAGTGAGTCATTAATTCCCAGAAAATGACTAGCTGCTCTGAAGACATCACTGAATTTATGGGTTTATGTCAGATTCAGAAAATGTATGCTTACAGGGTACTGAGGAAGTCTGCTAAATATTAGTAGACATCATAAAAGAAAGAATTATTTGGCAATAAAATATATTGTCAGGTATTTCATTAAAAACATAAGTTGTGCGTGACAGATCAAATAACATTAATTCTGCAGCTAACAACACACATCACAAAAACAGCATGCATTTTAGCTGTGTTTCCCAAGTGATGAATTGCCTGTAATAGTACAAGCAAAGATCACAGTGTATAAACAAGAAAAAAACGGGCCCATGGCTGAACCTACACTGACCCCCAACACAGACTCAAACCCAGGTTCTCTTACGATACCTATGAATCACAGCAGGCTTCAACAGTCCAGTTAAAAAATCCAAAACCAAACCAACCAATCATAAAAAACCCCCCAGCCCATGAAGTTCGGTCCTTGCTGACAACATTCAACTTAGGAAGTATGTAAATATTCTATTTGCTATGGCAGAATGTACTGGACTAAGGAAAAAGCTCTAGGAGCCACACAAAACAATTACATTAATATAAAACCTTTACAAGTGAGCAAGGAATCCCTGATACAGAGATATCTTAATTTTCATGAAATGTGACCATGTTAAATTTTCAAAATTTCATAATTCTTTAAATTTTATTTCCCATTATAACAATGGAAATATTTAGACACAATACATTTTTACATCAGTAACTTGATCAGTGTTATTGCTATTACTTACTGATATTAGTTTTCCTAATTATTTGCTCTACATTTTAGCTCCTAGCTTAGGAATGTAGGTGGTTCATTATTGGATATATCACTTATAATAAATGCTACTTAAAACATGTTGGTCATTCATCTCTTCAAAACCACATAACAATCAATGCTGTAAGCTAACTCTACAGTCAACTTTCAAAATTAAATGTATTTCGGACTCCACTAATTTCTTTTTATTTTTCATATTGCAATTTTGAAACAAAACTGGATTTCCAATTAAATACCTTTATTTATAGAACTATGCAACCTACCTTTCTTAAGACAATTTTATTCTTTACAAGTTGACTCCAACAATCGATTTAATCTCATTGCATCTGAAACAAAGTATGTTTGCAGCTAAAGTATTTGATCTTAAAATGGACAAAATGTATGAGATAAAGTGAATTCATTATTGAAGATAATTGCTGTGAAGAGTTCAGGATTTGGACCTGAACTACCTAGTATCTGTATCTGCGGTAGAGGCAGGTGGATGGGGAGAAAGAACCGAAGGAAAATTCTGCATTTTCACAAGTCCCCTAAATTAAGAAGTACATGGCTAGATGACAAAATTAGAGCTGGTATCAGAACCATAATGAGAAAGCTCTGAGTAGGGAACTATCATACAATGATTTAAACCACCAACATACAAAGTTGCAGTTGGAAAGGCAAGTGCAGTTCTAAGCTCTATCTTTCTCTGAAAAAGGAAGCACATCATACTGTTAAGATAACACATGGAACACTGCATTCCAGCCTGACCAAGTTAACTCCTCTGAACTTTATTTCTGATTTAAAAGTGCTAATTTTGACTCCGGTTTATCATTCAATGTTGCACAGTATGTCCTGCATCATGCCAAAAACATACTGAAATAGTCCTATTTCAAAAAAGATTACTCAAAATGCAGCAGGTGCAGCAGAAGACCATTAGGATGACCAAGAGAACAGTCTGTTTTGCAAAACTGAGACAGATTGGCATATTTAGACTAAGAAAATAAAAAAGGATTAGTGTTTTTATATAAGCATCTGTGAGACCTTGAAAGGCACTCTCAGAGAGCTGTGAGGGGCCTCCTTCTGTTATCTCCTTTTGATAACTAATCCTGTTCTGTCAGGTTGGAGCAGTCCCTGTCTTGTTTCAGGCCCATGCCCTCTCCCTGTCCGTCAGCCTTTCAGTCACTCCCACCCTGTTTTCTTCTTGGCCCCTATTCCCTCATCCCATCCTTGTAACACCCCCATGCCCCCGGTAATTGGTTTCTGATACTTCTTTACCCGCCCTGCTCATCCCATGTACCTAACCCAAACCAAGGTCTTTGCCTTTGTCTCTGAACACTGGACAGTGCTCACACGTGGCTGAAATAAACATCTCTGTAAAATCCCTGCCAAGGCCCTTCCTGCTTCTTTACCTGCCTCTTCTCAGCAACAACACCACCTACAACAAGCATCAGACACATTAAGCACCAGACCACTGTATATCAAAATCAAGCTTTCCTTGAGGGAAGAGGCAAAAGTGTATCAACAGAATCACTACATCCTTGGACTTTTATTTGCAATGAATATCACAAGGCTATTTTCTTTGGAAATATGACCCCATTTAAGTCAGTGTTGGACAAATACACAACCTAGGAAAATAAAAACTATAAGCTATCAAGAACTGAAATTTTTTTCTTTTTTATGTAAGAAATGGAGGCTACAACATCAGAACATGAATGCAGAACCTAGACTGTCTGTACAGAGATTACTGAATGGACTCGGTTCACAATTTTCCACTCTATGCAGCCTCCTCTGATTTTACAAGGTTTGTTTTATAGCAAATATTAGCTGGTCAACAGTGTCACTGAAGATACATGGACCCAGAAGCCTAAGCAAAAAAAAATTTAAATGAATACAGCTTATTTGAGAGCAAAGTTTTGTTTCTCCTTTTAAATAAGCACTCTGAAGATTACATTAGGACAACATCACTCTGAAACAATTGAGATAAAAATTAGAATGCTTTCAAGTTAAATGCCTAAACAACAGACAGCTTCATTATACTAAGCAAATCTGCCAATACGTCACTTAGCAAGCCCCTGCAGGGAATCTTTCAAGCAGTCTGCTCTGCAAAATACTACTGGTACAGCAACCACAGCAATTTCACAAAGGCTGGTAAACAGCACAGTGCGTGTCCATCTTCAGAGTTGTTATCCAAACCTATAGAATCCATAAGAGAGAAAGAAACGCAGATATCCATGTAGCTTACATGTTCCAGTAAATTCACTTTTCCTTAAACAGTAAGCAACACTGCCTTGAGGGCTGTAGGCAAATGTGTATGGCAACAAGTAGAGAAACAAAGAAATAGTTGTTTCTATCATTGTGAGAACAAGATACACCTATTAAACCGCAGCCTGCATAAGCTCTGGTGCATACTGATCACCGTAGCATATCCTAAGAATGAAAAGAACTTCAATGTGACCTATATTCTATGTCTTCTTAGAGCCTGGGAAGCACCCTTGAATCTAATTTTAAAAGCTACCATGTAAAACCAATTAGGGTAGGATGCACTAAGCCAATCACTTTTGAAGGCCTCTCCTGTAACAAGCCACAAAGATGAATTGGCTTTACAGATTATTACCTAATAAAAAAAAAGGGAAAGTTTTAAAAATATGTCGAAACCCTGAATTATCTTTTTCCAAAAAAGGTGTGACTTAAAATTTTAGTTATATCATATTATTGTACTACATATATTTTTCATTTTTAGGTTGTATTCTCATCACACATCCTGTTAAACCTGCATTATTAAAATTCCACTAACAGACTAGGTGCCAATTTAACTGCTTTACTATCTGATCTTGCTCAAAGAAAACACATTTATTTGAACAATATTATACATCAACATCAGTACTATAATAAAGGGAACTGTAATACAACAATGGAATCATGGGAAGCTGTCAAGAAAAAGGTGATCAAGTCCTTTGTATTAAATTGGGTATATTTCATTTGAAAAAAATCTGTGGCTTTGTTGAATTCACCACCATCACATACATAATCCCTTCACCCCTTTGAATTAATCCTGTGGGATGAATTTATTTTTTACTGTAGAAGCTACTAAATGAAGTGTGCATAATGATTTTCTTGTATTTTAAATTGTTATTTTAATTTAATTAATAATTTCCTCAGCATACTTTACTGAAATGACATTATTGAGTACCTCAAATGTTTTTCACACTACAGGGGGAAAAAATCGGAAAGAAGAAAAATAATAGATATAAGAAATAACACCCCACTGTGGAAAGTAGAGGGGGAAAAAGAAGTCACTGGCTGTAGCAGGACTGGGGAGAAGTTAAAAGCCTTCAGTACTTCAAAAATACATTTTAAAATAAAGGAATGGACATGTGGCAATACACTTCTATCATGTAACATCATGACTTGGTCTCTCTTGACTTGCAGGGCTCCTGGAGAAGCATGTTACAGGGATTAAATCCCTTTGAATGTTAATGTGTTCCTCTTTTGAACCACAAAGAATATTAATCCTACTCCCCTCATCTACCAACAGCTGCACTGTTTTTTCCTACTTGACAGAGTGGAACCAGATAGCATAGCATGATTGACCTAAATGTAAATATTGCTGTTTGCAACAACTGGTGGCTTTTTGCAGAAATTTAACAAACCAAGTCATCAGCTCACCTGCAGCACAAATGAGTGTTCAGGCATCTAGAAACCTCTTTCTAAATACTGTTGTCAGAAAAATTGTAAAATTAATTTATTACCTCATTAAAAAAACAAACACGCTTTACATTGAGGGCGCCCAGTACTGAAATGTTTCCAGTGAAAAGGCATGCATGTGTGTACACAAATACACATGCATATATAACTTTACAATTGTAAAAAAGCAAGTCAAAGCCAACAGTTCTGTTCAGCCATGACTCCACCGTATAGAGTCATACATAAAAACTTTAAGAATACATCTCAACCCTACAGTTAACTCTCATTCAGCTACTTCATACAGTTTGTGAAAGGACTCCGATTCCTACAAAAGCTAGATAACATAAGGCACGAATATGCAGGATGACCCTCAAAAAAATCCACTAAATTTCCATTATCAAAATAAGTATTTTCCACATTTGAAGAGTTTTCAGTCAGATAAACTACCAGAGTGTTTCCATTCAGATTTAAGTGTACAACTGACTGATAAGCCAATATGGAACCTGATTTCTATATAATTATTAAAAAGTCTCACACTTCAAAGCTAGGAAACAAATATTGTAATAAATATTCTGAATTTTCACATACATTTTGGATATCTCTTTTTTTGGAATTGTTAAATATCAACATTTCAGAGGTTGTTTATATGTAAACCATTAAGAAACTAGCACAGTTAATATTCAGAAAACAGATTATGGTGATTAATGGAAGTTCCCAACCAATAAAAAAATTCTTAAAATACCATCTCTCTGACACTATATGATAATTTTGAAGCCTTTGGCATGAATTATTATTTACACTTAATGCACACTGTGCTGATACATTTTTCAAAAATCACAGTACCATCAAAAACACCTAACAGTGTTATGCTTCATTTATTGAAGTAGTTCAAAAGCAGTTCCATCTGTTAGACAGTGTACATACAGAAAAGAGCAAGAATTTCCCACACACTATATATATACTACTGGCCAAGGAACTTAAAATTACACTTGTAGTGCATTTTCAGAATAAAGATGCTTAACAAGAATCTACTGTTTCCATATCTATGATAAGAACTATAAGAACAAAAAGTTACCGATATTAACATATTTTAATAAGAAAGCTATTTTAAGAAAGAATATGACTGCATTTAGGATTGTATCCATTTTAAAGTGTATTTATGTGTATGTATTTCTTTCAATTCACATGGGATATTTCAGCAGAGATAAAAATCTTGAATATCTTTCATTTTCCAAAGAGGTACTATTAACTCCCAGGAAAATAAGGGTAACAGTCTGCTACATGCAGAGAGGCTCTTACCCCAGGGTTAAAACAAGGCAATTCAAGATTGTTTCAGAGCGAGCAATGGATTTATAATCTCCGCTGGAAAGCTGCATGAAGGCAATTATAGAGCATTCACCATCTAATAACTTGCTACCTGGACATCCAAGTACCCCCTCCCCCACAAACCAGATAATTATGGAAATAGAGATGAGGTAAGAAAAATGTAATCTGGGGAAAGTAAAGCATGTCAGATATGAAAGGTGGTTTCTGTAAGAATTCAAGGGTTTAAACATTCCTGGCTGGGGAGAACAGATACTTTTCAGATTATGTCAAAAAATTTGAATCCAAAAATTTAGCATCTACTGTTGCAGTTCTGCTGCAATAAACTGTTTCAGTACTGAAAACATATTTAGTTCTTTACGGCTGACAAAGGTGAATTGCATCCTAAGCCCTTGCTTTCTACTAATTATAACATATCAAATAGAGAAGAATGCTGAACTTGAAAAACACCGTTTCTAAGAACAGGTGGAAGAGCTTTGTCCAAAGACTCTGGAGTAAGGAAAAAATAAAACAGACTTCATTCTAGTCCTGTGTGTTTGAAAATACTGGATCTGATCTCTATTTACAGTAATTATTACACTAATTCCCTAGTCTGGTAAATTGGACTTAAAAGTGAACACAGATGAAATAAGTACCAGCCTTACTGCATTTCACATAAGTCTGGCAATTCAGAAACTATGTTAAGACAAAGAACTGTGTAAATCACTGCGTAGAAGTTATAAAATCATGTTGTTTATTCAGCTATCTTTCATGTAAAAGCACAGATCAATTTCCTGGTAATTTCAATTCAAGGAAAGAGGGGGTGGAAAGGTGAGAAGAGAAAGAAAACTTCTTCAGATAGATTAACACTGACCCATCCAATCAGTTAAGGAACAACTTGGAACAGCTCCCAAGGCTAAAGCAGCTCCCTTCCCAGTTTTGCTTGTCCAGATGGAAGATGAACACATTTCAGGATTTCAAGCAGTGCTTTGGCTTGGAATCTGATGTGTTACTCCATTTTTAGGTTTAAAAACCCCTCAAAACTTATTTGCTTATTTCAGACAGTAGTTGATTAAAATGTTTTGAGTATAACAAGATGTACCATACTGGGAAGGTTGTGGGAAGCAGTCAGATAAGGGATGGGGGGGGGGGGGGTGGGGAGAAGAGGGTCCTAAATAAAAAGGGGAAACAATACTATGAAAGAAATTTCAGAATCTCCTAAACCTGGTCCTCCACGTGCCCCTCCCCTTCACCCCTTAATTTCTATGGAGATCTTAGGTAGCTGAATTTCAATTATTTCATCACCTTATAAATGTTGAAATGGAAATATGCTTTTTTCAGATGAAATTCTAGCTGTTTGTTTGCACCAATGCTTCTTCTGACCACCTCTTAATCTAAAGAATTTTTCTCTATTTCATCTTATACTAATTTATCTGATAGCATTTAAATTTCAGTACTACTCAACACATTACAATGCTAATGATATTACACAGTCTTCCAATGGACACCATCTAAATTCTGTATGTGATCCAAGTATATCTTATCACTCAGAATAACGCTATTTTTTTCCCAGCATTTGAGGCTAATGACATCATATGAATTAATATGACAGAAATATAACAGATGCTTTCACTAAACTTAAGTGATTCAATCCTACGCTCTCTTTGTTGAAGGTCTCTGGTTCAGTCACCCTATGCAGTCTTTTCTGCCACAGATCTGCATCAGGTATTTATTAAAATAAACAGTAATAGTTTTAAATTAGTATGCACTGCAAGAAGTAATCTTTGAAAACCTGAAGAACTGCAGAATAATAAGGGGAACTGGAGGACTAAAACCCCACGGTTAAAAAACTACTAAAAAAATTAATTTGCTTTGTTCTTTACTTATCAGGGTCAGCAAGAGAGGCTGTAATATAATAAAATAGCGTGCACTGTTGACAGGAGACACTGCTTTATCCTCAAGGGAATTTCTTTTGCAGTTGTCCTCTGAGTTTAATCTTATTGCTGTGGCATCTCTTACTCATCTTACTAGCACAGAACCAGGGTAAAGCTGAATAAGCTATCAACGGAAAGAATTAAAAAGCAGACCAGTAACTGAAATTGTGCACTAATAAAAAGTATGCTGAAGTGTATAATCTGGTATTTTCACATTTTACGATATTGTTAGATTTTTAAGTTACACCATCTATTTAGTGAAACAATGCTCAGTGAAATACCAGTTGCAATCTGGAAGTCAGAGGCAATTTACAACTCATATAAGGTTTCCTTTCAGGCAGCAAAGAAAGTAACAGCAGAAGAGCTTAGGTTTGTATTGAGAAGACTAAGATTTTTAAGCCTTTCTAGTTCTATAAGGGCTATAGAAGCTAAAAATATCCTTTCTTACCCCATCTGTTCTAGATTTCCTTTGAGCTACCAACTTATTTGCTTAGTTTCAATTCAGAGATTCAGACCATGTTTTTTCTCAGGTGTAAAATTGGAAAATATTTACTCAAGGAGATTTCAACTTACCTGATGAAGATCACTGCCCAAAACATATTCCTGGAAGTAGCCTGGTGCAGCAGATGATGCTCTAATTGCTTGCCACAGCTTATAGTGACAGCCTCCAATATAATGGGACTTAACGCCAGGAAGGTGGTTGTAGTTTCTAAATACAAATGCTTTCAGTGGCGTTCCTCTGTTTACAATGGTGCTTACTGCAGCTACCTAGTAAACGAGAAGGAACAAAATTAATTATATATGATGATAATAACCATAATATGAGAATGAAAGCTTCCCACCATATGAAATTCAATTTATGCATTAATGCACCTCTGGAATTCTTACAAGGTTCATTATTTATTTACATTTTTATAATGTCTATCTAGATTTTAAAAAGTGGAAAGTAAAACAAGAGACCCAACAAGAGACAAGAGACCCAAATCCCTAAAGAAAATGCTATTTTTAACCTGCAATTAATTGTTTCCACTGGCTATTCTGTTTCTATGAATATCTATGATTTTAAACAAATGCTGGAGTCAACTCAACTACATGATTTTAAAATACTTTTCCTTTTGAAATAGTATTTAATTCTCAAAAGTCTGTAACCAGCAATACAACGCCATTAAATATGAATGTCAGAACTGTCAATCAATTTCTCTCTCCAAGAAAATGATTACTTAATATTGCAACTGGAGTTAAAGAACTGTAGTAAGAATTTCTCCTCCACAAGAATCAAACTTAAGTCTTTTAAGATTTTTTTGTAAGGATACTGAAATGTCAGTAATAGAAATCACATATATTCATCTAACTGAAAAGCCAAAATGGTAGTTCCATTGAAAAAAAATCCCAACTATGACAACAAAAATAATGTATCTTACAGATCTAATCACAAGGGAAAAGCACATGTAGTTACAGGTGAGTGTTATAACGTGCAAGACCTTTAGGAGTGATGCAGCCAGCCTGGTGGGCACTGTCAGAACAACACTCTTTAGCCAAGGGGGTGTTCAATTCTATCTCATTTACTGCTTTACCAAGTAGGGTGTTTTCATTAACTGTTACTCAACAGCACAGCTGATGCTGTGACATCACTGTATGCATTTTAATTCTTCAGCTGCTTAACTGAAATAATTTTATTCACTGTAAATTCATCCTTCTAGAAACCAAAAGCGTAACTTCCACATTACAATGTAAAAGCAAAACTGCCTGATCTGCACTCCATCATCTGATGAAGGAAAAGTTTCCTGTTTTTCCAAAAAGGAGGGTTTAGTTCTAAGACCTACCAGAAGCAGTAAGAAAAATGACTTCAGAAAATTTAATAGAAAACTTACTAAAAGGATGCTTTCATTTTTGGCAATACCCACATACACTCCACGATACAGTCTAAGTTGCAAAGTGCTCAGCATCTTCTGGAAAAACCCATCTTGCCATGAATTTAATAGCAGCAGAGCACAGAACTGTGTGTTTTATTTTGGTTTTGATGTGCCTTGTAAAGAGTGCGACCACTGACAACACTATAAAGAGATTACTGGGAATAGTTAGTTTCAACTCTATTTATATTCACATTTTATTACTGAAGAACATGGAAGGAAGCCAAAGATCCTGGTTCAAAGATAACTTCCAAGTCAACATAGGATAGCTTCTCTCTCAGAAAGCAACATACCACACCAGCCTTTTCATGTCCTTCTTTTAGACATGGACTAGGAATGCAGTCAGTAAGGCACACGTTTCTATGTTTAGAAAAATGAGAATATCTTCCATTTAACAGTAAAGCATTGAATATAGTGCTATGACACCAAAACACCTGTTAATTACAGATTGTTCTGAAATATATCCTATTATATTTCTCTTCTTTCTTCACATCCTATCCTTCACCAAAAATAAAATACCCATGCTTTCTCATCTTTCACTCTCATGCTGCTGTAATGCCCCTCCTATGACTTGGTGCCTTTTCTATCACCCAGGAAGAGATCTTGAGGCCCAAGAATATGACTGGAGAAAAACAGGTACTCCAACAAAGTGGGAAAAAACCCTGACCTCTTGCAAGACAGTAACAAGATCACAGCTGACATGACAATCTCCAGACACTAGAATTCTTACATGAAAAAAAACAAGCTTTGCAGAACCCCAAAATGCTGACCCAGTATTTCTAGGCTTACAAGTTTTTTAACATCTCTGCATATATTCCAACTAAAAGCAATAAAAATATCAGAAATTGCTGCCAAACATTAAGAATCTAATTAAATTCTGTCCTTTAAAAACATGGGCTATCACATAAGGAAGTCCGAAGAGCACTTCAATATTCATGCTGTCTATCCAATATTCTTCTAGGCACAGAATCTTCTCAGAACTCTTGAAAGTACTTGTGAAATATACAATTAGCATTTACCTTAGAAAACTGTACTTACCTTTGGACATTTGGACTTTCTTGCAGTTTCAATCATAAGATTTGAGCCCATTTTTTCTCTAAAAGAAAGTGTAAAAAATTTTTAAAAATTTTTTTTAAAAACTGAAAATGCTCCATTAGTTTAGCATGAACAAGACATACATTTTTATCATCCTTGTTTCTGAGACCTTTGCATTTCAAAGAAGCGATGTTTGTATTTCACTTTAACAATCAGACTTCTACAATTGACTTCAATGGACTAACATTTCAAAGCTTCTAGTCTGTTGGAAATAAGTCTGAAGAGTGACTGGAGAGGTCTTGATTCAAGTTACTCAGTTCACATACTTAACAATAAATCATTAGGATTACTCAACTACATAGTTAGACAAAATACTTTGCTACATTTAGGAATCAAAAAATCAACATCCTTATTTAGTGGCTCTACAGTAATGAAAAATCATTGTTTTGTAATTACAGAAACAAAAGCTACAGAAAGGTGGCATTCCATATGATTTGGAAGAAAGTTAAAACATCTACATGTAGTGTTCCATAACAGCAATCCAATATGCATGTACCATTCCTTTTTGAGGTAATATTTTTTCACATAAATACGTGTTTATAAATCACACCAATGGTCAGCATTGTAATTTCTTATATATCAGGGTCAGTATTCCTGTTGCTAACTAGAAAATAGCCCTTCTGCACAGTAGAGGAGACTGGAGCAAATTACCATACTAGCCAGTAATCCCAGCTCACTATCTACTTCAACTTTGATTTGCTTACAATAAAGGTATTAAAGTCCTATAGAGTGGGTGGTCACCCAATGACTCCTTTATATCAGCAAGCTTTCTTCCTCCTCTAGAACACAGCTCACCCAAACACTGCTGGTGCATCTGCCTTATTCTGCAATGATGATTTTCCATACTGCCATACTTTTAAAGAAAAGATATTCCACATGCTGTTGTTACGAGATCATCCATCAGCTTGCACTCATGACAGGAGGGAGTAGCGCTTCCACTGTTAAAAACACTGTTATTGACCTACTGAGATGAGAAGATAAAAGAAGCTTTAAAGGCTGCTGTAGCAGCAGTCCTCTGTGCAGACAGTAGACTGTACGTGCAATTAGGACAATTTGCTGTTCTCCTAGTGGATATTTGTGCTTGAAGGATGGCTGCATATATGCCCTTGACAGAAGGAAGACAGGTTCCAGTTCTACGATGGAAAACTCCTGCTGACACAATTCTTGTACCAGTAGCACTGTTTTGTTTTCTTTTTGCATTGATTCTAGTCTCAGAATCACCAGCCAGAAGGGGAAGAGTGACATCTGCACTCACTAGCTGATTACAGAAGGAGACGAAGGCACTCCGAACCATGAAGTAGGAATAAAAGAAGTGAGACTGACAGCGGTGAGATATCAAAGACATCTACTGATTTGCATCACTTTCATCTACTTCTGAAATGTCTATATTAGCTATTTTTTTTCCAAACCCCAAATGCAAAGATTAAAAAATGCGTAAGCAATATCCTCTGCTTAATTATGGGAACCATCAACTACCTTATCACATCCTGTTTTTTATGAAGGCAAGAAACTGATACTCCAGAGTAGGTACAAGAAATCCTTTAAATTACTGGGCAACTTCAGACATTACAGTCTAAGAAGAAAAGTTTAATAGAAAAAAAAAAAGTTTAATATCACATTCACATTTATTTATTATTAACACTAATTGTGTATTAAATAAATGTATTTTCTCACTATTAAGTTTTCTTTTATGACTTCACAGCAGAAGTATTTCCAGTTTATTCACATACTGTGTTAAAAAAAATCTTCTAATTTTAATTTTATTGAATAGACCTCTGTTATCAAAGAAAAGAAGAAACTGCTAATTCTCAAGATGCCTTACTATCTCAAATAACTTGTTTGCTTTTGTTAATGATAAAGACTCCTAACGTGTCTTTAGGTCACTGGCTACTTTTTCCCCAATCCTGCAACATAAATATTCTCTAAAATGGGGAAACCAGGACTGTAAATAATATTTCAAATGAAACTGTATTGTAAATTAATAAAATGGCATTATAGTATTTTCTGTATTTTCAATCCCAGCTGTCACACATTGAATCATCTTGTTTGACAAGCATACAGATGTTTCATTAAACTGTCCGTTACAACACCAAAATCACTTTTGATATTAAAGTTGCTTTAAATCCTGAAAGCATTTTACATTTTTCCACTCATCAGTTATTATTTTACACATAATTTCTTTTGCCATCCTGTTTTTCCATTTATCTACTTTGTTTGTGTCTGTCTGTGACCTATGTACTCTAGACATGACCTACTTAAACAAGGAGTTTCTTTCACAAACATTGCTCTTTCATTGCTTCAAGTCACTAACATTGCAACACTTATTTCAATAATGTTACGAAGAACATATTGCCAACCACATGACGAAAGAAACATTCTAATGACCTGTAGCAGTGATGCAAACACTCTGGAGAAAGAGCACTCAATGCAAAAATCAAAATTTTAACTTTTACCCTCTTCTAACAACAGTAGTTACCAGGAAACTATGACTTCTTTACCAAACCTACAGAGGAGGCTTTTATGTCATGTGCTGGAATGGAATGTGTTGCCCATCTAGTCACTAGAGAGCAGTGACAATTTATATTTCACTCTGAAAAACAAATACTGAAGTATTATTACTTGTATTCCCTAGTACATGCATTATCCATTTTCCTATCAAAACACAACATGTGATTTTTATCCAGGGCTGCATACAGTGACTGATTGCTTATCAAGACTATAAATTCCCAACATGAGATTTTAGCTAGCTTGTGAAAACCCCTAGCTGCTCACCAAATTTCTCCAGTGGTTTCTTAAGATAGCATGCAAGAAGAAAATTTTAGATGTCAACAACAGTCAAAAGAAAACAGAGAAGCTGGAACTATAAGCCAGGTTCTTACAAATGCAATTCAATATAGTATTACATAAATTGATATGTTGTAAGTAAAATCTTCTGCATAATGTAAATGATTAAAACCAGTCCTCAAATTGCAACTCAAGAAATACATAGGAGGAGTTAAAACAGACACACACAGAACACTTGAAATGCATTCCCTAAAGTACTCTGAATAAAATGTCAGTTAATCAAAATTAGTTATCATTTTCTGAAATGCAATTTATAATATACCCCATGAACGCATGGAACATGAGCCTGATGAAACATCAACCTAATTATTTTCAGCAAGACTACCTTCTGACAGAAAATACCACCACTGATATTGTGGTAGAACTAAACATGTATTGCAAGTCTGCACATTGTCAATGGATTGTTCTATTTCAAGCAAGGCTGACAATTTACCATTTAAACTACAAAAACACACACAGCTCAAATAATGCTTTAAAATTCGAAGCAAAACATAAAGCAGTTTCGCCACGCTATTATAATGTTAGACCTGATCTTCAATATTGCTGTAAAGAGACACTATTATAACCTTACAATTCCCTTCTTAGCTCCAGGCCCCCACAACCACAGGGAAGCCTCTAGGAATCCCTTCAGCAAAATGCTGTGCAGGCATAGCATCCCCCTTCAACATCGCAGGTCACCAAGAAGTAATTTGTTGAACAGCACATTTGATTTTTAATTTACTCTATGGATAATATATTAATTGCCTGCTTTTGTCTATTGCACAGGAGTTCTTTACCTCCCTCGTGTGCTACATGTAGCTGCAGAAAAACAACAGTATTTTAATTAAAGGCATGTAAAATACTTTCACATGAGGTTATTGTGATTTTCACGAGACTTTTAATTGGGTAGAGAAGGTAACGGGGGAAGACAGAGAAAAATCTGACTTCCAAAAAAACACCTTCAGGTATCTAAGAAGAAAAGCTCATCATAATTATTTGACAAATGTATTTATTTCTGAAAATTTGCAAGAGCACAGAGAAGTGCTCAGAAGCTTCTCTCTCCACTTCATCAAAGATGCTTAAAATTCAGACAACACTGGTATTCCCACTATTATGTCATAAAAAACTCTTTAATCCCATTAAACACAGTAATCACATTCCCCAATGAACTTGTTATTACTTATCAGAAGGAACCTTTTACTATTTTACATTTTCTCTCAGAAAAGATTTTTCCAGTTCTTTCAGTGGCAGGGTCAACTTATGCTGGTTGGGAAACTATGACCTTAGTTTGCTAAAATTCATCAACAACTGAACTATCGATGCAAATACAGATGAATAAAACTAAGAAAGAAAATCTGTAATATAATAATTCCTTCTAGTGGCTTTTCCTGAATAGCCACCAATGCATGTGAATACACTCCACAGGCAGCTCTGACACTGCAGAAAATTTTTCACTGCAACCCTTACAGCTCATTTCCCTTTCAAAAAAAGTGGCAATGAACAAAGCCCTCCAATGTAGTAGCAAACATTAAAAAAACCCTACTACTGCACATTATTTCATTTCTCACCAATCTCCTTTAAGAAAAAAGGCACAGCAGGTGGCTAATAAAATTTGTAGCAAATCTGCAATGAGTCAGATCAAGCAGAGCTGGCAAGCGTACAGGAATATAATCAGAAATCAGTGCAGTAAAGCTTACTTTATTCCCCAGAAATGTAAATCATTACATTAAAAGCTTTCAACATTTTGGTAAATGTGAAAACAGCTATTTCAAAAGAATGAGAGTATATGCTAATCCTTTCTAGCTGTTTTAAGAATCTGCACACCAGTGAAGCAATTAAAAAAATGCACTCAGACATTACACTAATTATTTTTCACCAGCTTATCTTTTACTTACTTGAGCATTTTTTCCCATATATCACTGTCATAAAACGCATGGTTCCAGCCCATTTTGACTGTTCCAACAATGACGTTCTGCTTAAAAACATCTGATCCTAATTTATGGTACAGTTCTTCACAATCATCCAGGGGGATATGGAACAACCCCAACATAAAAGCCAATATAGCTCCTGAAAAAAACAAATATTTTGCAGTGTAAAATGTATCCTGCAGTAAGATTACAAAGATGGATTACCAGTTAACGTAGTTCATTAGTTAACAGAGTATCTGTCTTGAAACAGCAAGACTAATTTGACATTTATATCACTAAATTCCTGCTCAGAGATCACAAACTATACTATAAAAGAACATACACAAGATACAAAAATCTGTTTTCAAAAATAGAAATATGGGAAGTTGAAAAATTACATTATTTCAATTTGCAGATGACAACAAGCATATGGCAGAAAGCAAATGAAATCTACTACTTTACATGGAAAGAGAAACGAGTAAAAGAAATCTTTGTTGGGGTACTAAAAATTTATTTGCAGTATTATTTGTTACCAAGCAAACTCTTAAGTCAGTAGAGACATATTCTGGGAAAAATCTGTAAAAATAAAGGCGATTTCAGTAGTTTGGATTACATTTGGATGCAACCATTTATAATTAGTTTCATACATGCTGCCATCTAGTGTGTGCCTAACAAGAATTATGATCTACCCTTGTAGAAACAAAATAACAACATTCAAAAAGCATTGCTGCTAAATACCGTTAAAAGGACTGTGGAAAAATACCATTAATGCATTACTACAATTTTTAGGATATATTAAACTGAGAGGGACACATATAACCTTTAAATTTAGCTGTGCCATACTGTGGGAACATGTAATTAAGCATTAGGAATAATTAGGACACATGATTTTTTTTTCAATCTGGAAATAAATGCCATAGGCTTGAATAAAACTAATTTTAAAAGCTGTCAATTCTTGAAATAGAGTAAGAATATAATGCATGTGCAGAAAAACCTACATGCAGGAAGTTACAGATGGCTTTAAAGGAAATATGACTTCCAAGCCCTTTTTCACTGTCACAATGCCCACCAATGTTACAACACAGCATTAGAATATTGATGGTCTCAGTTTCTTAAAAGGTAGCACACATGCTTAAGGCAACCTGGGCCTACTTGACACAGTTTCATCAAGAGAAACTTTCACAACTGCCAAATCACCAGATGCCTTCATTCAAGGCAGACTTAACACTGCAGCAGCAGAGAAACACCATTTTCCCAAGTCATGCAAATCCTCTGCCATATTCTCTTCCTCTAAACTCTCCAACACCAGTTCTACAATATCATGTATTTGCTATTTTGGTGAGCAGGTTCAAAGTATGCAGGGCATTTTTACAGCAACATTGCGCTGATCTTTCTCTGTGACTTGCCCGCATTTAAACCCTCTGACCCCCAGTGAAGAGAAGCACAGGGAAGGTAACTACAAAGGCCAGGATGCTGAATTCACAATTTCTTTGAATTTCTAAAATTCAAAAGCAAAACAGCTGAACAATAGTAAGAAATACAAAAACTGCACCAGGAAAGAGAAGTGCAGTGCACAAGAGACATCCTTCCTATCATTTAATCCATCGCTCTTGTAAAGCACAATTCATTCAACTGCAAGACTATTGCCATGTGTACTGTCAATACAAACTGCACTGCTGGCAGACATGCACAACCTCACCCAGCCACATCTTTTCATTTATTACTGCAAACTGGACAACTGCAGACAAAAGCTCAATTGTGTAAACAAAATTTAAAAAAATATGCTAAGTACTTACTAGCAGTCATAAATCCCAAAATTTGAGGAATAATTAAAAACAAAGTTAGTTCTAGTGACAGTAGTGGGAGTAAATTAAGAACACAAGGCCTCTCTATCCAAGGTAAAACACCTTTATTATCACTGAAGATAACATCAGAGAAGTATTTTGTAGAGAAACCATCTTCCAAAGAAACAACCACTTACTGCTAAACTAACTAACAAAGGCTTTATTTGGAAGACTATTAAAAATGTAAAGCAGGGGAACTATATTATGCCTACAAACAAATTCTGTCTAGGAGACCTAAACATTCTCCTCCACTATTCTGAGTTTATTAAGCAAATGTCTTGAAACTTACTTTATCTATCATGGTGATCTCTGTTTAATATAATTTCTGAATTAAACTGTATAGAATATAAGTATAGCAACAAATTTGAAGAATGTGGGTTTCTAAAGGAAATAGAGCTAGTAAACTACACCATACCTCCCATGTTAGAAAACGTAATTGTGCTGCTACTGGTCTAACAATTTCTGAAGGAGATTACCGTCTTAAAAGGAGAAATATGTTTTGGAGTTTCCTGCTTTCTAGGGAGGAGTAACTTATCACTGAGTCACAAGTGTAATTAAGTCTGGGTGGGACCTGTAGATATCATCTAGTCCAACCTCCTGTTCCAACAGGTATAATTAGAATAGGTTACTCAGTACTTGTACAGCCAAATTTTGAGTATCTCCACAGAGATTACAAAGCCTGTAAAGGCTATTTCTTTCCGTGTCTGACCATCCCTGCAAGAAAAACATGTTCCCATACCTCATTACAACTTCCCATACTTCAACTTGTCTGTTGGCTTTTCTCCTATCACTGTGCATCCTCAAAATTATTCTAGATTCACCTTCTTTTTATTTTCCCATTAGCAGAACGAGGATAAAGGCCTACCTTTAGCCTTCTCTTCTCAAAGCCAAATAAACCCAGTTTTTGCACTCTCCTTTACATGCCATGAGCTCCAGTCCCCTGATTTTTGCAGATTTGGCTCTCTGCCAGTCTTACTCATTATGTATAAAAACATACCCAAAAGATTAAGGGTTTATAGAGGAGCCCATAACAAGGCATTTGCGGCCAGAGACCCTCAAATTGTTGGGTACGTTCTTGTCCATGCAAGCAGGTCTTTTCTGCAAAGCTGCTTTCGAGGTCTTCAGCCCACCTCAGATGAAGGGCTTTGCACTTGGCTTTACTGAACCTGCCAAGCCATTTCTCCAGCCTGTACAGACCAATATGAACAGAGGGCACCACAGCACTGACCACTTCCTCTAATTTAGATCATCCAAGATCTTGCTACAGGCACATTCTGTCCTTCTGGCAGGTAATTAACAAAGACGAAACATTGCTGTTAATCAAGGAAACATGACTGACCCAGTATCAATTCATGAGGGATATTACCTCAGTAGTCTGTAAAGCTTCATAAATATCTAAGATAACTGTTTCTGTACGAAAGTTGAAAATTTCACGTAAATTGAAAAAACCAAATCAGTTTGAAGCCAGAAGTTTATCATGAAATGCCCAAAGTTCTTATTCAGAAGCAAAAAGAAAGATTCCAGAAATCACAACTGTACTTTTCCAGCTTACATTATAAGTCAGAAACTGCAAAATCTGTATTCTCAGATGTTCTTCTATTATATTGATAGCAAAACTCCAACTTGTGGCTTAATAATTACCTGTGCTTACGCCACAGATGTAGTCAAAAAGTTGATGAACCGGCTTTCCAGTTAATTCTTCTAGTTTCCTTAGAGTCTGAAGTGCAACTAAACCCCTGAAACACAAAATTCCACTTCACAATGGCAGTCTTATCTTACATAGCTCTAATCGTTTTTCAATCACCTTTGCTTCATTATAACTAATTATAATTTAATAACTGCAACAGAAAGAATCCTGAATATTTCAGGAAATAAAAGAGCAGCAGAACACAGTTAAAATAGAATGATGAAAACTAAGTATGAATTACATACTCAGGATACCAAAAATTGTATTCAACAGCTACAGCCGTATTGTTTTATAGCAAAGGCTTGGGGGGTGATCAATGTTTTGGATGTAGACTAAGGACAGATTTAGCTGCATGCCCCCCTTGGTCTTACAAGGCTATAATGCTGCTTAGGGCATAGTATTTTCCAGTGTGGGGTTTTCTTGGCTTCAATTCAATGTATCTGAAATAATGGGAGAGATGTATTAGAGACTATCAGATTTGTGCTTCGCTATCACAAAACTGTAGCTGGTGTGCGGCGGTGTGAACTCTGTTTGGATAGAGTAAGATAACTGTACATGGCAATACAAGCACCAAAACAAACACCATTCAAGCAGAAATGCATACAAAAACAACACCCATCCCTTAGATAGTCAGAAGTAACAGAAATATAACTCAAATTGTCTCTCTGAGCATTTATTTATCAAAGAGAGACTGAAAATTTACTTCTAGTTACACTACGAAAAAGGTTACGAGTATGTAAAAGCGTGGGAGTTTTACCTTGTTCCTCCTCCATCAATGCTGAGGATTCGAATTCCCCAGCCTTTCACAGGGTCTGTATATCCAATCAGAGCTAAAGTTTCTCTAACAGCAGCTTGAAGACTTTCATCATTAGCCTGTCTCAGTCGCAACAGGCACGGGATTAATTTTTCCTATTGACAAATACAAGGATATTTCATTCTAACCATATGTTTAAACCAAAAGAATCCATTCTTAAATTTACTAGTGCGGCATTAAAGTAGAAGTAATATCCTAGTTAAACTTGAAAGAAAACTTCTTCAAATCTGCATCTACCCATGTCTTTCTCTTAACAAGGGAAAGAAAGTATATCAACATCATGCTGTACACACCTCATTGCTATAGTAACTACATATCAGAACTAAACAATCAAGATTATATGAACATATTTTGAATACCTAGGAAAGCTACATTTACCAGTTTATTGACTTAGTATCACATCAGCCAAGTGTAGACTCAAGTATGAAGCACACCAAGTACAGGTAAAACCCCAGATTTGCTTAATAAGTTCCACACTGCTTGAAAACAAGAAATGACTTCTAAGTACACTAATATCAAAACAAAATTCAGAATGCTTTCTCACACAGAGTATTTTTTAAATGTACATTACCACAAAGATATACAGCATTACAATCAAAATGGGAGTAGTGAGTACACTCTTTCATAATAAAAGTAATTAATATATTTTTATGCGAATGTCTGACCTGTACCCTGACCAGATGATTCATCTGGCCAGCACTCCATTCCCAGCTACTTTTCCAGGAATCCTACAGTCTGTGCACAGGTTTGTCACATTTTGTGGAAAAAGGCACAAGGTTGACAAATGCTGTGATTTAGCTGGTACTTCTAGAATAGTCTACCACTCACCTCCTGCCCTCTCAATCCAGGGAAGGAAACAGGGAGGACTAGATTATGTGAACTTATTTGATGGTTCTCTTGTCATCTCTCTTCAAAGAAAGCATGTAAACAAGCATAGTAAGTACTGTGCATATACAGATCAACTGTACAGCACATTCCCATCTGGCCAACTGCCACAGAGTACACAGTGTACGACCTTTATCTACCACTGGAAAAAGCTATACTACCTATCCACATGACCATGCCGTATGCTTCTAAATTAAACACTGCAATCTTAAAAGCCTTAAGTCTTTTAAGTTTTAGCCTACCTAAACTCCCAGTAGTTTGCATATGAATCTCCTTGAACCAGCTAAAAAGACACTCAAACTGTAATCTTTGCAAATAGGAAATATGACCAGTCCACAAAAGCACAGAAGGAAGTTTTATGTTTTTCTATATCAATAAATTTGTCAGATTGATTTTTATCTAAGCATAACAACTATTTGCACCTTAATTGCAACTCCTCTGCTCTCTGGAAATTCTAGAAGATGATAGGTCAGCTCTTCAACCCTGTTGATGCAGACTCTTTGATTAGAGGATCTCCGTAGGGCTTGAACTAAAGCTCGGGTCCTGTTATCAATACTCACTCTTGCAATGATCTAAAGAAGACAAACAGACAACATAAAGCTACTCTAAGAAATGCATAAAATTTGTCAAGACTAATTTCAAGGTGTTATTTTAAGATTTCTCAGAAGCAATGAACAGCATATTGTACTAGAGATCTACAGGTTCCAAGTAAACACCGCTTAAATTGTCAACGAAAATATTTTGATTCTTTATTTAGTAGAAAACTAAGTAAAATTTACAGCAAGAATACACCAAACAAACATGTCAGTATGCATTCAGATGGATTTTCAGGGCAACTCTCTGGTATTCAAACCATTAACAAACCATGAACTGTAAAATTACTATAACTTCAAAAAAATAGCACAACTGTCTGTTGTAGATCTGTCTGTTATTATGGACTCTATGCATATATGAACAAAATATATGTACCTACAACACATACACACAGAGGTGTGTGTATATAGACACACTTTATATATAAACTTAAACAAACATACCTATACTTACATAAAACATTTAATACTTATACACGAATGTATCAATACCTACCTTTAAGTACACATACGTATTTGCAAGTTTACATATAGCATGCATATATAATATCTATATAGTTATATATATATGTAAAATCTATATGGTTTTACATGGGTACTTATTTATCAAAGTACACAGAATGAACCACAGAACAGTTTGGGTTGGAAGAGGCCTTAAAGATCATCTAGCTCCAACCCCCTGCTGTGGGCAGGAACACCACATATACACTTATATGGAATTACAAGTACTTATATGTAAGTAAAAGTATGTGCACGTATCCATGTAAGTACATACACAGGTATATACTTATTTATAAAATAAACGTGTGTATATATGCTTATATGTAGGTATATACACCAATGTAGCATATATGTACACTTTTGTAAAATATACATAGAAATAATACATAAATTAATACAAAACTAAGACTTGCCTTTTCTCTCTGAAGAGACAGATGCTTTTCCCTCTCTTCTGCAGTCCTGGCCTCTTTTGCTTTGTCCTCATCACTCTTCTCAGGCACTTCTTGTTCTTGCTGTTTACTCTTTTCTGGTGAAACAACTTTTGTATCAGATCTTAACTTTGGAACCAACCCACCAATATAGCTGTCAACAAAAGCTTGCACGCTGTTACTGGGATACGAAAGAAAGTTTGCAATACTTTTTTTAGTGGAAACTGGGAGAGCAGTATTTGTCTTTTCTGTACCCAAGGTCTCAGCTTCAGGAGCTAAAGCACCTGCTGAATCCACTCTCTTTTCTTCACTTGTTACAGTATTTGCTGATGAATCAAGCTTATTCCTCTCTTCACTTTCAGAGTCCTGCAATAAAGCATTCCTTTTTCTTCCTTGTTCCATAACAGAATTGTTAAAGTAAGAGTTGATATGATCAGCTACAAAGTTGTAAGTCTCTCCAAAATTTGTAGAAAAGTAGCTTATATGAAAAAGGTGGTTTTTACCAGATGCTGAAACTTCTGGAGTATCTTGATAAGCACCACTTGAACTTACTAACACAGATTCCAAGTTTTCACTTCCACAAGTGGATTTCTTCGCAGCTGGGCCTCTGTTGCAATCGTCCTGAGTTCTGAAATCTGTAACTTGTTTATTATTTTCTGGATTTGTGCTGATGTTATTTGCATCTGCACTACTTTTATTTGCTTTACCCCAAGTACCTGAGTGGGACTTTAATCGAGCTATCCGTGACACCAGTTCACTGTGAGTGCCAGACACTGCCTTTGAAACAGATTCTATAGTATTCTTAATTCGTGACATGCGAATGCTCACCCTTGTAAGTCCTTTAGACGAAGAAGTTAAAAGTTTGGAAACTCTGTAGTATAAAAACTCATGGCTATAAATGTACTTGTTATACCAAAAAGTTCTGCTCCTGGCCCACTTACACCAAGGCTCACTTGTATGAAAAACTCTCAGGTGTGCAGCATGATTTATCCTCCAGTAGGCTTTAGGTCTACAGAAACACAGGTATTTGTTTCTCTGCTTCCACCAAAGATTTTTTGGGTTAATCAAAAAGAATAAATAATTGTCCAAGGATAAATGAACTGTCATTACTTATAAATAATTGCACCTTTTCTATGTTGCTTTATACTTCATTCCAAAAAATAAATGTCAATAAATAAGTCCTGTAACGTAGTGTTGTCTGAAAAAGAAGAAACAAAAACCAACAATTGAAATCCCAAACCAGAAATAAGTTAAACTAAAATCACAGAGCTGTTTAAAAAAGATGAAGCTTAGGTATCCTTTCGGTAAAGACAAATAAACATTCAAATCAAACCAAATAATCTCATAGGAATATCTACTATTCAGGATATTTAGTAGTTCCCCAACATTTCAACACACTAGTCCCTAAAGGCCAGTTTAACCTCATCTTGAGCAATACGCGGCACTTCTCAAAAGCACTCAGTGACGTATAGAAAACTGATTGCTGTTTCTTCAGCAAATTATCTTGCACAGACACAGCATTTCAAATATCATCATATTACCACCCCTTAACAAAATTCCTCACCGGGGAGAAGTGACACCAATACTCTGAGCAAAGTTCAACGAAACATGCCCATCCTAAGAGCCAAGGGCAGTATATAATCCCTACTCTGCAAAGAAAGGTGCAACTCGTGGAGCAGCCTTTTACACAGCACATCAGAGCTGTGCTTATACCGCAGGCGCAAATCCATTATTTGCCGAAAAAACAATCCCAGGCTTCTCCAGCGCCTGTGACAAATGCCGACAAGGGTTGCCAGACAAGCACGCAGGCCAACTCCTTCACAGGCCGACTCCACAGTGACAGCAGAGGCGACACCACCGCCGGCAGCGCCATCGTTACCTACACAGTCTGCTCTGCCTACGCTGTGCCCGTCCCACCGGGTGACCGCTGCGCAGCCGGGCCGCGGGCCCCACGGCCGGGCCAGGCTATATAGGCACGGGGGCGCCTCGGCCCCGGGGGCAGGCGCGGGCGCTGTTCCTGCCTTGCGCCATTTCCCAGAAACGTTGCCGAGAGTGGCGGCATAAACAAGCACCGAGTCCGGGCCCCGCTGTCCCCGGCCCACCTCCCGTTACGCGAGCGAGCCCCGCGTGCCCGGCACGCGGTCATCGTGTTCCCCCCGTCCTCATATTGCCTCACGACCCGGTGGAGATGCGGCGCGACCCGGTGACGACACGACCCGTCCTGGCGGCGGTACCTGCTGGACAGTCGCTCCCGCCTCCCCCCAGGCCGCCGCCGAGCGCCAGGCAGGGGCCGCGCCCTCACGAGCGGTGCCGCCCCGGCGGACCCGGCGTGAGGCGGCGGGGCCAGGCACGACAACACCTGCGGCGCGCGGCCGCTGCACTGCGCCTGCGCCCGCCCCGCGCGCCGGAAACAGCTGGGGAGCGCGCCAGCGTCCCACGGGCCGCC
>VXBI01010995.1:0-183552 GCA_013397375.1 Toxostoma redivivum
ATATATATATATATGTAAAATATTTTCCTACTTCCATTCCATCTTGGGCACACTTTATTTCCTTAACATCTCATAATAACAGAAGAGGAGAGAACATTGAAGTGGACAGTTCAAACTGCGAGAGTTAGCATTTTAAGTGGATGAGTTAGATCAAGAGCCAAGATGGAAATTGCAGTTTATCCCATTTTTTCGTTTTATTGAAGTTATCGTTCAAATGTTGGCAGAGACAATATCTGGAACAATATTCATTTTAATGTGACATAAATTATCATCATAAGGAATATGGCAGAATGATCAGCGGCCAGAAACATAATTTCTGAGATGGATAGTTAACATTTCTTGAGAATTCAGTCAATTAAGAAGTATGATTGCTTATTTGATCACATCAGCTAAATTACTGAAACAAATAGTAATGGAACAGTATCAGATGCAGATGTGATAAAAATATTTTGAGGCATTATTTCACAGATCTAAACCTGAACTGTTTCCAGAGGCAGTTGTTCCACAAAAATAACAGGACGTTTCTTGAGTGACAGCAGAATAGAAAAAAAGAAAAAACAGAAAAATAAGTTGCCAGTCTGGCACAAAAGTTTCTTAACTATGGTTACCATTCTCTACATTTTGTTTACAAAATACAGTATGCCTGTTTAGCCTGTAAAATTATGTTTGCCTTCATTTGGATTGTTAGAGCTAGACAGGTAGGCAAGACAGCACAGACACAAGACCCAGACTCTGCATGAACCAAAAGCCATCCTAGAGCTACAATGAAATCTATGTTTAACTTTCCCAGAGATTTTATCTTGTAACATTGGACAAACTATTTCATTTGCCTGGCCCTCCATATCTTATCTGTGCAGACTAGACTGTCATGCCATGCATTTGCTGCTTAGTAGGATGAGGCTCATACATGAATTATGGGAATTGGTGAAAATCTCAATACCTGGGGGATAACCAAGAGGTTTTGCCAATACAAAACAATCCAAAGAGAGAGAGAGAGAGAGCACATTTAAGCTGAGCTGCAAAAATGTACAGCCAGGATATATTTATAAGAGTATGGAGTCTTCCAAATGAACTCTGATCAGCGGTGTTAGGTCTGCACATCTGTACTGATATTGCCACAGCTGGCTCAGAAAATGATGCCAATTTTCTGCTGTTATTTGGTTAGACCAGAAGAAGTCTTTTAGCAATAATTAGTAGTTTTACATAGTAATCACAGAAAGTAATTTCTCCTGCTTTAGTTTTTAAGAGACTTCCCAGCATAAAATTTCTTCTAATAATGTTTTCCCATTGCTGGCAAAGCATTTTTATAATGCTTTAAGGATGTGCACTAGTGGTTTCCTCCGGGAAGACCTCCCTGCTAGTGCTGAGGAGCTGATCCCAAAATCCAAGTGAGAGAGGTCAAATCCAGGAAAAAGTAGAAAAGACTGATGCCGGAATTAAATTGTTCACTGATGCTTTGATTGTCTTCATGAGACACTGTGATGGCAGATAAGATGGATAATAAACATTCCAGGGCATCTGGAGTATATCAGGTCTGGCACAGGTAAAGGATTTAGTCTTCTACTCAAAAAACAGCATGGCTGCAGAAAGTATAATGGGAGTTGAGAAGTACTAAAGTGATTTAAACTTACCTAGTCATCCATGATAGATAGGAAGTTGTAAAGGAAAAGAAAAGAGAGGGGGAAAGAGAAAGAAAAAACAGAAGAAAAAACAGGTTAATATTATTATTGTTCAAATTTTTAATATGTAACATTAACATGAAAGCCAGGGCAGTATTTTTTTTTAAGGCTTTAACAGGGACCCCTAAATATTTTACACAGGTTAATACAGATATATTGCCCTTTAAAATTTCAAAGTTACGACCAGAGTTCTAATACTTAGCATTCAAAACAGTCACCAGTATCAATGACGTTCCCACTTTTTCCAAAAATAACCCCACAGTCTTGTTCATTCAAGGCAAAACTCTGCACGGGCCTTGTGCTCATTAAAAAATAAAACATCGACCAAATTATGTATAAAGCTGCTTAAGATTATTTTCTATAAATAGAGCATTTCTTCTTAAGCACTACTTTAGTCTCAAATTCCTGGATTTGGATCAGGAATTGCTAGGTGAAATTCTGTGCCGGAGATCAGACTGGACAGCACCTTTGGTTTTAAGATCTGTGAACTCCTAAATGAATATAGTTAGTTTACCTGTCTTATGTTCCTGATACATGTGATTTCTTTGGCTATTTCTTGCTGTTTAGCACAAATAAAAATTTGTCCTTAAATTTTTCCTAAAAATATTTATTATAGTTCTCGTGTGTAGAACCCATTCAGCATCCCATTCAGCCAAGGCGTAGAAATAATATGTGAATTAGTTGACCAGTTTCACATCACTGACTCAAGAAAAAACCAAGTAACTGGACAACATAAAACCAATTCCTAGGCTTCAGTTCAGTGAACAGCTTTAATGAATGTACTCAAATACTGAGGAGTTCAGAAATCAAGAACAAGTCAGAGAAAGAAGAGAAGGTTGAACTTATTGGGTGCTGTATTTGTGGTGTACATTTCTGTTGTGAGGCTGATGCTGTCCTCTTTGCATTCTCCTCACCACAATTGCTGAAGCCCTGGAGCCTCTTAATCCCCCTCTGTGGTTTTAGGGCTCCTGAAACTGCTTTATGTCTTTTATGCTGTCATATTTACTTACACCGAAAGGTAATGCAAACCAGTTTACAGTTATGCATAGCATCACCCTTTACATGTTATCTGAGTAAAGAGACTTGCAACAGTTGCATTTCAAACCTTTATTTCAGGTTTTATAAATCCTCCTGCTTCTAATTATGTTAGGCTGAAGACAGAAGTATAAATATTAACCCCACAGACTGATCTGCAAGGAATGGTAGACATCTATTTTAAAATATGAGTCATCAGAAAAGACAGTGATTTTGAATAGTCTATTTTTTTTAAATACTATGCTTTAATTCACAAGAGAACACAAAATCTCTGACAGAATGAAGACAAAAATACTTTTCTTTAAAAAGCATAGGAATAGTGGCTGCTATAGGGGGTTAATCAAGGCAAACCTTGAGGCTGAATTACCAAGAGGAGCAGTGGATTTCCTTAGAAACATCTACTGTTTTACATAGTATGGGCCATTTATTAGCTGAGTGAAAATTGGTATCCTTGTATTTTGTGAATGAAATTAAGGAACTGCTGCTCCTTGGAACAGTGAAGCACTGGTGCAAGCTACCTGAAGACTGGGAAATAGCTTTCATTTGTGGTTTTGAACAGTTAGCTAGGTGGTGCCTTCTTTGCCTCACTGGTCATTTATGAAGTCTCCCATGCACATCCCAGGATAAGGGTTGAGCCAGGGATTATCTGAGAGCGTGTGACCCCTACAATTCCATCAGACTGGATGGTTACCTCCAGAAGAGGCACTGAGAGAGCTGGTCAGCATGTTCACTGGTGTCTTTGCAAGGCTGAGATGATCAGGGAGCCAGCAGCAGGTCGGGGTGTAATGGCCCAGATGAGCAGGGAGCTCACAGGTAAAATCCTGGCTGGGTGGTGTGGTGAGAGGACTTGGTTGTTGGGTTGTCCCCTGCTTGATGCCCCCAGCAGGGGTACCACGGGGTCTGTCCTGGGACTTTTCCTGTTTTACACCATTTTCAGTGACCTGGAGGAGGCACTTCTGTGGGGTTTGCAGATGACACCATACTGGGGGGAACAGCTGACAGGCAGGAGGGCAGGCTGGAGGAACAGGCTATTGGAACATCTATGCTGTTGGGCATAGATGGGAACAAAGCTGTGCTGCCTCATAAAAGCAGAGGATGTGATACAAAATGTACAGCTTTTTTTCAGCCTCCTCCAGCTGACTTGTTTACAGTGCAGCTTTACTTGTTAGTTGTATTTTGTTTAATCTCTCTTTGCAAGTGATCTACTGGGTATTGACCAGTGCCAAGGGCAAGGAAGCATCACTCCACAGAACTATGCTTACTTCAGCTTTCAGTATGTTACTGTTTCCCTTCTTGTCCCTCAGGCCCTCGTAAATCTCATAAAACCCTTTTCAGATTGAAATCCTACTCTTCCCAAGCTGTAACGTGTTTTACAGCATGTATTTCTCTGCAGTTGTCTTAGTCTCTTGTTGACAGTCTTTAGGTATCAGTTCCTTGGCTGGTAAATATCTTCCTTATTCTTAAATCTATCCACTTGGTTTTGTTCAGAGCAATGCATGGGGATAATAATTCGGCCCAGAAGTGCCTGACACTGCTTTGTTCTTTCTGTCACGCCAGTGTTTCATAATACTGAATCCTGGGAATGTCTCGAAGAAGCCAGAAGCATTTTCCCCACTTGCACATCTCCCAGAAGAGCTGCAAGCCTGGATTTCTCTAGCAAACTCACTCAATGGATGTCCTTCCATAAACAGTGTTCCAATAGTTTAATAGATTTATTCCAGAATATGAAAATAAACAGTTGCTTCAAATGCCAGTTTTAAGACTTGCAAAATGGAACTATGTACATGCATAAGATGAGAGCATAAATCAGCTCAGTAAAACAGCTTTGTAAATATTTATGAGCACAGGGCTCCTCATTTCACACATTTTGCTTCTTCTCTGTCCTCATCTTAAATTTTCACTTGCTTTACTTTATGGCTGGTAGTTTGGGCTGAGTACCTGACTTTGATAAATTGCTGCTTGTTTTCCCTGGTATTGCAGATATCACAATCCTAGACCTTTAGTGACTGCAGGTGTATGATCTATAGAAAGAAACACATTTGCATGGAGGGCACATTCTGAATTTTGATGGACCCACATTGTGTTGTGTGAAGTTTAGCAGGCACCACATTGGTGAACTAAAGCACAGCCTGGAGTTTTTCCTGCTTGAGCTGCCACCCCTCACTTGGCTGCAGGACCCACATTTCCTCTCCGTGTTGGTATCAGAATGGGGTTGGTTATTCAGAAGGGTGAGGAAAGGAAGATTAAAAAGATGGTTGATAGGATGAAAGAGAAAGGTGTGGAATGACAGAGATGTGAAGCAGCTCTGAAAGAACGGTGGCAAAAGAATCAGAGCTGCCAGGATACAGCAGAAACAGTCTAATGGGGCCTACAGAGATGGATTATCATCTCATGCAAAAATCTTTGTCTCCCTAGCACCTTCTTCTGTGGCCATGATCCTTTACCAGGCATCCTGGCCTTTTGGTGGCACAGAGGAAAGGAAATGACATTTTTACTCCTTCCTTTGCAGCAGTCACAGAGAGCAGAAGGATGCAATCATGTAGACATTTTCTTTTCAATTTTTACAAAGGTGTACATGTGCTCATTATTTCCGTTTGTGTCCATGTTAGTGCTGGAATTTCTATTACTCTTCATTAATTCACACCAAAATCTCTGCATTTTCTCCCTATTTCACTAGTATCAGATAGCACCATGTTGATATAATAACCAGAAACATATTCTAAAAATAAACCTACTGATAATTTCCTAATGTTTGTTCGACCAGACCCTTGAAGTTCCTGAGTGGTCAGTTTGGACTGAGATAAGTGCTATCATTTTTCTTCTCTCTTGTCTGCTGGCTTTTCAGCCTTTTTGAAATGCAACCCACAAGGGGGCTGAGCAGGAGGTGCTTGTGGCAATTCAGGATGGATTATTCTCATTGAGGAATTGGCTTCTGCTGTTTCATGAGAGGCTTTGACAGATCAAAAGCTGTTGCTGCTGAGATCCTGCCAGGCATGCTTTCCATGTATTTCTGTATGTCTTCACTGAAACTGCGTGGGATCAGTGGAATAGGGGAATTTGGGTATGAAAACATTTTTCATTATGTTTACACATCCTAATTAGAAATTTATAAGGACAGCCAGATATGCTGCCATTTAAACAATTACTTGTATTTAATTGTGTTTGCATTTTCATTAGTGAAATATAACTGAGAAAGATAACTTATTAATTTGCATGCAGACTTATCAGAAGATTTCTGTACATTGTACAAATTTACATCATTTAATGTCTTAGCATCCATTTAATCATACTCATGCAGATTTAAATGTCTTCCTGACTGCAGTGGTATCATTCATTACAG
Organism: Toxostoma redivivum; assembly: GCA_013397375.1. Classification (NCBI taxonomy): domain Eukaryota; kingdom Metazoa; phylum Chordata; class Aves; order Passeriformes; family Mimidae; genus Toxostoma; species Toxostoma redivivum. Next base: position 6,055 of record VXBI01010995.1, read on the forward strand.
TTACCCTGAACTCTGATGATCATAGGTTTGGCATAAACACAAAAAAAGGTTTTCTCCAAAAAGTAGATTTTGGAAAGCTTATTGGTGATTCTTCCTGAAGTTGTGACTCATTTTGTGTTTTTAGACACTGCTCAAGCACACTGCTGGTGTACTTGAGGAAACAAAATGCTCTTTGATCAAGTAGGATGTTTATCTTTGGTGAGCTGTGCTTAAGGCTTTTATTCTTTCATTTGCATAGTCTGTAGTCACTGGCATTCCCCAGGGATCAATACTGGGTCCATTCTTATTCAACTTGTTTATCAGTGGCATAGGAGGCACCCTCAGCCAGTTTGCTGATGATGCCAAACTGGGGAGTGGCTGATACACCTGAAGGCTCTGCTGCCACTCAGTGGGACCTTGATAGGCTGGAGAATTGAGCAGAGAGAAACATAGTGGGGAACAACAAGGGCACGTGCAGGGTCCTGCACCTGGGGAGGAATAACCCCAAGTGGCAGCACAGCCTGGGNCTGGCCATAAATAAAACATGAGGAAGAACTTCTTTCCATTGAAATTGGCAGAGCACTGGAACAGGCCACCCAGGGAATTCATGGATTCTCCATCTGGAGACATTCAAAACCCACCTGGATTTGTTACCTGCTCTAGGTGACCCTGCCTTGATGGGAGGATTGGACTGGGTGATCTCCAGAGGTCTCTTCTAACCCTAACTATTTTGTGATTCTGGAATAGTTAGTCAAAAAATATATAAGGTCTTTTGTAAGTAACTTAACTCCCAAGTGTGTCCCTTCACCTCATGTTTCCTGATGGCCAGTTCCAGGCAAGTTACATCCATGGCTTTCTGCAGCCCCCAAGATGCTTTTTTTAAGATATAATGATCTGCACACCCAGAACATGGGGCTGGGGTGCAATCCACATATGATGAGACAAGGGCCAGTAGAATTTAAAAATGTGGAGCAGCCATTAGGAACATTTCAAGAGCATCTTGAGAGAAATTAATGATGATACCACTCTCCATCTACTTACTAGAATAAAGAGAGCACCATTCTGGTTTTTTTGTAACACAACCTCTGCTTCTGTGAAATTAATAAAGAACAGGAATGTATCCTCATACTAGCAGATACCTTGTGTAGATGAACAAGCCAAGTCTGAGATGTTTCCTTGAATGTGCAGAACCATTTCTTTTTATGCAACAGGGAACAGCATACAAACCCTCAGAAGCAGTGGTCATGGTGTTACATACCTGCTTACACTGCAGTCCCACTCCTTCATCTTGGACAGTCCAGGACTGGGTTAAAATTATGCCTCTCCAGAGACCTGAGATTGTCAAGGACCTCTGTTAGCAACACTAAGTACAGTAAATGCTATTGTATTATCCAACAGGAGCAAATTAAATAATCCCACTCCTGTCACTTTTTAACAGGATAATGTTAAAGGCATTCCTCTGGGATGGAGAGTAATAATTTGCTAATTCCCCTCAGTATTTCATGCTTCTCAGTATTGCAGCTAATTTTCTCTGAGTACCTTATTAACATTCACAACGACTTTGCAGTCCCACCCTAATAACTCTCTGCAGAGGCAGTGACTGTGAAGGTGAGAGCTGACAGTGACACGTTTTCCTCCTTTCTCTACAGACTGTATTATCCTGGTTTCCATCCACTGAGGGCTGTCCAGCTGATAAGAGTGGGCAAACTGCAGTACAGTCAAGGCATGTTTCCTCAGGCACTGGAAACCTTGAAACAGGTCAGTATAGTGAAATATTTTTTCTCTATCCTCCTCCCTTGCTTCCCCCAAAACTGCTGTGTGACTCCCCCCTCATGCCTTTGGATACTCCTCACCACTTCTTCCATCAGTGGTGTTTCCCCAGGCTGCTGCTGAGTGTGGGGATGGGTCACTGTTGCTTCAGCACAGCATTTCAGGCACTGACATCCACCAGCATCAGTCACAGCTAATTAATGTTTGATAGCTCAGAGGTGCCTGGATGAAAAATTACTATTAGATCTGAAGAGATAAAATTATCTCAGTGCTTCATATGTTCCTTACTCCCATAGCAAAGTGATTCTGAGAGCACTGAAAGTACAGGAACAGGAGGAGAGCTGCAGTTTCTACCCTCTTTATTCCCTATCAGATTCTGTGATTTCAGGCTGGAAAACTGTCTTTAATGTGTGGTTTTTATTGTGAGCCACACTGAAATCAACAGGCATGTTTCTTGATTCCACATATTTCTTATCATTCATTATCTTTGATCTGGTTTTGCAGCTGTGCTTTGTTAGTTACATTTCAGCTTTAAGCCATCCCTCTTGTACCTGCACTGACTTTTATATTCATTTCCTTATACCTCAGGCTCTTATTTGTCCTGCTGTTATATTGCTGTTAGTATAATCTTAAATATATTAAATAATCCCTTTCCATGTGCAACATGTCCTCAGGATGTAGAATCTTGCCTCCCATCTTAAGCCCTCAATCACTGCTGGGGTGCTTTGCTCCCCCTGGAAGATGTGCTGCCTCTAGTTTCCCTCAGAAAGATCTTATTCTCTTATGTTACTGATTGTCCTGTGGTCAGCTTGCCCAGAAGACACCACATGCTCCATGTGGCTCCCTGGCCTGGCTCTCCACTCACCTCCAGTTCCTGACACAGTTCCTCGTTGCCTTTGCTGGTGCTGCCAAAAGCCACCTGGCCCAGCTCCTTGCCTGTATCTGCTGGGCAGGAGCAGGCCCAGTTCTGGCACCAGTGTTGGAAAGAAGTGAAGAATTAGGCTCTACTTTCCCTCTGACTAATGCCCATGCTATACGAAGCTCTTTGTGGCAAAGAGTTGGGGCAACTGCTTGGGAGGGAAGGGGATGGGTGTCTCCACTGGAGGTGGGGGAGAGGTGCTTTTCCAATCCTGCCCAGGTCTCCTGTAAAGATAATATCAGTTATGACTATCTAGGTAATAGTGTTTTGTACTTACATTTTCTTCAACCCCTATATCTCCTTGGTTTTAACATCTGATTAATGATGCAAGCTGAAAAAACGATAATTTTCATATGCTGAAGTAATAAATTAGTATTTAATATGATGCCACTCTTGCTAAGTCTTGGTATAACTTAAATCTTCACTTGATATATTTTACTTAAATATAGCCAATTCTGATCATAATAAAACAGAAGAGTAGTCAATTCTATTTTTATGCTTTATTCAGAAATATGTCATATATCTGTCATGTGCCAGATAATCGCTCCGCTCTTTCCCCTAAAATATTTATAATTTCCAAACATTCAGACTTTCCCTTTTAGCAGTGGAATGAGACTCCAGACAGAGGAGCTTCTGTTTTCATTGACACTGCTACAATTATATCAACAGGCATTGTTCTAATTGCATTTCTAGTGTGATACTGCATTAGATTAAACTTGAGTGAATTCCCCTAGAGACAAATGCTGCTGGTCAGTGAAGGTGGACATTGCAATGGAGATTTATATGTTTTTGGTGAAGAAGCTGGCCATTGCAAGCCAGATTGCTACTCTGTGATCCTTTGGAAACTGAGCAATGCCTAGTACAAAAACCTTTTCTAGACTGTGATCCCCATTTCTCTGCAAAGGGACATTAAGGTGCTGCTTGCCTTTCTGTGTCATACTTCAGTGAGCCACTAATGGAGGCTCCAAGCCACTGGTGCTCCACAAGAACACAGTAAGTGCTTTACAGCTGAGGTGTAGAATCTTGTCATGGCTTTGCCTATTCCCTATTCAGCCTCCTCTTTTTCACCCAAGTGTGAGACAAGGAGAGACTGAACTTCCACTCCCTGGGAGCACACCTGAGAAGAGGAAAAGCTTCTTATTATCCTGTTTCTCCATGTAACTTCTTCAGATGAGCTCTGCAACTGATTCACTTCCTTGCTGTCTACACTGGAACAAATTAGAGGAAGATATAATTCCCAGTTTGTTGTGACTAAAGGATGTGATTCCTAGTATTACTCAGATAATGTCCTAGAGTTATATGAGAACACAATTTGCCCCTTTGTGATTAGATGTGTCAACAGAGCATGCCACATGCTCAGAGCAGAAACTCGATTACCTTCTCTGCTTCATTACTCTTCTTAATACACTCTGACACTGAATAGCAGCACCCTGTTGGAACCCTCGTCAGACTAATTTCACTGTGGCATTAAGAAGGATATGGAAGGAGCAGAGGAACTGGGACCTGAGCAGAATTCACCTCACATATAAATCCTGTTTAATCAGGCACAGCCTCAGAGCTGCTGGGGATTGACAGCCTCTGTGCAGCAGATACATGGTCTGTTAAGACCAGTAGATCTTCACACTTGGCTCTGCAGCCCAGCCTTCAGTGCTGCTCTCTGTGCCACAAGAAAATTAATCATTATCAGAACTACCTTGCTCTTAGGGCTTTATGGGTTTAGCTCTCTGCCCTGCACCCCTGAAGAAGGCTTACATAATGAGGAGGGCTTTATGTTGTCCATTAGAAAAAAATCACCCCCTAAACTTCTATTAGGCCCTGCAGAATCTTATTTGCTAGATTTTGAAATAGATGTTTTACAGAGAGGCAATACTTCTCTGGAATAAAAACTGAAGGTAGCCCTTGATTTATTTTACAACCAACATATTATTTTTAAATTTATATACATATATATGAAAGATATAATAGAGGACAGATTGAATTATAAATCTGGAAAGCTTTTGTCAGCAAAAGACAGGAACCGGAGCCCAGTCTGGAAAACAGTTTGAAGAGCCTGGCATGGCATGGTCATGGGAGTACTTGTGTCCCCCATGAGCTGATGGGTACAACTGTCTTGTCTCATGAACGTCTACAACAGCTACTGTACAATTTCTCTTCTTGTAGAAATCCCTGTTGTGGAGGCAGAAAGCACAGGAATGGGGGTAAAATCCTTCCTGGCTCTCACAGCAACACTGAAGAAATCCTTTCTCTAGGTGTTTGTGTCAAAGACTGAATTGTTTACCAGCTGTCATTGATAGTATTCCTGTGCCTGCTTTAACAACTTGTCGCCTTCAATCAGGAGAGAAGGAAAACCACAGATACTCCCTCTGAAATACTAGCCTACATTTCCTGCCATTTGGCACGTGGCCATTTGCTTCCTGCTTTCCCTGTGACAGAACTGTGCCATCCTGCATTGCCCACGCTTCCCCATGGCCATGGGCATCCTGTCCCATCCCAAACCAGGCACAAAAACCTGCACTGCTCCTCATTTACATCCATGAGCAGCAGCCCTGCCTCTGAGTTAATGGGAATTTTATTCTTCAGGGGCTGATGACACCTGTGTTATAGGTTTTCATAATTAGATCTGCCCTTTTAGCTGAAAGGGAGACCAGACCACATTAATCTGCTCAGCCTCAGCTCTGCTGGTGAGCTGTAGGATTGAGGAGAACATGGGAGTGGGCAGAGAGCCCACGTGTTCCTGCTTCTTTCCAGTAAAACAATTCCTTGCACTGGAGCTGAAATTATCCCCAGTTTTGCACTGACCTTTTCTAGAACATCTAGATAACCTAATACCAGTTGAATTTAGGGATGACACAAGTCATTTTTGTTCTCAGCTCGTTCTGACTTGTACAGCAGTGTGTGAGATGGTACATTGCATAAGAATTATTTCCTCCAAGGAAACAAAAGGATAAAGACTGACTGCTATACTTAGGAAAGAAAAGGAGTGGAAAGAAAATGGAGGTGGGAGAAAGGCAGCAATGGTAGCATTAACTCAAGATTAAGTTTGATATTAAGGATTATTGGTTTTTAATGGAGGTATATCTATACAGACATCTCTGACTGTGCATCTCAGGGTGTCAGGTTCCAAGTCCATCACTATGAGCCCGACCTCTATCCTGCAGTGGGGCTGAAGATCCAGGTCAGCTGCCCCCAGGAGCTGTCACTCAGATATATCCAGATGCACAGCTCTTAGCATACATCATTCACAATAAATCCATCAGCTTTCTGGGATAGGGCATGCAAGCACTGTGCACCAATGTGTCAGGATCCAGGGCCAATTCACCTGGCCACTTTGCTCTAGGGTGATCCTGTCCCCTCCTAGTTTGCCTGGGTGCAGCTGCATGTTACAAAAATTTAGTATTTCTGATTTTGTGTCACATTTCTTTGCCATTTCTAAAATGGATGAAAGTATTTCCATAATTCTTTTTAACCAAGTATATTTTATCATTTAGTAATAGGGCACTGTGGTAGGTTAAAACATATTTGACTCTTTTTAGAGCTCCTTGCTCACTATGATTCGTTTTAACTGATATTTCAACTTGTTCTTCCAATCTTGTGCTGCCTCCCTCTTTTAAGTATTAGCTAATTTGATGAAAAAATAAACTGTTGGAATCTCCATATGCTTGCCAGTGTCTATAATTTCGAAGTAGGCTTTCATTCATTCCGCAAAAATATATATTTACTTTTATCCATCCAATTTAAATGAGGCCCCTTCTTCAACATTTCTTCCCAAAACATACTTTTTCTGCAATTCAAAGCCAATTTAGCTGAATTTTGTCAGCTGACTGGACAAGGAACCCTTTGAAACACAGGCTGCATTTATTTTTTTGCAATTCTTCAGTTTAGGATGATGAAAAATACGTGATCATTTCTTCTGCCAGTACGCTACTAGCTCCCTTGTTCTATCTTCAGAAGTGCTGAATCAGCTTCCATCTAGGACTTCCCTCCTTGCAGGAGGAATTCAATAGAAGGAAGAAGCAGAAATGCCATATGAAAAGTGATGATCTAAACATGAGCTGAGCAAAGAGGATTGCAGACATATCTGTGGCAGGAAATCAGCTACACTACAGGCAATATCAGCAAGCGTAAATTAGCCCAGCAGTAGAAGGTGACAAGCACAGAGAGAAAATAATCCCTGAGAAAAGCAGCAAAGCCCCATTCCCCTGCATGCCTTTTGACAGTGAAACTATTAATGCACTCATTTGTTTGATGCTATGTATAGTTGCTCCTGATAGAGTTAAGGTACTTTATTCCATGGGTTAAGCATTAATCCATTTCTATTTTTACAGGACTTCCAGGCTCCTAACATCATGAACATCACAGTCATCTTTTAAATAATGTATCAAAACCTTGGGTGTTGTAGTTGACCAATCTTGAAATGGCCTTCATGTCTCAGTGCAAAAGTATCTCTCTCTGCTATTCCAAACATCCAGTTGTGCAACATCTTTGTGGGTTTTAACACCTAAGAACCATGTGTCAATGCCTCCTCCTCTGTCAGGGACAAGTCACCATGCACTTTGGGATGCTTCACTCCTATTTCAGCCCTGCCATGCATTCAAGTGGGTGCCAGCCACTTGAGGACCAGTACTTGCATCCCGCCCTGCTCCAGGGTCCAGCCCCTTTGCATGGTCTGCACAATGACTAACACGTCCCTTTCTGTTCTTTCCTAAAGGCCTATAATATTACAAAGGTGACCCATGGGACAGATCACAGCCTGATGAAAGTCTTGATGGAGTTAAAGGAAGAGTGTGAGGCCATGATGAGATTACAGTGAAGATAATCTCTGGAAAACAAAGTATTCAAGGACAAAGAAAATTTTTTAAATTTCATTGTGAAGCTTCTCAATGGTTTTAGTATCTTTTCTTTAGGTCCTATTTGCTTTATAAAAAGGTTTAGTATTAGTTTTGCTGTATGGTCTGAATTGAGTTGGTGTTTGGCAGAATTCCTGTAATTTTCAGAGGATTTTTTTTGTCATCAATCATAAGTCTTATTGACAATAACTAACAACACCTAATTACTTGATTGTAAGTATTGGGAAATGCATACAGAGTCTTCATCAGTTACAAAGTGATCTAATTCCATTGATATCAGCAGTCAATTTTTTATATCAGTTTATGCCAGCAATTAGGAATCTCTTGTCAGACACATTAAGAGAATATACTTTTTTCCCTTTGCCTTGCCCTTTAGTATGTTTTCCAAAAGCCCGATCTGGTGCTCTTTGACATCCAAATAAGTTTCCCAATGTTTTAAATTATATTTTCTTCCCTCCCAATAGACCTGCAGGGCTTTGTCCCTCTTCCTCTTCCATTTCATACCTTATAATATTGAATAGTAAAATGGATTAAATAAAAAATTATATCAAAAGTGGAAATTGCTTACTCTGTTTTTCCCCATTTTGCCAGCTTCAAGGGTTTCTCACTTCACAACAGTTTTAAAGACAGATATTTGGACCTGTGAGCTCAGTGCTATGGCTTCTAGACCTTTCTGAGTTTGTGGGGTTTGAATGTCACATCACTAAATAGAGAAGCCCAGAGATCTACAGACATGTCATCCCTGGGGAAGACAAGGATGTCTTGGAATGCACAGGCATGCTACTTCCCATGCTCATCAGCAAGAGAATTGAACAGCTTGCCAGAGCTGTTGACTTCATTTTTAACACAGAAACAAATATTAACAAAAGCCAATATTTATGAGGGACATTGAAACTTAAATAATTTAAGGCCTTTGAAAGTATTGCTTCAGGTGTGTCACTCCTCTAACAATTTATTGCTGCTACTCCAGCCATGACTGTTCTTCATTAATCCATCGTTGTTGTAAAAGTCAGGCTTTCTTCACACCAGTAACCTAACACCATTAATTATTACAAGATGAAAACACATTTAAAAAGAAAATGAACACTCTGGGCGTAATTTACAGCCATGGCACACGAATGCCAGTGCTGAGGAAGATATCTCCTTTCAAGATGTTTGAATTTGTTCCAGAGTTTGGAGCGTTCACTTGCCCGGCAGTAATGAGCAAGCAATAACCTCTGAAATGCAGAGCATTTCTGGAGTACACAGCATGGCTTGCTGCCAGAGGCCAGGTCGTATCAGCCACCCAAGAAGTGCAGTAATCCTCACAGAAATTCACTGCTTGGTTGGGTCTTCCTGCTATTATCAAAAGGAAATTGTCTGGGGAAAAGGTCAGACCTTTGCATTTATTGAGACTTCTGACAAAGTACTGATGGACAGCCAGTCCTCAAAACCTATTTTCTGGATCTAAATGGACACATGCATATTAGAATTTACGTGATTTTTGTGTAAAGATGATGCTTATGTTATCTCATAATTGCATACCTGGTATTAAGATTTGCAAATGGAGGGAACTTCAGAATATAAGGTCAGGTGATGCATTAGTTTCTGCAGCACATCCTGGGAGACAGCCCAGAAGCTCTCATGCATGCAGACACATCTGCAGGTATGAACTGCAGCACTGTTTGCTGGGGCTTCTGCTACGAGGACCCCTCAAGAGTCCAAGGTAGGAGCTGGGGGAAAGGCAGAGTCGCCTGCTGTCACATGAGAACAGCCACTTCACAGCAAGCTGGAGCACCTGCCTGTGCTGCAACTTTCTGCCCAGCACTGGTCTTCTCTAATACTGGGAGAAAAGGCATAAAGGAAACAGTTCAGTGACAGCCTGATGGGAGGCAGAGAAGGAGCATGCTGTCAGCTGTGGAGTGTCACAGCAGCAGCTGTGCTGCCATGAGTGCAGAGCTGGTGGAAATCCATCTCCACCCAGTGCCCAACGCAGGAAACTGAATCAGCACCAGGACTGTGTGTGGCTCAGGGTCCTGGGAGCACCACTGCCTTGCCTGCCCTACCTGGCCTTCCCTGGGCTGGTCTGAGGAGGATCCTTAGTGTGGGGGCATAACCCATGCTTTATATTCATTCCTGTTGATGCAAAACTTCTTTCAGCTTGGTCAAGGCAAGTGTCATGTTTTCTGGTTCTTTTCAGTCATTTACTGAGTGATTTCCCTTGGAGATTCCCATGCACTAACAGCACCAGCAGGGCTGACAGTGCTGCAGGGGAGGTTGTTGTGGGCAGACTTTTTCTCCTGGTGGTCCTGCTCCAATCTGTTTTCTGCAGAGAATGCTGGTCTGTGATTGTGGAGGGATTTACCTGAATGCATCGTTTGAAAGTGTGGCAGCCAGCAAGGGTGCCAGGGAGGAGGCAACATTAGATAAGCATTCATTTCAAATAAAGTAATGTTATCTTTGCACAGACATCATGTTTCAGTTTTCATGAATAATATCTGTCACATTTTTCAGGTGCTGGTATTAGTGGTAAGATAAAGATGCTAAAGTCAGAAAGAGGCAGACTGCAACATTATCTGTAATGCTGGCAGGCTCGCTGCTTGCTTCCCACAGGTTGGAGGCTTTTCTGGTGCCTTTTGGAAAGCAATGGTTACTTGAGTTCACCTCAAGTTTTAGGATTGCATTTTGAGTTACTTGTGTTTTGTCACACTCCCTTAAATTAGTCCAGGAAAAACAATGTTAGATGGCACTCAGAGGGAGCAGAATTGCACTACGTGTTTGGAAGAAAAGCAGTAGCAGAACCAAGGGGAAAAGCCCATGGGAAATGATGCAGTTTTGCTAAGAATAACTGATTACAGTTGAACAGAACTTTTGTCTTAAAAAAAAAAAAACCCTGCTCCCTAAACTCTGTTATTTCTTTAAGCATGGCATAATTCTCTGTATCCATGCCCCTCAAGGGTGCTGACCTGATGTTGGAAGTAAAAACTCTCCAGAACCTTGGCAAACAGAATATTATGCAGTGCAAAGTAGAGGTAGTAGAAAGTAAAAGAAAAGCAGTGAGGGAAAATGCAGAAAACCAGGTTTTTAGAGCTTTGACCTCTGAGTCTATCAGCCTGTGTGTGAAGTCTATCATGCATGGGTTTATGCCAAGAAAACTCGCCCACTACTCAGTCTTTTTTCTGCTTCTCATTGTAACCTTCTTGTCTGATTGCTAGGTTTTTAAGTGAGCTTTTCTTAGACTTGCTATTTTTTTACAGAGCATGTTTATGGAATACAGAGGCTATTTCCCCACACAGTATATTTCAAGTAGTCCCTGGCCACTGCAAAGCTCTTAATGAACACAGTTTGATGTTTCACAGAGGTTGTGCCAATTGTGAGGATTTTTTCCTGGATCAGAATTAAACCTCCCATAAGAGAAGAAGAAGGAGGAAGGTCTTACAATTTTATGGACATGGAGTTCTGGCATGGCTTCTCTGCTGCACCAGAAATTGTGTCTGACCTTGGGCAAATCAGACAGGGTTAGACATCCATATTTGAGTTTCCTTATTGTTGATCCTTGGAAAATAATAAGGGAAGGGAAGGGAAGGGAAGGGAAGGGAAGGGATAAGGAACTGGCTATGACACTTTCAATAACTCTTGCCTCACACGAACATGTGCAGATTGGTGTCAGAGCTGTAGCAACATGGCAGTGTCTGTGTCACAGCCCTGCCATCGCTGGCTGTGGGTGGCACAGGTGGGAATGGGATCCTTGTAGTTGTCATAATTGCCGGTATTACTTTGTGAGGGTTCCTCCACAACTGAGTGCCAAACATGGGCAGAGAGCTGTGAGCTGCCCCTGTCTATGCTGTACCTCCTCCAAATAGACAGAGCTTTGTTTCCATCCATGGAGCTTCAACAACATCTAAAGAACCATCAGAAAATCCAAAGCAAGTGCTTTTGTTCATTTCAGACCAAAGCCATGTTAGAGTTCCTCTTTTCTCTTTTATTCTTATTCAGATGACTATTTTCTCTTTCCTTTGAATGTACATTTTTCCAAACAAAACTCCTTTCCTTTATTACAAATTTAATTAGCCCGAAAATACATTTGTTATGGCTGTTTTATAAAATGAATTTTCCCTGCCCTAAGCAAAAGGAGTGCACCTTACCTGGAAGTCTGCAATTCTTGCCATTTAGCACAATGGTTTCTGTTTATGCCCACAACAGTGATGTGTAAGCCAGGCCTATGTGATCCCCATTAATATTTCCAGGGGAAAGCTCAATGTTTTTGTTTGCTCTGCACTTCTGATCAACATGGACAAATCAATTCTAACTCCATCATTTTTTAGACTTTTTGTAGGTTTTAATAAGAACCTTAGAGATTCCCTCCCCCCCATATAAAAGAATAACTCAGGCTTAGTAATTAGGCTTCATACAGTCACAGCTCACACTGAGGAACCTAACAGGTTCTTTATAGTTCCCAGGAGACCAATTAACCTTCTTTTAAACATATCTCTATATAGCCACTGAGACAGGCACACACAGAAATGCATACACACAACAAGCTTTTCAGCAGTCTCAGATGCTCCAGCTCCTTGTTAATCCAAATCTGATGGGGTTTATGGCAGGAGGGCAGGGCTGAAGCATCCTGCCCAAGTTAATTTTAACTCTAAAGAGGACTAAATCAGGACAAAACACAATCTCTTTTAATTTCCTTGGCCCCAGGATAGGAGGAAGAGAATAATCACACAGCATCTTCTATGCCTTAAGTTCCCCTCCACCTCTTGGGGTGGGGCAGGCACCACTTGCTGGTCCTGTTACCTGCTCCTGAAGGCACCAGCTGAGGAGTCTGCTCTCCCATCTCTGTTTCAGTTAAGGGCTGGTCTAGTAGGGCTAACAAGACAAGGAAAGAGCAGCTATTTCTTCCTCCGTCCCTCCAATTCAGCAGCTCTGATTCCCAGTCCCAGAGGCTCCAAATAGGAAGGTGGCAAATTTACATATGTCTTGAAGGAGAACTGCACTTTAAATCACAGGTGATCCCTCTTGACAATTCCACTTGACTTTCAGAGCAGGAGCCAGGAGACAGTAATAGAGAAGGGTGTCTGATGAGAAAATTAGCAGAGCACCACTCTTCCCCTCCCTCAGGCCTTGTGCTGTGCTCTGAGCAGTTCTTACCTATTTACTTTTAATGAAGCTCCTTTTAAGGAAGTATTTCTTGTGCTGCCTTCCTGTTCCCATCTCCTCTTGTGGTGCTGAGAATCCCATGATAAAAGAGGTAGAGAAGAGGTCTGGCCTGATCCTCCCTGTTCTGTCCCTTAGGGGCACCCAGGTGATGTGTTATGGAGCTCTGGATTTGCCATCCCTCCCACCAGCAGCAGCATACTGCAGGAGCCCACAGGGAAGGATGGAAAGGCTGTTGTAGTCCTTGGATGGAATTTCAGGCATCACACTGCTGTGGGGAGGAATTGCTCTCCATACTTACAGTGGCAGCCACACAGCTGAGGGACAGCTGGTAGTCTGGGAACTGGAGTAGCAAAGATCACAGAAGCAGAGAATAAGCTGAGCTGGAAGGGACCCTCAAGGATCATTGGGTACAACTTCTGGCCCTGCACCATTCCCAAGAATCACACCATGTGCCTGAGTGTATCACTACTGGGGGTTTGCCTCTGTTCTTCCCATTCCCCCTTGTTGTATTTGAGTCTCCTTGTCAAAGTCATGCCAAGCTCTGCGGAGAGTCTTCAGTGAGTACTGGTAATTCTGGATTTCTGTTGCCTCTAATGTCATTAACATTGTGTACCCAGCTTGTGCCATGTGCAAGACTGTGATCAGAATACAATTACTGGGGAGTGATGTTCCCCATCATGCTAACAGAAATGATGATTGAGGAAAATTCTTATAATAACTGGGGAATGTTAATTTCTGAACATCTGTGGCTGAATGCACCAGTAAATAACTGTATTTTTAAAGGTCAGAGTAATGAGGATATACAAAGACTACTTATTATTACCAAATGTTTTCTGTGGGGACTGTTACATAATTTGTGAAAAATAAACAAAAATCTGATTTTGTGTTTTCTGCAAAGACCAGAGGAATGCTGATCCCAAGTCTGGGAAGGGGCAGCCTGCCAGCAACCAGGCAAGGATGCTGCTTTATTTACAGCTGGCAAATGGGAAAATCAATAAAAATCCTTCAGATGGGCATTGTCCAAATTCGTGTCACTGGGGCCCCAAAGCAGTTTATGTAATCCATGTAAAGCAACTGATACACCCAGGCCACAGAACTATTTTACCATTAAAATCCAAAGCCTTGGCAAAACATGTCCTTCCGAGATAGTGGAGAAGCTCCTCAACAGAGCAGATTTGGAACTCTGCAGCCCTGCAGACTTGCCCCAGTCGAGTCTATGGCTCAGCCAGGCTTTAAGCTCGGTGTCTTTCCTCTTGATCAAGTCTGTCAGGCAGGCACCAAGCTGGGCAGGTATCCCAGCTCAGACCGGAGCAAATGAGGAGCTGAGGGAGGCAAAGACAAGGGTTTTATTCCTGCCTGATGTGGTGCCTTAAGCAACACCATTCCTCTACCAGTGGAGGAATGCAGCAATGTGCCAAAGCCAATTTCAGAGCTTATAGCTCTTTCCATTGAACAGGACAAAGGGGCCTTGGGGTTGTTTGGGGCCATCCACCTCACACTGCAATGTGAGCACTTCGTGAGCCTCAGGGAGCTTCCCTTTTCCCTGATCCTCACTGCAGAGAAGCCAGCACCTTCCACTGCCCACTTTGTGTCCTGTTCTGTCACTGATGCAGCAACATCAGAGACATTTACCCTTGTAAAAAGATATCAAGTGTTCAACTCCTGTTGCAGGGGGAGGAGGGAGGGAACAGAGAGCAAAAAGTTCTCTAGGAAATACCAACCACGACATAATAATTTCTGAAGGGGCATGGAAATGTTAGCTTTCTGCTTCACTCTTGGCAAATACCAGAGAACAACAGTAAAGCAGGACAAGGCTTCAACTCCTACGTTGGCTTTGGATCCTGGCTGCTGCTCTCCGGTACCAGCTGAGCTGGGGCTGTTCTGGCACTGCCCTGCAAGGAGAGTTTACAGGAGTTTGGGCTCAGCTCACCACCAGTTCGTGGAGCAGGGCTTTGCCACCTCGGGATACCCATGGAGGGGGTTTGTAAAAGGCAGCCAAGGAAAGACAATCCCGTTATGACTGGGCTGGAATGCCCTCCGTGTCTGCCATCTGCAACTCCCATGAAAAAGCTTGAGCAGTTTACCAGGTCAAAATGGTGAAACCCTGAGGTGCCTCAGGCCAGCAGATGGTCCCAGGCAGAGGAAGCCAGGTTTGGCACCAGCGTCCCTGTGTCAGTGTTCACTCAGCCCTCCCGTACACCTCAGGCACTGGATGAATTTTCTCACAGCAAGCAGCCCAGCTCCTGGCCAGCCAGCATGGTCCTGCAGCCAAGAAGAATTTCCAGGATGTGGCCAGGTGTAGAATTCCTTAGTAAAAAGGGTTTACAGCTTCCCCATCTAAGACACAGGTTTAACTACAAGTCACCTCACTGTGCACTGAAAAAAAAAAAAAATAAAAAGTCCTATTCCATCTTGCCTAGGAAAGAATTTCTAGGGTCATAGAATTTAGGGCTCAAAGGTTTACAATCTCAACAAGATAAGGCAGTATAACAGCCTCCACACTTTATGGTGTAAGCTTATGAAGAGGTCAAAATGGCTTAGCATGAGGGTCAGTTTTACTCAAAGCCCCTGTTTGAGGAGGGGAAATAACATCCTAAATCTTCACAGCTGGCTTCAACATAACTATTAGATTATAGAGGTTTGGATTGTTCAGTTTTCTCTCCTAGCCTCAGTGGGTTTTCTGCTTCCAGTGTGACAACAAAATGGATCCCAAAACGAAATGGTGCCTCTAAACAGGCCTCTAGCCAGCTGGTGCCATTCATTACTGGTCCTGTGCCTTTGCAGGGACAAGTGAGGAGCTATCATTGCTCTGGGATGTGTCAAGGGGCTGTGCACAGGCAGCATCACTGTCCTGGTGTCTGTGTGATGTGCAGTGTGAAAATGGCCAGTTCAGAATAGCCTTAAAACCACTTTAATAAGAAACTATGGATAGCTTTGCAGCAGCCCCCTAGAAGGCTTGCATGCCTTGACTGATGACTACACTAATCTACCACAAAGCACTGGGAAACCTCCATCCTGACCCTCGTGCACTGCAAATATGTGGAAAACTTGGGAAAGAAAGCTGTTAGCAATGACATAGGAGCAAGCAAGGATTTGTTCAGAGGAGCAATAAACAAATGTTTCATAAAATGAGTCATGGGTGCCTAGGTGATTTTACTGGCTAGAGATATCGGTCTCAGAACAATTTTTTCACCGTGGAAGTATTTCAGTGGCCTGTTACTCTCACACGAGCTGCAACCCCCAACACAGATTTCTGGTACAAAGCCCTCTTGCTAGGCTGCAGGTTTATTTAGTATGCACACAGTGTTTGTGACTGACCTGCTCTGTGGAAACCTCATGCCACCACAATGTTGATTGTCAAGCAAACTGGAATGGGTACTCCCATCGTTTTGGCCTTGACAGGAGAAAAAAGGACTCAATGGGTGCAAAATCTGCAATGCCCCAGCTTAGGGGCTGTCCAAAGGCTTTTCTGTGGATTTCACAGCACCTTAATGGCTTTACATATAACCTTCAGAAATGTATTTTGAGCCTCTGGAAACTCAGGGCAGGAGATATGCCAGCCCCCAGGGCTGCATGGGTCACCAGTGGCAGGGCCAGGAGCCAGCTGTCAACTTGCTCATTATTCCACTAATTGCTGTGCCTTCCGTTGTCCTCAGAAATTAGGAGAAAATGTTGTTTACAGTGTCTTACTTGGCTCCCTCGGTGCCCCTTGCTGGGTACTGTGAGATTTCCATCAAATATGGTTTAGCAGCAGGCAGCTTGCTCTTAAATAAAACCAGGCAGCTGCCCTGACTCTCCACAGTTGTGTCCCTGGGCATCCAGCTAAGGCACAGACAGGGAGCAAGCGGAGTCCCTCTGCACAGATGGGGACTGAAAGGCAGGGTGAGTGGGAGAGGAGCACTGCTGCTCCTTCAGTGCCACCAGGAGCTCGTTTCAATCCAGCTCCAAGGGACAGTTTGCAAGGGGCTGGGCTGGGTGCCACAGAGCATCCAAGGGTGCCGGAGTGGAGGAGTCTGCGGAGCACAGCACAGGGAGCAGGGTGGCTTTGTGCTCCCCTTCCTTCTATATCGTTACTACAATGAGCAATTCACCTTTTGACAAAATAAATATAGGAAAATGTCAGGGTTTTTTCCCTCCCCCCTGGTTTTCTGTCGTTCAGGGAATGAAGATGAGCAAGGATGGGAAAGGGACAAGGACATTCCTTGCTCCTTTTAAAGTGAGTGACAAAGGTCCCTCATTGCTGGAGGTGTGACTTCCTCTCCACAGCAAGCCTTGAGTCCTGCACATAATCCTGATGTGTCTGGCAGCACTTGGGTTCCTAGGAAATAGAAATGGAAATATGGATATGTGCCAGACACACACAGCTGAATACGTTTGGCTGTCATTTGGTTGGCATGAAACTCACAATCTGACGCAAAGCATGGGTGCCAAACCTGTACTATAAGGGTCCACAGAAGAGACGCATATAAACATATATGAAAATGAATGCAGGTCTTTTCCCCAGACAAGCATCCATTGAGATGGACTGGGTTTTGGCCGTCTAGAAGCTTTTCCCAAGTCAGCACTTGCCAGGATAGTTCCTGAGAGTGGACAGGACCTCCAAGATACCTACTTGTTCCTGGAGGTTATGAAAGTGGTCTTTGAGCAATGTAAAGCATTTGTGTGGTCACAGCCAGCAAAGCTTTGCTCAGTGGTTAAATAGCAGATGTCAGCCTCCAAAACTGCCAGATCGGCAACTGTCAAGACTACTATGACAAACCGTAAAATCCACAGATGGCCTTTTCCAGAGCAACTAAATATTAACTTTGTGCTCATCTCAAAGACTGGGAACTGAATTTTCTAGCCTTCATCCCTCTTCAGTATCTTCCAGGCAGATACTGTCAGCCAAAATGAGGGTGAGCTCCTGGGAGCCTGGTTTGCAGATGGATGTGGGAGAGGAACATGCTTTAGCAACAACCTGACCTCCTGGTTGAGCTAGAGAGCTTATTTGGGGCCCCATAAGGAGATGGGGGTTGGTCAGGTTTCCACACTAAACCTGATTTTTAGTCTGGTAAGTTAGTGGTTTTAAAGTCATTGCTAGGGCATTACTTTACAGGACATATCAGCAGTTTCAAGCAAGCCTCATAAGGACATCAGGCTTTTGACAGGCATGAGCCCCTGCTCTCACTCTGTGAATGAAACCATTCCTTGCTGTCTTGCCCCAAATCAGAAGTGGGATTGAGGTCTGTAAGGCTCCAGATTTGACCAAGAGTGAATTGATTCTGTCTTCAGCTCATCTAGAGCTCCTCGCCATCAGTTCTGTCTTAGACAAAGTCTAGGACTTGCACTAACTCATTTTTCTGTTTTTGTCTCTGTAAGGCACTTCAGGCTCCTTAATACTGATGCGGCTGCATGATAACAGCAATGAAGATAAATTACCTCAAAAGTAGGCAATAAGCCTTTTAGCTCTTTAGAGCAAATCAGAGCTATTCTGAACAGCCCACAGACAAAAGAAATGGCTGTTTATCTTCATTTACAGCTACTGTGGAGAGGCACAGCATGCAAATCCACCAGCCTGGGGCAACAGCTAAGGTAGTACAGGGCTTGCTGCTCTAAGATGGGAAAGGAGGAGACTGCCTCCTCCCCACCACCTTTGCCACTGTATCCACCTAAATATTTTTACTTTAAAAGAGGTCACCATAAACAACTGCATTCCCTGCCACTGTGACTGCTAGATCTGCCACTCTGCTGTATAATAATAAGATAGAAGAAAGGACCTTATTAAATTCCCATCCAACTGTTAACCAAATATTTAATGCCTAACACCCACACATATTCCCCCTAAAGCAAGGAATATGAGAAACTCATCTGCCCACAGATGATGTGTCTTAAAGTATGTTTTGAATGATTTGGGGTTTTTTTAAATCTTTCCCACAGGAAATAAGATCCATGGTTTTCTTCCAATGGGAAGAGCCCAGTGTCCTTATCAGGGCTTACCCAGGTGTTGGTGGGCATGTGAGATTTGCCCAGAGAGCTCGTTCAGGTCTTGTCCTGCAAACAGGTTCTCACTTAATTATCTACAGGGAATGCCACAAACATGAGCTGAATGCAAGCAGATATTGCACACCTCAGCAGCAGCTCAGGGGTCGGCTGAACCTGCCACCACTGCCTCTCTGAGAGAGAAAAATGTCTTAAGCAATGGACACAAACTCTTTTTATCACTCCCATGTGTTACCTACCCTCATACTTACCAAGGGAAATGTGAAACAATTGCTAAAGATGATAAAAAAATTATACCTATGAATACATCTTTTATATTTGTTTGGTCTCAGATTTTTCCCCTGCTCACAGATGCAAAAGAGCAATCCCTGTGTATATGCATAACCAGCTCATGCAACAGCCTGACCATTTCAGGTCTGTGCTTGTTTTCTTTGTGTTTCTGGACAGCAGCAGGGGAGAAGTTAATGTTTGCTTGTAACATTTCTATCATTGGTACCAAACCCTGCAATTCCTTACCATCTTTTAGTGAATTTGCTTCTCAGTAACACTTGCTTGATAGAATCCCTTTGGTCATTTTATTTTCAGGTTTGATCTTGCTCTCTTGCTCACTTTCACTGTTATGATACCACATCTCCTTGTGAGTCAAAAGCATTCTCTGGTATGAAATGCCATTAAATGCTCTTATCTGAAGTGAAAGAGTCAGGAGGAGAAGGCAGATATATTGGTAAGATAAAAGTAAACATTTAATGCCACTATAGTTTGATTTTTTTTTCCAGACATCATATTTTTGACAATGTTTCACACCTCAGATACCACAAAAGGGATATTTTTTAGCCAGCAAACAATAAACTTTACAATTTTAATGGCAAAAGGTTCAATGCATTTGTTGACAAACTTGGAAATGGCTGTGACTTTCCACATTTTGAACTTGTCCTCATGCTGTTCTTTCTCCTTTTCCCCCCATAAACTTTAGTTGATAAAATATATATATATATATACTACTGATACATCCTCTTCTGGAATTGCCCAATGATGGGACCAGCATAAGTTCTATATCTATCAGTTTCTCTTCTCCTTAGCCCTATTTTATACCACTGTTATCATGAGAAAGAACATAGCCACGGACAGAGTGAAATGGATTTAGCAAACATACACTTCAATGCATAGCACTTAGATAAGCATTTCCAACCATAATGTGTAAATAAATTATAAAATACAAGCAACTGTATAAAACAAGAACATCCTGAGTTTACAAATAAATTATATCCTTCATACATAGAATATGATGTGGATGTGGATGTTAGTAACCAGCAGTTTCAGCTATGGGAGGGAAAGAGGTAAAATGTAGAAAAGTTAGTATCTATGCATACATAAAACATATATGTATGTGTGCTACATGTAAATACACACATACATATACAATAGAGGGTGAATACATCCATATCTATAGTATATAGAGAATATGTAATATAGCTGAAACTGCCTCAAGCACCAATTTATTACCATTATTATAAAGTTTGCTCAATACTTAAGTAGGACCACTCAAAGTAAGATGTTTTGGGTTGTGTTTTATTTCCTGTCCAGGAGGGTTTGAAGGTAGCTTGAAATACTATAGCTGAATGCTACTGAATGCTACTATTTCTCTTCCAGCACCTCAAATGATGGTTTGCAGAATCATCATGCCCTTTGTGAGCTTCAAAAGTTTGCATAAGTGAGCATGAGACTGCTGTTCGTGAATTTGGTGGCAAAACAGTGCTACATTTCCAAGGGAAAATTAATTATTTTTTGTTTGTTTTGAAAGGTTGCTTGAGAAGGAGAAAGAAGAAAAGATAAAGACAATAATAAAATGGTTTATTATTTCCAGGAATAGGTATGGAAGCTCAGATAACCCTGGGATGAGCACACAATAAATGCAAGAGAGTGAGAGAGATTATTAACTTTGCATTGACAAATCATTCACAGTTTTGTTTGCTATGGTTATTTGGAAACCTCTTACAAATCTTAGGATAGCTAGCAACAGCCAGCCTTGTGTCTTCAAAAACTGCTGTGTGTTGCCAATGCAAAAGCCTGTGGAGTTACAAAACACAGACCATGAGAATATCAGGAATAAGCAAGGTATGCCACCATCCATAGATTTGAGAAGAAATGCCTCTCTCTGTGGTCATCATCCACTCCTATTGGTATTTAACGGTACCAATGCTTTGATCTCTGCAGCAAGCTGGTGCACCCTGATGCTGTGCAACCATCCTTCCCATCATATGAACTGGCATCAGAGGTCGCTCAGCCTCTGCCTTAGGAGAACTGAATTTGCTTCTGCAATGCAGAAGCTTCAATTTATAATTTTAAATTTGTTAGGACTAGACAGAAAGCTTCACAGACAACCAAGAGTCCAGGCTCTCAGTTGATGTAACCATGCCTCAAGCATATGCAGAAATTGTTGTGTTATTAGCTGAGATTATAAAATATCTTGCCGTAAATTCATGACACCCTGAAATACAATTCATCTGGAATACTTCTACAGGCTTTAACAGCCTCTGTGTGGGAACTGCAGCAATTTGGCTACATAGGCTGAAGAACCTGGGTAAAAAACTTTTAAAGAAGCCCTTGAAAGAGTTTCAAGCATAAGTTTTCCCTATAGTGTGTCATAAGTTAACTTCATCCAGGTGGGTGCAAGGGGAATGGTTCTGTAGGCAGGCACTCCTTGGAGGAGGGAAGGGGAGTGATGTGCTACCATTTGTGACCATCTGCCACTTCCCCACAGCACTGTGCAAGGGGCCATCTCAGTCTGTGAGCATGTGTATTTATCTGTGCATGCACAACTTTTGTTTCTACAGTGAATTTTAGCTCATTAAACATGATGCAACAAAACCAGAAACATTTGTAAAAGGTGATTTTTGTAAAAGAATCTATATTTTTCAGCTGTCATCACATTTGAATTCCATGCCACAGGTCCCTATTTTAAGACAAGCCATATTATTCAAATAAATTAAAAAAGTGAAAAAATAAAACCCACACTTCAAGACAGACTGACTGTGTCCTGTAAGCAAACATGGGATTCAGTGTGTTTTACTCCCAGCACCACTGCCAGCTGTCAGCCTCTATAATTGCCATGTTTAGAGATAAAAGAAAAAAAATGCCAGTGTGTATCTTTGATCCCTTTTTGTACATTTTATGCAGCTCTCACTAAGAATCATGTCAGAGAATCGTGCCATTGCTTGGTACAGTTACTATTTTATGGACCTGCAAGTGTCAGAAACTAGGGCTTATGGCAGTGGCTCTTCTAAGACTAGATCAAAGAGAGATGCTCAGCAATAGCCCTGTGCCATTACACAGAATGAGGGGGTGTTAAATACATAATACGAGTTATGTATTTACGATTAGCATGATCTTCTACTATATAACTAACAATAAATACCCAAAAAAATGGGAGGTGGATGAATCTTCCTCACAACTGAGTTAACTCTGTTATAACTCTTCTGGTTCTTACTGCAATTGTGCCTCAGTTTTATCAGAGCAGGTGAGATGAGAAGAAAACCTAAGAAACGAGAGTGTTAGTTTCCTTCCTTGTCTTTCTGTAAATAATACTTTGGATTATGTCGATCTGAATGAGTTGACAAGGAATTGATTTGAGGCAAATGCAAGGCATGCATGGCAAAAGAAAAACATGTGGCAAATGTACCAGGGATTAGGGCTCTCCCACACCCTTCAGAGCACAAACTGACCCAGCACTCAGAGCCAGAGCAGATTCTGCCTGCTGTGAGAGCTCACACAGACCAGAGGGATGTCTGAATCCACAGCACAGCCAAAGTCTCCAGTCTATGGTTACACTTGAATTTATGACTATAGAGCAAATCCCGTCCCTCGTATGGATAAAGTTCAGGTGTGCCAAGAGGACCAGCACTCAGGAAGCGCCCCCAAGTGCTGGTATTCCACAGTCATCTCACAGCCTGACAGTGAAGAGCTGTGCTCTCCTGTGACACGTGTGAACAAAGAATTAACCTTCAAACCTAATTACATTAACACTGCTGTTTCCTACTAAAGCTGTCCCAGGGAAATAAGATTGATTTCTGAATGTGAAAATGATTAGGCATTACATTCATGTTGCTCTTGTGTATTTTGGGCAACATGATGCTTTTTAAAAAATCAGCATAAAAACAGTATTATGCTGGCAATGCCTTAAAGAATGGGGCTTCCTGGATGTCTTGCAGAAGTGTATGTATCTCCTCTAAAATGCTGGCTACTGCAAACTGAGATCAATTTCATAATAAGGTCCTGAATGCTTTGATTTATGTGTTTTGCAAATACTTGACTTATAATAATATAAATTCTGAAGTAGAAAGCTGTTTTCAAGATGAAAACATTTTATCATGTCAAATCTCCACAAATTTTTCATTCATTTTTTTGTATTTATCCATCACATTTCTTAAAAACATAGCGGCAAATTCTGAAATGAAATGACAGAAAGTCAAGAATGCATATGGATTTTAGAATATGAATACTAGTATATTATGGGAGTTAATGGATACTCTAATTAAGTCCTCAGAAATAAAATATTTGTAAGTACTGTGATTCTGCTGAATTAGTACATATTTTTCAGTATGCAAAATTCATCCTTGGCATAATCAATTTGGTTTCAGGGATCAATTTTTGTCCATAGTGATAAACAGGGTGAACATATGCTCTTACTCTTTCAATAATGGCTAGGTACACATTTTTTCTTTCTGCCATGCCTCCTAAGCTACAGAAGTACCGAATGAAGAGTCAGTGAATAACTGAGTAATTGTGGGTGAGGAATATTTGATGCAATAGGTATTTCACAATCACTCCAAAATGTGTCCACTTGATTTATAGAAACATCAGCACTGCTGTGTAAGTCATGGACTGGGTGCAGGAATGATTTCCTTGGCTCTCTGCAGATGTTCTAAATCCATGGGGCTCTGCAGAGGATATGGCCTCCAAAGAACCAATACACAGTAACTATAATTGCTATAAAGGGAAGAAAGCCAGTTAAATTGCTTTGTTTAGGGGGATTTTCAGAATTGGTTAGGGTTTTTTTCTTTGGAAGAAAAAGGCATATGTCCTTAATACTTACTTAGAATAGAAGTTTCATGATAGGAAATTGCTGTGGAACAGACTAGAAAGTGACTTTCACACAGGACCTTTTTCCTTTCCAAATAATCATATAGATTCTAAGTAGAATTTTCTACAGAATCCAGTGACAAGGGTAATAGAGCGAGTAAGATTTGTTATTACAAGTTGGAGAGCACTAAAAAAAATAAAACTATACAAATGTTACTTCTACTTTTTAAAAAAGCTTTTCTGTTCACCTAATCCCTAGAAAATCTACCAGTGTTATTTTTCCATTGGGACTTGCTGCTTGTGGTATTGTAAGACAGCATTGATACAATGGTGCAGGTAAAAGAAGAGTTACACTTTAATACAGCAGCTAATTTATGCATTTTGAGTATATTAAATGAGTGTCTTATTTCCTCATAAGCAGCAGGAGGGTAGCACAAATGTATATGAGAGAGGAATTTTTGTGAATGTGCTTATTTCAGTACAGAGGAATAAGAAACCTAATTCAACAAAATAATTCTTCATGCTCATATGTAATTAAAATTGCACATTTGTTTATGAAATATAAAGAATATTCCTTCCCACACACTTTTGTAGATAAAGAGGCCAACCAGTAGAATAACTGGATGGGCTTAGAGGTGCAGACCCTTGTCCCTTTGATGTCAATGTGAATTTTGCCGTGGTTTCAGGTACTGAGGATTAGTAAAGATGCCATAGCCAACATGCCTGACGTGCTGTATCTACCCATTTGCTTTATTTCCAGATGGGCTGAGCTGAGCAGAGCCTGCACTTCTCAGGTACATCTGTGAGCATGGACACACTGGGCCAGGAATCAGAAGCTGACAAAACATGTCTTGCAGTGGTCTATGTCATAAAGAGGCAAAGCTGAATTTTATCAGTCATAGTCTCAAGAAAGAATAAACCACTCATTTTTGGACTGATAAACATGGGAACCCTAAGCCTAGAGGACAATCTTCCAGCAAGTTACCAGAAAAAGGGGTTAGTATAAAAGTATCTCCTCATTCATAACTCCAGCCAGTACAAAGTAAAACATCTGAACAAGAAAACAAGTTATGGGGGTTGGATCAAACTGAAAATATATTTACTTCACAGTAATGTCACTTCTCTCTCATACACTGCAAAACTACAGGCTGGGAAAATGACGTATTCTCCAGCATATAAAAGAGTATAGAAGAGTATTTAAACACACCTTACTCTCTGCTAGAAATATGTCTGTGATCTGGGAAAGCTTTGAGTGGCCTTACTCTGGTAACAAGAAAAGACAGTTAACATTTATTCATATGTTGTACTGATTAGGAAATATCTCTACAAACACAAGTTACTTAGAAACAGCAAGTCTGAAATAGGAGAAAACACCAAGAGAAAAACAAGCTGTAAATACATTTCAAAAATGTATTTGTTTTTTTTTTTCCTTTTTCTTTTCTTGACTAGCACCATCTGTACACAATAAAGTATGAACATAAATGTTTGGATAACAAAGATTTGCAAGGCACTTGAACAGTTTTTCTGGATAGGTTTTCTTTTAATGAACCTCTCAATGGAAGTCCCACAACCACCTTTCCTCCTTCCTCAGCTAATGCAGGGAAAGAAGTGTCTTCTGCCAGCAGTTCTTATTTACAGACATGTCCTTAAAAGGTTCCACAAAGTGCTCTTTTAGGCTAAGAGTATCAACAACCTTCTATCTCCATTTTCCATACTTGTTCTGTTTGTATTTTTTAGTACTACTCCTCTGTATAGTATAGCCAATCTCTCATACACACAGCTGAGACTTGACTCCAACCTTCATCCTCATTCTTTTGTCTTTGGGATGCTGTTTGGAAGGGAAAAGGAGGATGGCAGAGATGCGCATTGAAATTCTCTTTGAGGTTCATGCTTTATCGGCGCCTAGAGGTGATGTCAAAACAGGTGATCATCATGAGGTGGGCCTTGCAGAAGTTGACACGGTTTTCCAAACGCTCAGTCACACATTCCAGGGCCTCCAAGTATTCCAGAGAATCCAGCTCAAATACCTGCTCCAGATCAACTGTGGGAAAGAAAATACACAGATAGGAAAAGCAGACAAAACTTAGTGATGGCTGGTGGGAGAGTCAGAGTTAATTCAACTCTTCAAACTCATCAGTACTATATACATTACCTCTGGCTTACCGTTGTCTTTAAAAGTTGCCTTTTCTGTTTAATGGTTACTAAAATGACACAGCAGCTTGTCCACAGGGAAAAATACTTTTAAGTTGCATTGGATGCTTTCTGGAGCGATCTGCTCTGCCATCCTCACCAGAATTGCAGATGCTTTTGCCAGCTCCATCATCCTCCAGCAAATGTTGAACACTAAGCATATCCTGACTTCCTCACACATTCTGCTGACCAGAAAGAGCTTTAAATATCTGCTCTCTCCTGGGAGGGCAATCTCTTTGTTGAATTCAGAACTTGGAATTTAAAACAAACCTCTAGGATTTTTGTTCCTCACACCTCTCCCTATTCCATATGATTCCCATCAGACCACTCCAGCAAAGCAAGGGAAGGCATACACATCAATCCCTCCAACACAGGTGCCCAGCAGCTTCCATGGAAGCGAAGTGTGAGACATATTGTCTGAGCCGGCACTGCCCATCTTATCTGGTTCCTGAGGTCTTTGCAACCCTTCAGGCTTTCTGCACTTACCACACTGGAATTAGAAGCAAAGGCATCACACAGTAATGCATAGCAAATTCTCTCTTTCTTTAAAACTGTGCTTTTTAACCCTCTTCCTTTATAACGTTCCTGAAACCTGTACTGTGATAGTTCTGCAGGATGTACCAATCTGGTGTCAACTTAAAGCAGCTGTCAAAGGAAGACTTAAGATGTTGTAAGGGAACAAACCAGCCAGCCTCCTTTTGCTACTTGCAATTATCCTAAATGAACTTTTGCACATAGTGGGGCTTTTTCTAGAACTCTTTGATATGAACTTATCTGCTTGCTAATACTAAAAACTGTTGTATAACTACTGCAGTACTCTTTATGGTTTTTCCTTAGAGTGCTGAGGTCCTTCTTCATTTGAATGTGAATGCCCTTTAAGATCTCTGAACTTTACACATCTATAGCTATAAAAAATGGGCCAAATTTAATTTCATTTCATGTAAGCCCACTGCTGCCAAGGGACAAGTTTGCTCCACACTGTTATTTTGTGGTAGAAGAGCAGATTTATAATATTGCTCATATGTTTGAGTGATCTGAGGCCAAAAAGAAATCTCATTTTCAGGAGCTGTGGACTGAAACGCGTGAACGTTAATCTACCAATGGCAACATCCACCACTGGAATGCTGTACCATTTCAACATCCAGCTCTCAGGCAAAAAAGATTGTTCAGTTCTACCGTTAACATTTAATAAGAATTACAGGAACTAGTTCTAGAAAGACAGTCAATCCAAAGCTTGCCCTTAGGTCATATGTTGGTTCATTTTAGTTTACAAACAGTAGCTTACATCTCACTCTTACCAGACATTTCTGCTTCCTTCCATCCCCCTTATTAAATAAACCAAAGGAAACCCACGAGTTCAGGCAATAAAGCAATGCCCTTACATTCACTGAGCCACTTATTAGGATCCAGCATCAGGTACTGTTTGGTCACCTCCAGTTCTCTCATTAACCACTCATACTTGGCCTTGACCTCAGCGATTCTCTGCTGGCGATGCTCCAGGATTTTCAGCTTGGCATTGAAACATATCACCTCCTGCCAGCCAGGAAAAAGAAGCAGGGGAAGAATAGGTGAAGAGGAGAAGAAATACCCAGGTCCATTCAGTGAAATGATCTTCCAAGCAATAATGCTGACAACGAGCCATTTATTCTGGAAGCTTATGAATCATTGCATGAAATCATCCATCAGCTGCTTTATTTTTATTGCTTTTGTTTAGTTTTCATGTTTTCCATCAGTAAGTTTTGGAGACTTTGCAATGGTACATAATAATTAATAACAGGCAGCATCTTGAAATTAGATTAACTGTAGGAAAACATTTTTTTTTTCACCACGGCTTGGCTAAGAATATCTAAGCTCTTGGGAGCAGAAAATCCATTGCATGCTGTATTGAAAGCCTAAATACACTCCTGTGCTTGGTGCACAAGTAATGCATTAGTCATATTTTAAAATAAAAGAACTGGTAGCAGTATCAAATTTGAAACATCCTTAAACAAAGGGAGTATGTTATGAAAAGCTCTAGCCATTCACAGTCATTAATAAAGATGTATTTTCTGTAAAGCTCTGGGGCACAGTAACAGCAAGAGGTGCAGTGCTGGAGACAACCAGCCTGGCTTCACATGACTTCTGAGGGGTGGCAGCCACCAAATGAAACCAGCTGAGGACTGTGTACCCTTGCTAGTGTGGAAGCAATTCCAGTAACAGAACTATCCTCATCCAAGCCTGTGTGAAGGTCTCAACACTATTTCACATTCTCCTCTTTAAACAAATCTGCTGTGGGTGAAGTGCAGTGGAAACCCCACTCCAACAAGGTTCTCCAAACATCACAGATAGCTTTAACAAGTGTCAGAGGCTAGGAAGAAAAAATGCCTAAAAATAATGCTGTAGTGTACAATCCACCGTTACTCTAAAATACTCAACCTCAGATACTCCTCCCATGTTTTAAATGCTGCCCTTTGCAGTTTATGCCAGCCAGGAGATGGATGGCACTCACCTTACTGTCCCCCCCTCGCCGTCGCTGCAGCCTCTCCACGTCGTCGATCTCGTAGACTTTGATCTCGAAGGGCTCCCCCAGCCCCCTCTGCCCGCTCCGCAGGGGCCCGTCCACCCAGCGCACCCCGGGGCTGCTGGCAGGCTTCCTGGCTGGGGAGGAGGTGTCCAGGGATAAAGCTGGAATAAGCCTCCTCCTCTGTGAACCTGCAAACAGAGAAAGTGTCATGGCATGCTAGCACAGTTATTGCTTCTCCTTCCCATTGCAGAGAAGTCTACACAGCATACACGTTTGGCCTTCTCAGACATAGAAGAAAATGGAGGGAACACCCAGGGAGGCCATGGGAACTGTAGCTGCAATGTTCAGTCACCATGACTGCCACCCCAGGATTTGACACCCAGGTACCCTGAAGGTCACAGAGCCTGTGTCTGCTCCCCTTTGGTGAGCTCTCAGCAGGTACAGGTAAGCCAATGAAGGACCAGCAGGATGGAACTGGTCCAGCCTGGCTTTCCTATCTCTTTACTGCTACTGGCCCTTACAAAGGACAAGCATTAGCCAGGCTCTGCAAAGTGTCTGCCACATAAGATGCCAAGCTTACAGTAGAGCTCTACGGTAGAGCAAGGAGGAAAATGTATGTCCTTGGCCTAAAGGCAGTGGTTTGTTGAGAGAAACAACAAAAACACACACAAAAAAATAAAACCAACTGATTGCATTCTTCGCTTGGTTTAGTACAATCAGAGCAATGCCTTGGTTTAAAAAAACAAAACAAGTTTTGTAGCTGACACAGGGTCTTCCCTAGGACACAGCAGGAATAAAAAGGATGGGGGAAGCCAAAAACAAAAGCCGGAGCCAGCAAGTTTGAATGAAACTATTAACTGGCTTTCTTGGCTGCAAGTACATAAGTGATGCCAGCCAGCAGGGAAGAGATGCTGAATGATCATGCAGATTTTATTTTAAAAACAAGATTAAATAATTTATAGGAATTTCCCACATTACATTTATTGAGACGTGAATGTAAATAGTTTCAGCATGTCTGCCAGCTTGGTGCTTCAATAAAATCTAAAAAAAAAAAACAAACCCAAATATCTATTGATTGTCTAATTTTTGGATTTTAAAGTAAGAAAGTATTGCCTAGTTTCATTCATGGGAGTCTGCTTCTGTGCTGACTTTGAGAACTATTCACATCTTATCCCATGATTTCTGAGTACTACAGTCTGTGCTAGAAATGAGTAGGCCTATGTTAGAGACAAGTAATTAACCTGTAAATTCTAGCTTTAAAATGGATGAGAATGGTCTATTGGAAAGCCTAGTCTACAGAGCTTTTATTTGGATACATCTGAGATAACCCAATGCAGGAAAAAGCACAGGCAGAGCTAACTGACAGAGAGTTCTGGGTAGACAGGGAGCTCTACAAGGCCCCTTTATACCAAACAACCTGAGACTGTCATCCTATGGCACTTATCATAGTTGTGTTTATTGCTCAAACTTCAGCCCAGAAAAAAAAACTTATGCCAGAACAAATGAAGCCTTACAAATACCAGCAAGCAGGAGTTATTTTAGTTCTGTGGTACCAGTCACTGGAAGACAATGTCAGCATTCCATTACCTTGAATGCATTTCAGTTAATCTCTAGATTAAACTGCCTGATCAAGAGAAGAGTCAGATCTTGATAAAAAGAAAAGCGAGACCTGACCCATTACCAGAGCTGAAAACTGACAAGAAGAGAGACAGTTTGGGAAGAACCTAAAAAACTGTGATTCTAAGGATGACTCTTGTCAGCAGTGCTAAAGAAAGGCAACGAAATGTTGGGAGCAGCTGCATACTTGAAGGGAGGTGAGAGAGCACGGTGAGAATATTCAATTTTATTACATGCAGGGAGAGATCTGAAATAGGCTCAGCCCCTCCTGGGAAACCAGTCCTCTGCTTGCTTAGGTCGGAAGGATCCTGAGTATCATCCTAGTGTCTCTCAAGATCAAAAGGATTCAGGCATTAAATATGTTTTTTAATACTTTTGAGGCTTTTGGCCACAGTATTTCACAGAAGCAGCCTCTCAAATTTTGTCTGAGTGTAAATACAATCTCTTTGCTGTTCGACAACTTTTAGAGGCAGTGACAGCTACAAACATCAGATCTGACTTTCAGTTTAATGCACCCAGTGCTGTTAATTATTTTTTCTTTCTGCCCCAAAATAATGGTCACATCTCCTTTCCTGACATGCCTTCAGACTAGCTCTAGCCTTTCAAGGAAGCAGCTGAGCAGACTGGAAATTCCTTCTGCCCAGCTCTCCATGCATGGCTAGTCATAATCTAAGGTAGCCTTTTTCATGATGTTCGATTCTCTTCTTCTGTTTCCCACTGCGGCAGTTAAAACCACCTTCTTGCACTTTTAAACCACCCCACTGGAAAAACTCTGTCTCCAGCCAGAGTCAAAGTCCAGGTCCAAGACTCCGGAAATCTAGGTGGATGGTTCCAATGCACCTATGCCAATGCCACAAGAACAGCATCAGGCTCCTACTTGGATCAAAGCAAAACAGATTGCTGGGGTATGAAGTAGAGGAATGATGCTAACATTTTTTGCATATCCATTTGGCTCAATGGGAAGCAGAAGTCTGCAGTCTAGAAGGAGGGCTCCAAACTGAGGCTTCCTTTGATAGTGCTTAGCCCTTGGCAGATGGGCAGCTGAGAGTGCAGCAGTGGCAGGAGACATTAACTCATTGTGTTTTTCTAGCCAGAGCTCGTGGCTGGATTGCCTGTGGGTTATGACAACAGGACAGGCTGCAGCTCATGGTGCACTGGGGCAATGCAGCAGGGCAGAGCTGCCTCACACAGCTGCCTTGCCACCCTCTGCCAAGGGGCTCCTCTAGGACACCTGCACGGGGCTTCCAGGGGGTACAGCTGTGAGACACAGAGGAGAAAGAAAGAGATGTTGGTTTATCTGCACCTTCAATGCTGTCTCAGGATGATTTATCTGAGGCATAGAGGGCTTGGAGGAGAAATTACTTATCTTATTCCTCTTTCATGTAAGGTAAAACTGGCTCTACTTTGTTCTAAATATGCACTGATGAATAAGTTGTTTATTAGCCCAGGTACTGAAAATAATGGTGCCATTTGATAGGAGACTCCTGCTACTGATCGCTCCATTTAGTCTCTGTTTTTTATCTTATTTTACCTTAATTGGGATCAGTAAGGAGATACAGCCTAAGCAGAGCTTTGGGGTAAATACCACAAAGCAGCTGACAGCTTGCTCATCCATAACAACACACAACAATTAAATTGTTAAAATTAATGCAGTTTTCCATTCATATAGAAAACATTCACCTAAAGTCCCAAATGTATTGGGTGCACTTGATGGAGTTAAGATCTCATCAATTTTGACTGTATAATAAATAACATGCTTTGTGGGAATTACAGCACACTACTCCTCTATTCCCCACGTATGACTTATGAAGAAGGTGGGCAGCCAGGGAGCTCAATAGGAGCAGATCTCAGCACCCTCCCCCCTTTGCCCCACCTCTGCAAACTGGCTGACCCTCCCACCATGTAAATAGAATTCATTCCTCCATTCAAAAAAGAAATTTATACCAAAAATCAATCTGAAAGAAACCCAGTAAGATGAACCCAGGGTAAAATAACTTCACGCTCATTTATGATCATGCAGTATGTAAAGCAAAATGCCATTTGCTAAATGCCCTGAAGGATGTGTTTTTCACTTAGTTTGAATTTACTCACTCTCAGCATAACCCCTCTTGAACCCAGCTTGAGTGTAAGTAACCAGGCTGTGAAATAGCCATGAAAATACACAGGACACAAGATTTGTTTTTGCAACAGATCTGTTAATAGCTCTACTTTAAGCTACAGGTTAAGGTTTGGCCAGGTTAAGTTTAAGAAAAAGAGAGTAGCACAGCAGGGAAGGCATACAGTGTAAAAGTAGACCTGACTGAAGAATGGCACTGAAGCTACAATTTATTTCAGCAAAGGTAAGCCCAGAGGAGCCTTAAGGTATGAGAAATACAGACCAAGGTATGTGAGGGTAACTTTAAGACTAAGAAGGCACACTGACCTCAGCAAAATTGCCAAACTGCAAAAGGATGTGTGCTCATATAAGTGTGTTGATCAGGGCAAATTTTCTAAAAAGCCTGGTTTTGCTTAAGTACTGCATAGTTTGAAGTGTTCCCTTTAGTTTGCTTTCCAAGCACACATTCAAGATTGAGCATCTTTTCTGTGAAAAAGGTGAAGGCAAAAACTGCAAGTACAAAATCTTAATGAGAAACAGCATGATGTGTATCTCTTCTAAGCAGGATACATCCAAATAGAATGCAAAACAACTGCTGTCCTAGAAATTTCAAACAGAAAATGAAATTTTAACTCGATATAATATAATTTCAGAAGTTTATATTGTGTGCTCAAAGGCAGGATGTGGAGCCACAGCGATTCCCCACAGCATTTAATGTTATGGGATGCAAAATACCTTTCTGTACAGAACCTGGTCTTCAGCGTTTTGGTTTTTCTCACCAGACAGTCCAAGGAAATTACAAAAACCAGACCTGGCTAACTAGAGCAGTACCCCTAAACTCACTCTATTCCTTCTGTGGCTCCAACAGCAATAGCACCGAGGTCAGTTGTAGCATCAAACTTTTCTAACTAGCAAAGATTATTTATCCTATTTCCTGTACTGCTTCCCACTGTCTGACAACAGGGCTCCTGCTCTGTTTGAGTCAAAAACGTGATGCTGACTTTGCCTCTCATCTTCTAGTGGGATCTGCCCTTATGGTCAATTGTCCATGACTGAACCAACTCCTCCCCTTTCCTTTGACCTCCTTTCTCCTAGTTGATTTTATAGTGCACTTTGCCCAGTGCAGAGCACACAGCTATTCACTCCATGGATTTTCATACATTTTGCACAGTTCCCCTCCTTAAGGGGAAGTCATCATCAGTGTTTTCAAGTGGAAAGCCCCTCTGATGATGTGGGGACTTCATCAGAAGTATTTAGGGTGCCCATCTTGAGGTCAGTACTCCAAACACCAAAGAACCAAGGCCTATATTGCCAGAAAATGTAAACACCAATCACTCATCCTCACAACTCAGATTACATAGATTGTATAGAAAGGACCATGTTGCACCCAACACCTGGAATAGGACTTACTGAGAGGATCCATCATTCAGAAGAAAATTTTCTATGTCCATCTCACTGTAAAATAATTCAGGTCATATTCTGTATTGACAGTTATGCAAGCCTACTGTTGTGAATTGATAAGAAGTACAAGGACACTTGAGGCAAGAAATCACTTGTTTCCTGTTTATCAGAATAAAGCAATGCTTGTTAATAATATTCCATCCACACCTATGTTGTTTCCGTACTGGTATAAGCAATACACTGATGTACAGCCAAGTTCTAATTTTTTTTCTATCAACACAGTTCATTTCTTTCTACCTAGTTTATTTCTTAACCTTGCTTTCTGAATTACTGTCTTATTTTAAAAGGAGCTTTTCAGGGCAGTTTAGAGCTGGTGAATGAGCACTGCTGAAACTAGATCAGAAAGCAGCCCTCCTGTGGTGTGGCAGGTTGACAAGTAATCTGGGAGATGCTCCAGGGAAGATGTACATCACCCACAATTCCTAGCAAAAAACAAAAACCCAACCAGAGTCTCTTCTAAACATTTCTCTCTCTTCAGGCTGGATTTTGGTTTAACAGGTATTTTTCAGCATTGTGGCATTATTTCAGAAGCTGGTTATTATTACTACAGTACTGCACTGAAGAGCTGCCCCAGTCACTTGGACAGCCAAAGCAGTGGCTGCAGGGGGAAGGGCTCTAAAGCCAGAATATTAGCTCCCAACAGGACAGTGGTGGAGGCATTCCAGTGAGCCAATTCTGTGGCAGTGTCAGGAGCAGGTTTTATTTACACCCAGACTAATGGTGTGCGACTCAGTCATGCATGTTACATGGAGCCTTCACTGCACACAATAGCCTGCTGCCACTTCCTCTATTAAATCATTCCTATGTTCATGTGGCTGAAAGCTCAGTGCTGGCATGCAGTAGTCAAGCGTGTAAAAAATGATTACTCTGATCCCTTTCAACACAGATTTGCTGCATGAAATGGCCTGGCTTTGACCTGGGAAAATCAATGCTGTTGTTTTAATGAACAAAAAAAAAAATTGGAGTTGAAGCCTGCACTTCCCCTCCCTCCACTCACCCAGGGCTGTCCAGTCAGCAAGTCACATGCATAAAGTGGTCACCTGCATGCAAAGAACCATTTACTCACATAATTCTAAACATCCTTTGTCATGGTAAAGGCATAACACAGGATATCAATTAGCTACCATCACTTGTAAGCAAGTTAAAGTAGAAATGCTGGAGGTGCCCTACAGCTTTCTGATACAAAGGGCAATTTTCAGCTCCCCACACTGTGCCCTAGGCAGTCTAAACTTGAACCAAATTCCTTTTCACTTGGATTCAACAAGAAAAGCTCAGACTTTCTTTGTCGGTGTTTTGTTTCATCATTATCATTTTGGCCATGTTTCAAAATGTGATGTTTTGCAGTATTGGTTGGAGACAGACATTCATAATTTACAGTCCATAGATTCAGCCTCTGGCTTTTTCTGCTGCTTTCATAGAAGGGGCTAAATGCTTCCAGAGAGTAAATATGTTCAAGTATAGAGTTTTCAGGGTTTTCCAGGAACCTCTAAATCTCCATCTTTAAAATCAACCCGCCAGTGAAACCCAGAGCACACTAGCATGAGAAAAAATGAGGCTAATTGTAGATAATTAGTCATGTCTTAACAGTCTGTCTTTTTATTAAAGTGTTTAAAATCATGTAGCAATTTGCTCTTTGGTGTTGAAAGTTAGTACTGAGAAAGAGCTGCAAGGAGTCATGAAACTTTACTACAAATGTCATCAAATGCTGAATCTTTAATTATCTATAGTCATATAGTTCCCCATGCAAAGAAGATGAAAGCCCATGCACAAACCCACACACATACACACACTCAAATCCTATCCTGGACTGACAAAAGCAGATTCTGAGATGTGCAACTCCAACTCAGGGTATAGTTTTAAACTTCAGGAATTCAACCTTTGGAAACATTCATTTTCCCCCAGTTTTGTTTCTATTTGGCCTGACTTCCAATAATATCTCTTAGGTTTTTGTTTTCTGATGTTCACTGATACTTAACATTCAGGAACATGTTAAGTATCAGTGGCCCTGACTGACCCAACTGGAAAGTGCATTACTAAGAAGGACTTTATGCCCAAAGTCTGATGTCTTTGAGCTGTCTCACACCTTTTTCTCATGCCCCGGTCCCAAGTCTGCTCCCACGAGAGGACCTGTGCACACCAGCTGTGAGGCATGGTCCCCACCAGCCCCTCATGGCTGCTGCTCCCCCAGCCCTGCTTGGGCCACAGATCACTGCCCTCAGTGTTCCACCCTGCTGGCAGAAGCGCCAGCACCAACAAAGCTCCAAGCTCAGACTCAGCTCCAAAAAGCCTCAACTTTGATTCCTCAACTAGAGGAATCAAAGACTCCTTAGCAGAAGTCTGTCCCATCTCAGCAGATGGCTGCAAGCAGTGGCAGACTGAAGCCTGTAGGTCTAACTCAATGTTACATGGGATGGGGACTTTCTTAGGTACCCATCCCTACACCTCATAGGGGACAGGAAAGAAAATAGCTTCAGCAAGATCAGTGCAATCTCCATAAAATGCCTTGTTTATGATGAATGATCTCAGAGCCTTTCCTGTTCTGTTATTCTCAGGGAAGGAGGTTTCCTTACAGAGAGTACTGAAACGCTCTAAGGGACAGGAACCTGTAAATATATGTAGGAGAGGGCAGAAAAAACTGGAAACAACACATTTATGCATGTAACATGAAAATGCAAACAGGAC
Source organism: Toxostoma redivivum (assembly GCA_013397375.1). Lineage (NCBI taxonomy): Eukaryota > Metazoa > Chordata > Aves > Passeriformes > Mimidae > Toxostoma > Toxostoma redivivum. The sequence goes on from VXBI01010995.1 coordinate 42,315, forward strand.
TTGGCTTTACTGGATAAACCTCATCAGAGCCTGTGATTTACCAAAATATGAGTATTGGTCTAATACTGATACTCAACTGTGACAGACAAAAGACTCTCTAACAATTTAAAGTTAGCAAGTGTATGTTTATTCAGCGCTGGGCAGCAGTGTGAGGTCATCCTCTAATACGCACTGCAAAATCACAGGTGATCACAGAGTCTATTTATTGACAAAAGCTTCAAACAGATACATATTCATAATCACAGCCCCTCCCATTCCCCACTTCCTATGGTAATTAGCTTGAATAGCTATTAAGCATGTGTGATTGGCTCCTTAAATTAAGCCTGGGGTCGTTTTTGTGGGGAGGGGTCTTAAAGGGAGGAAGTAAGATGAGTCTTCCTCGCCCTAAACTTTCGACCTTTTCTATCAATGACAACACAAATGATTTCTGGGGATAGTCCAAGTTTTTCAAAGAATGGGTTTCTGGTTGCATTATCTATGTTTCTTTGAGTTCACTTACTAGTTTCGTCTTTTCCCATTATAAGCACAGTTGAGCAAACATAAGATGACAGACAATCAATTATTTAAGTTTCAGATAACTATTGCAAGCCAAATTTTCCTTCTAAATTTTAACTTTTAATTATTTTCAACAAGACCTATCGACCCATTTGCTTCTTAATTAATTCTAGTAAATAACTAACTTTTAAATAAAATCCTAATTTTTAAAATTAGTGTTTCACCTGGACTCGTCCTTTGTTATTACCTCACAGTGGGCGAGACCCAGAGTTAACACCAAGGCTCCATCTCTGAAATCATCCAGTCATATTTTGCAATAAGAATTATTTTAAAGCAAGGCCCACACACATCCAAACTCAACTCAGGAAAAGATGCTAAAAATCAAACCAGAAGAGCAAAAGGCAGGTAGATAGCCCTTCTGATGCAAGGACCTTGGTATTACTTTTTTTTTGTACCAGCATTATCTACTTTTATGAGCTGGTAACAAAAGAACACATAAATTACACAAGTTGCCCAAGGTGATACCGCGAACCAGCAGCACACCAGAGAATACAACACAGATCTTGCAAGCCCTAATTTGCTGCCCTGCCTGCCTCCCTCTCATATCTGTTGCACCCCTGGGATACAAATACAGCTTTGGTAAAACTAAAGTTCAACCAGAATGCACTTCCTGATCACATATGTATTATAAAAGCACCCTTATCCCTGCCTTTCCATGGAGCAACACTGGGCCATTGCACTTGGAATTTCTGAAGAGTTAAAAAATAATAAGTAACTGCTGCAACTTGTAACTGTACAAACTATGCCCTAATACTTCAGTGCCCTGCTCAAGACAGCATTGCCTGCCCAAGAGAGTGGAGGCTGGAGCCAAGACTGAAATATGGCTGAGATGCCAATTTTTTCTTACAGGGAAGGGCTAATGGAGTGAGCAAAGAAATCAAAGTACAACATAGTTGTACAGATGACTGCAGGAAGAGAAGGAAGAAGGGCCTGCCACAAAAAGGAAATAACAAATGGAACTCTTGTTTTCCATTGCTCAGCAAGGGCAGAGGAGGATGTATGGCAAAGTCAGTTGTGGTTGAGGTCGAGTGGAAGGTAGCTGTAATTCAGCTCTGGATCTGGCTCTCACTTGGCTGAGGGCATTAGGCAAGTCAGTAACACTCTCTACCTTCATTTCTCCATCTGCAAAATGGGGTCTGGAATAATTCTTAACACCACAGTGCGGATTAAAGAGAAGCTATACAAAGCATTGAAATGTACAACTGCAGATCAGGGCTAAATAGCTTTGTTTCTGCCACAAACAGTCACTTTGGGCCAATATATGCTGATATGATGTTACAGAACCAATGTTAGCTGTTAGAAAAATGGGAATGTTTATTAAATTCATAAGTTAGCTTCAGGGGAAAGGCTTACGTGCTTCATGAGACAAACACTTGATTTTTCAACAGGTACCAGAATGCAAAGGGAATTTTTTTTATTATTATTCGTTTCTTCTAATTTTGTACATACACAATTTTGTACTGCACTGTCTGTGAACTGTACAGGTACCCAGGCACAGCCCAAAAATTAACCTTAGGCTAACAGTGAAGGATATGAACTAGCTTTATACTTCAAAAGCTGTCAGTGTAGGTCTGACGCTTCATGTATGACATTCAGGGCAGAAGTACCTACACATACAAATAATGCACTTAAGAGCACTGAAAGACAAGATCTTAATCTCAAGAAAAAAATGATGTCTCTCCAATGTGTCAGAACTTCAAAAGTAATTGTGAGATCTTCTGGTGATTCTCTTAAAGACTCTTTATAGCCCCTTTTACAGGGGCCTTGGGCTGATTCATGTTGATCGTGTCTGACAGCTAGCATTTCTGTTAATAATAATCATAAATAAAGTGGACAAGGTTGCCTGACCTGAAATGAGCATATCTATAGTGCCATATCCATTACAGCACAGTGGATCTGTGACTGCAAATCAGGAAAGGTCCAATGCTCTTGACACTTTGTATTAAAATAATATCTGTCTTTTAAGATCTCAGAACCTTTGTGTGCTATCTTTTTCATTAAAAAGTGTTCCTTAAGAGATAACACTCACACTATAAGAAAGGAGATGCTATGGAGAATGAAAGATTGCAAAACTTCACATTTTTTCATTATACAATAAAAATACATTTGCAAACAGCTCTATTCTCCCTTATATCTTAAATCCTCCTTCATGTTCTCCTGCATTGAAGTAATAATCCTGGTTTTATGCCATCATAAATCTGCTGACATGTGAAAAACTGTACTATTATCAAACACATCAAAACAGAATTATGATTTCACTGCTGCAGGATCAAATGCAAACAGGAGCTGGGTTATATGAAAGTGAAGCCTGATTAATTTCTGGGCAGTGGTTTTCTGCTAGAAATAAGGATGGTGGTAAAGACTGAGTTTTTAAAATTTCCATAAAACCCCTAGTTGCACTTATACACAAGTCATTCCAAACAATACAGGAATTACTTACTGATATAGGGAATCCCTCTCAAAAGTAAAGTATCAGAGATGATACACTGAGAAACTCTCCACATCAGATGGCATGCTGAATTAAGAGAGAAGCTTCGTAAATTACTTTAAGGGAGGTCAATGTGCCAGGCTATGCTGAGTCCACCAGGGCAATTTCCAAGGACACAGACAGGCCCTTCACTGAAAACCCATTGCCCCAGAGAGTCATGTCCAGCATCAGGCAGATAATTGCAATGCTGCTGATGAAGGAGAGAGGAACCAACTCATACCAACAAATAGAATAAAGAGATTAATCTCTTGGCCAGCCACAAAAAGGCCTATTTGGGAAAAAAACAGATCAAATGTTACACAGCAGTAAAAAAGCAGCAAAGCTAGGACTCCTCATGTTCCCTGTTAATGAAAGGTTCATACTTACTTCATACCATGACTTGCTAATTTTGCATATGTGCACTGTATGACAAACCAGTGTCACTGTCTACCAGGTAGGCTCAAGGCCTCTTCTTTCCTGGTGTGTCCTCCAAACTGCTACAATAACAATCTTAAACCTGAGTTTCAAACAGATTTCTCTTTCACAACTCCCTTTTCATGACCACTGACCCAACATTTAATCCTGCACAGGGGTTATCAAAAGCCAAAACTGTGAGCCAAAATATACCCCTGGTATAAAATACAACACACACATATGAAGCTTGTATGCAATTAGAACACCCGAAAGACAATGCTTTTGTCGTATTTCCAGCCTTGTCCAGCCTCCAATGTGCTATCAAAGCAGAGAGAAGTGAAATTAAACAAGCAGTTTTGTGAGCATTGGAGTAAACAAATCCTGGTCCTCTAATGATTCCATTTGGGCATGAACTCTGGAGTCTAAAGAATCCAGAGGCTCTGCCTGAAGTTTTCTCAGAGTGTTTTTGTAAAATATCTCCCTTTGGGGAGTAAAGGGGACATTCTCTAGTATCTAATCTGTTCCCTCATCTGCACAGCTGCCTGTTTTCACAGAACCTGATAAATTTTCCATCTAAATGACCTGTGGGAAAAGTCCATATTAGATTGGCAGCTTCTTCACAAGACACAATCGAGTTGTCAGTTTACACCCACAAATGCTATCTCTGTGGACAGCTTTGGTTTCCTTTTCCACAAGATAGAAATTATCCTGCTCTTCCTTGCAAGTTATTATTTAAAAATAAAAATTTTAAAAATTATTTATATTTGAAAGGGGTTTTTAGAGGTAGAGCTCCTCAGAAAGAGGACAATCAATTTAGTACCACTTAACTGAAGGGCTAAGAAAACAGGTTTTCTCAGAGGATGCAAAGTTAACTTCAGAAATATGCAGTCATTTGGTCTGGGTTTGCATTGTGTAGAATGATCACTTTCAGATGCATCCCCTGAACAGGTACAATCAGCTATGCATTTATGGATGTTGTTTTAATAGCAGTTATCTATTCTATTCACATCTGTGCTGCACATGTACTTTCTGGTACCACAGTCAAGAGCATAAAGAAAGGGAGAGTTATGCATTATTCCATTCACTGGAAATTAATTCCAGAGGGGAGTATCACAGCAAGTGGAATGGCTGGAGAATTAGGAATGCTATGAGAAAAACACATTTTGGACAGGCACAGCTACTGTAGAATAAACAGCTTCTGATATTCCACATACCTGTGCCACCAGGTCCAATGTCAACCTGAATTTTTTTCAGAAGTAGATTATGCAGGACTTGCACTACAGGTTGGGAAAACAGCACCCAGAAAAAATGTGAGCTGACCAGATCATGAATGGTCCCCATCCCTGTTCTGCAACTTTATGAAATTTGCTCTAGTGGAAAGAGTTACCTGCACAGACTCTTATGATATGACCCAGGAGGCTCGTGCTATCTAATTAAAAAGTCCTGATGTAGTGTGAAGCTACTGGGGATTATGTCAGAACAAAGATGAAATCTTCCCAATACATTCCATGATCACTAAAAAAGTTTCAGATTTGAAAGCGCTTCAGTGCAGTAGTTCCCATATATTGTTCTTAATGCTACTTACTATTTGTTATCAATAAATATCTGGGAAAAGGAGCTACAACTCAAAAGGCAAGAGTCTCAGGTACAGGATAACATCTTTCAAGGGGCATGGACATATTTTTGTTCCATCTTCTGTTTGGGGAGAAGGAACTCAACAGTGGTTTCAGATGTAGAGCATCTTGCACCTTTGGGCATCCAGAGCAAACAAGTAGCAGAAGTGGGCTCACAAAAGATACAGCTATTCAGCAAGACTCTGGCCTTGGGCTGGTGAAACATGCATATTAAAGCACCTTTCTGGAATCAAATCAGGATAATATTTGTATAAATAAATACTTGAATGTGGCTGTCACTGGCAACACTAACCAGTTTTTGTTCATCTGATGTAAACTTAAGTGAAAGAGGTCAGGACTCCACTACAAAGGCAATGCAACCACGCAGGATTAGTGAATGTTCCAAAATGAAAAAAGGCAGAGCCTAGGATACTTACCATGTCCTTGCTTCCCAGCTAAGAGATGGAAGTGGTATTTAACTAGCTCACCCTTGGTGCCAGCCTGTCCCCTGCATACTACTCTGCTTTGTCTGTGTCCCTCTTTCCCACCCCCACACGCTTACCTGCATTTAATCGTTTCTTTGGGGTTTTGAGGCTCCGGCACCTGCCGCTGGCGGAGCTGCTGTTCTCGCTCATGGAGTCCTGCGCTGAGGAGGCGCTCCCCGTGGCCTCGCTGTCTCTCATCATGCTCTCGTAGCCGCTGCTGCCCCCGCTGTGGTAGAAGAGGGCTGTTTTCCCCATGGCCGGGGGCAGCTCCCCGCTCAGGACGCTGCTGTTGTCGCTGCCGTGGCCGCTGCTGCAGCGGTGAGGTTTCCGAGGCGGGGTGATCTTGCTGTAAGGTGAAGGCAGCATGTGAACAGCTGGCTTCTCGTCTCCGGGAAGGGCCCCGCGCTCCTCTGGCTCCAAGCTTCCCTGTACGCCTCTGGCACCGGTGCTCCCTTGGAGCAGCTCTGAAATCCGCCCATTGACGGCTCGAAGGGGCAGCTTGGAAGCAAGGCTGGAGCCGCGGCTTCTGCCGAGGGACTGCATTGACCAGGACATGTTCTTCCCACTTGGGGGCAAACTGGAGCTCTGCCCCACGGACTGAGGCAGGGACTTGGTGGAGAAGCTGAGCGTTTTGGTGGCAGAGGCAGAGAGGCTGCGGGCCTTGGGACTTGCCAGCAGGAGCTTGCTGACAGCAGAGATCTTGGACTGGCTGGCTTTTGGGGACGCTCCTGCAGACTGAGAGAGGCCCGAGTTGGTGGGTGAGGACATGGCACTGCGGCTGAGGCTCCTTCCTGCCCTAGGCATGGTGGTGTCTCTGCCAGGGCTCATTTTGGAGCTCACAGAGGACAGACTTTCTGCTCTTTCCAGCGACAAACACTCGTAGTGGCTTCCTGTGGACCTCCCAAGGGAGTTGGTCCTGCTGGCGAGCTGCTCCAGCTTGGCACTGAAGAGTTTGCTGCTGCTGTTGTTGATGCTGCTGTCTATGCCAGGGCCTTTTTGTTTGGCATTCTGCTCCTCGGGGAAGCTGGCCAGGAAGGACACAGGCTGGCTGGAGGGACTGCTCGTGGTGCTGCTGGCTGCACTGTGCTGGGGGCTGGCTCTGTTCTTCTGATCCAAGCTCGATTTTCTCACAGGTGGGAGAGGAGGGGTCCCTTTGGGACGAGTGAGTATGCAGTGTTTGGGAGAGGCCATTTTCTTGTCAAGACTAGCCTTAGAAAACTGGGGGAGGGCAGGAGAACTGACTCCACTGCTGTCAGCAGAAGTTGGATGGAGATGACTGTCAGATTCCTCCACCTTGCTTGCCTTTGGGAGCCCTCGAGGCAGGCTACAATTCTTCAAGCCATCACTGGAATGAACAGGGCTTTGGGTTGCAGAGCTGGATGCTGCCACCTCACACCCATCCACAATTCTTTTTAGACTGTCAGAGCCTGGAGAAATAGAGGTGTCCCCACTGCTGGTGCTAAACCTGTCCACAGAGGACTGTTTTGTGCTGTGCTCAGGCTTAGCTGAAACAGCGACTGTATCAGGCCTTGGCCCGTCACTACTCCCAGAGCTGTCCTTTTTATCATCTTCTCTCTTCAACCAAGGGTCTTCAAATTTGATAACCTTCTTAGCAGTGGGTTCTTTCCCATCTGGGGGATGAACAGCCTTTGGGTCTGCAGTTACAGCCAGTACAGCATCATCAATGTCTTGAGCTTTGAAGGAATTAACAGCAATGCATGGATACACGGTAATGTTTGTCTTCATTGGGATGTAGCCTTCACAGCTGCTAAGACTTGCTGTGTTTTTGATTGTGACAGTAGTTTTGCCTAGAGCTGATATTTTACAGCCTTTGATGGGTGACACTTTGCCGAAAGCTTCCTCCCCCATTTCTGACAGTATTAGCATGTTGTCAGTCACTGACTTCTGTTTGTCACTTACACAAATCATGCTGGCACTTTGTATGGTGCTTGCAAACTCGGAGATGGGGGGTTCTGCCATAGCTTCCCCATGCCCATAGCATGCCTGGGCTATGAAGCTGTGGCACGACTGTTCACCGTCACTCCCCGTGCTCATTTCACTCAGCCACGAGCTGATGGATGAGCGCCTGCTGCCATCGTCTTGGGGTTTGTCATCCAGACTCAACTTTGGAAGAGGAAGGAACTGTGTGATGCTGACTTCAGACACAGGAGCTGCACTGGAGTAACATTCAAGATCTTCAGAGATGCTGCTGATGATACTGACTGGCCTAGAGCCAGAGGCCAAAGCCTGCACAGAGCAGTCACTGTTAAAACTGATGATACTGGTTGGGCGCCCATTGTCAAGGACACCACTAATGGTCAGCTCTTCCACAAGGGTGAATACAAGCTCATCCTCTCCATTCAGCTCCAATGGCTGCTGCACAGTCACCATGGTTGTGCTCAGAATCTCCTTCTTGGATTCTGGAGAAATGCTTTGTTGCTGATCTTCATTGAGAACAGTCTCTTCAAAATCCCCATTGTTGGATGACACTGACTTTTTCATAATCTGAGGGCTCATGCCTACAGGTGGGGTCCGGATTTCTGGCTGTAATAAAGATTCAGTAGATGTCATGGCAGCATCCTTACTCAGAGGAGCTGGTGGAGGAGTGGAGCTGGGCAGGACTCCTTTCTGTGTATAGACCTTGCACCTCTGGGAAGGAGAAGTTGGTGGCTTATACTCAGATGTCTTTGAGAGGCTTGCAATGCCAAGCCGGGGTGAACCCATTGGCCGAGGTTTGCCTTCCACAAATCCACAGGTGTTGAGCCCTTCTCTGCTGCTCTGCAGGCTGGTGCTGTGTGCTAACTGACAAGAGTTAAGCTCTTTACTAGAGCTGCCTGTTACACTCCTGGGAGAAGAAGGAGTTGAAAGATTGGTAAGAGCTCCAGAAGGAACAGGGGAGTGATTTCTCCTAGTTTTGTTGGGTGTTTTATTTGTATTTTCCTTGGCTTCTCTATCAGGATGCTGACATTCCTTCATCGTATCTTCCTTATCTGACTCTGGTAAGTGGCTAAGCTCTGCCAGCTGGCTTGAGACAGCACACTTAGACATCTGGTCTGAGCTAAATTGAGCAGGCATCTCTTCAAAGGGAAATTTGTCAGTCTCTTCACTGCCATCTATGCAATCCAGTCTCTCCTGGAGCTCTGCAAAGGTGTTGCACTTCAGGCAGTCTCTTTCAGATGTGCTAGGCCCTGATTCACTAACTTCCTCCAACCTGCCCTCATTTTTGGTCTTTTGCAGAGCAGGAACTATGGGAACAAAGTCAGGGGGACCCTCGTTATCTGTCAGTTCCTTGTCAGAAAGGGCAGTGCCATTGGGGCCAACATAGATCACCGTGTCACACGACTGCTCGCTGCTGGATGAATAATCAGGATCACTTGATAAATGCAAAATAGGGAAGTCTGGGTCCACAGTGTTTCTAGAATGGAAAGGCCTCAGCTGGGTTGGCCTTCTCATCCGGCCCTCCTCACAAGAGCTCTCTCCTCCAGAAGAACTTGATGTGTACTGCAACATGAGAGAGAGAAAGACAATGACATTTCAGCATTGCAAGCTGCTCCTTGCATAAACTGCATACACAACAAATGTATGGTCACATATGAGCTGGGAGATCTCCAAACTAAGTCACAGAGCTCTGAAGCTGCTTATCCACAGCCCTAGAACAAACACATACTTATGTTCAATGGAGAACCCGAAGCCCCAGCATCGAGTCCCACTCAAAATCATAGGACTTTAAAAAAAAAGTACTAAAAATATGGATTAAGATACCTCCCTTAATTGAGCCTGACCAGAGAAATCAGATATTTGGCAAAGGCTTTGCTGATTTTGTGTATGTATGTGTGTATTTGTGTATTTGAAAAGGAACAAGAAAATGCATTATATATCACCCCATACTACCAGTGTGTGGAATTATATAACATGCACTCAGAGGTCTCTAGAGACAGTGCTCTGATGGTGTGTGGACTGAACCCTTCATTTGTCTCCCTTCAATCAATTGACAAAAAAAGCTTTTGTTAGTCTGCCGGTTTAAATTAAATGCATAAAATTCACTTATTCTGCCCAATTCACACCATAAGTTGCACAGAAACCACCAGAACTCTCTAACATGAAAATGGATATAGTCCATCTTGACTCTACTTCTTGGAAAATCCATCACCCATATTTAGAAGCAGCAGGAATAAAAAGGTCCTCAATGGTGGCATTGGACACAATTGTTCTGCATTTATTTTGCTTCCCCTCTCTCTGAGAAGCATAGAGAATCTAATTCTTAATTAATCCAAATTTTCTTTAACTCTACAGCAGTTTCACTCCTTATTATTTCATTAGCACTAAGAGCATAAAGGAAAAGAAATGCTCCCTGACAGCTATATTATTAAACAAGCTCAGCTTGCAAACCTACAGATGTGTCTGAACTTACTCCTGTGTCTCCGAAGCTGAAGCATTTACCCCTCTGATATTGCACTCTGACACTTGCCTAGGACTGGGTACATACAACCCCATACACTTTGGAACTGATTACTGATTTCGTTACATGCTGCTTTACCCAGCTAAGGATCCTTCACGATCCTTCTTCCTCCTTCCTCCATCATTATAAGAAGGGAGTTACACATTGTCTTACCTTAGTTTTCTTTTTCTTCATCCTGAGGACCCTTGAGGCAATCTGGATGGTGGAGAGTGTCTCAGCATAGTTCCCTGCAGCAGCTGAAATGTGAGCGATCATCGTGGTGCGGCAGTTCATATTCCCCAAGGACTCTCGGAGCAACATGGTCAGCTTGCTGTCTCTGCAAAATAAAATTAATTAAGGCTACATTAGCCAGCAAGGTTTTGCTTTGGCTGCTGTGGTGTAACTTGGGTCTTGACAAGTTATTTTCTCCTCTTTTTAATGGAATCCTAATTAGTTTTCTTCCTCAGGTTTGCACTGTCGTGCAGGTGAGCGTGCTGAAAGATCCTGGACTACAATTCAAACTTCTTTTCTCTTCCCACTTCCCCTTTTCTGTCTCCTTTTGGTCTCAGTCCTTCTCCATTGTTACCATTGCCAACAGAGAGATGCAGACCAGCACTGGAGACTGTTAAGGAGCCACAGCAGCAAACATCAAACTGCTGCTCTTTTGAAGTGCACAGTACGCAGACAAACCCTGGCCCAGCTCAGGAGGACAAGAGGGTACTGGATTAGATTAGAGAACACAATTTTTTTGTTGCCTTCTAGGGCATTGGGTAATTCGATATTAATAACAGTTAAGTCACTGAAGTCAATTTTGGATGATGCTGGTAAAATACAAACCAATCAAGCCTTCAAACTTAACACAATTGTTCTTTCATATTAGATCTTTTCTTTCACTGAGGCAGAAATCAAATTTTCTGTTCTTGCCATTTACTCTATTGTTCAGCATCAGATAGCTTTTGAAATGCTGATGCCTTCTTGAGGGACTCTCTGTGACTGGACTGAGAATATGAATTTTAATAGAATAATGATGCATACATAATACTTTTGAGGTAGCCCAGACTAATCCTGTAGTCAGAAATGCACAATATACAATTTGTAAAGAGACCTTTAGCTCCATGGTGTAGAGGTCAGCTGGATGGTTATTTGGAAAATGGCATTCTCTTGAAGAGTGTCTCCCCTATGTTAAAGATTGTGGATGATGATTACATACAGCTGGAAACAAAGACGGCAACAGCCTGATATTGATCTATCACTAAAGGAATTGCATTCACTGTTGTAATGATGGTGATACCTGCAGTGGCTACAGATCAGATTTTTGGTGCCCATTGTTAAATATCTGCAAATTACCTATGGTGCATGTGTTTTCTTGTTCAGTCACTTGAGATTTCTGCATAAAGCTGCAACTGCTGGGAACTGAAGCTATGCCTACTGGATGGGACCGATGGGCAAACACCAAAACTCTTGGACCTCTCTTTTTGATTCAATAAACACCAGCATTTGGGTTGCATATTTTTATGCAATAGCTCTGGAGAGTTCTCATCCCCTGAGACTTCTAGTGCTTGCAGTTTCAGCTTGACTAGAAATATTGAAAATAAAACATTTTTTGTTTCAGGATTTCTGCTTCCATCTGCTCCAGACACATTGAAGACAGTCTAGTGTCTTTGAGAAGCAAACAAACATCCATAAAGTCTATACTGAGACAGCCTCACTCATTTCACTTGTGACCTAAGGCTGCTTCGAATCCACAGATCCAGAGTTACTAGGCTGCTGTGTCTCAAGTTAGTGTCCCTCCGTTCCATCACAGAATAATTAAGATGTCAAATTTTGTACATCAGTTACTGCCACTCCAATGCAGAGTAACATGGAAATTATTAACACCTCCACAGAAATCAATAACAAGCCTTTCATTTGCCAGTGCTTCTATCATAGCAAAATATGAGAGACGGGGGAAAGTGCAAAAGAATACATTCTAAACATGTTGGTCTCCTGAGAATGCATTACCCATGCAGCCAGCATCAGCACTGAGGCATGGCTCTCCTAGAGGTATATGCATTAGGAATGTAAAGTAATCTGTGCCATCTGCCTTGTACTGAAATACCCACTTGCAAGAAGAATAACGATACTGAAGAAATATTTATTCATAATTCATCCTCTGACATGGATGGGAAATAAAAGGCAGATTTGTTAAGGATTAAAGCATAAACCTAGCAGTAAAAAGCACTGATTTCAGAGTTTGTTCATTCAGCACAGGGTACATCTTGACTCTCAACTTCACCTCAAGTCACTACTGTACACTGAAAAATAACATAAAGAGGAATAAAGTTACTAAATGCAGATTTTTTTTCAAATCTGGATACTGTCATAAGACAAATTCAGCTGTTCAGGGTTCACTGGCCTCTCACAATAACTCTCAGCTATTACTTCTGAAGGAAAGAATGAAAGATAATAAAAGAATATAAGACACAAAAATGCGTGGCCTAATTTTTAACTCACTCTATCCTGTTCAATTAAAATATTGGTAAAATGTTCTGGATGTTTCACTGAAATTTGCTTGGCAGTCAGTGTGAGACACAAAGTAGATGCTTTATTCTTCTGAGTGCTGGCATGGTATTTCTGCCTGAAAAAAAATGAATGGCTATGAATTATTTCATTAGGTCATTCATGAGCTGTTACTTGAAAATGAAAAATTTCCTGTGAAAGCAGAAGTTTTACAAGGAGGAGGTCTGGACTTCTGCACTGGAAAGGCTTTGAGAAGCAAGACCTTTGTTGATCCTCTGGCTCTGCAAACTAAACTAAGGCACAGGAAATTCTGAAGAAAGCAGAGAATCTGCTGCTCCTAGGTGTATGTTGCTCACTGTGTTAAGCAGAGGCTGGCTAGCAGAAGGTCACAGATTTCTCATGGCAGCAGAGTGAAATGCATCAATCTCTTCATGGCAAATAAAAGAACTTCAGGAACGCTAATGGTCTATTTCTATTCTGCTCCAAAAGTAATAAAAGTTATAGGTTAGAGCAGCACGATGACTCCATTTTATATACCTGTCTTCATTTTAAATGTATTTCTATCCCATCCACTAATATTTTTATAGTTCAGGAAATTTACCCTAAACCATCATGATTATGGGGATATAAAACACACAAGAAATTGAAGGTGGGGTCAGGATACCACACTTCAGACTCCAAACCCTGTATATCGGTAAGTAAGTCAATTTTGCAGTCTTTTCAGTACTTAAAAGTCACCTCATTTTTTTCTAACTACACCACTTGGTGTAATAAAATACATTACGTTTACTTGTAAATCTTTTCTTACTTAGCTTCTGAGACAAGCATGGCTACAGAAAAAAAAAGCTACAAAATATTATTCATATATATCCCACACAGGTAAAAACAAAAAAAGAAAAGTATGCAAAGCTGTACCTCTAGAAAAGTCCAGAGGCAAGAGCCTTGTGTGCAGAAGACTTAACTTAGGTATCTCTATGATGTATGTTAGCAGGTACAGTACAGAGGTGCAGACTGCCAGGCAGAAAGCTTCAGTGCATTCCAAGGAGTAACAGCCCTCCAGCTGAAGGACTAACCTGTTTTCCTGCTGTTTTTCTGAATCTCTCAACAGGAACCCTAGCAGGTACTGAACCTCCCCAAAAGAGAGATATGGCAGTGCTGCAATGAGCAATGTTCTCTACTTCTCTTTGGAGACCACCATGCAAACTGGGATCAGTGTAAAATAGTCCTTTCACTAAGGAGGAAGATGTACATCTTCATGCTCCTCTTATATACATCTGTATTTCCCTTCCTCATGAATGATTCATTATACTCAGCTTCAAACAACACAGAATCTTACACTGAAGAATGAAGCACGTAATATCATTATACGTGTCCTTGGACACTGCATAAATCCCAGTTGCTGGTGTACATTTAGTCAAAGTCTTTAATTTTGTGACTGGATGCTATTTTTCCACTAGAGTCCTGCCTCAAACCCTGCACAGAATAAACAGTGCTCACTAAACCATAAATTTTCTAATCTTTCATTTAATCCTTGCCTTGCAATGTATGGATTTATGCCTTATTTACTGTTAGGACTATACAAACTCTGTTCTGAATCCTGAATGACCAATTTCTTCAAAGCTCCTCATAATTTTTTTTTCCACTGTGGAGCTCATCAATGCAGTATCTGATGAATGCCTCTGAGGTGAGGTATATATTCCTCTGATAACACCTTAAACACTGAAGACTTCATTAAGTATAGGTTTTGGTGTAAAGCACAAATCTTTCAGAATATTGATCATTACACAGTCTTCATATTCAAAGTACAGCTAACTTTGACTTATCTTGAAGAGCAAATGGGGCAGCTTGTTCTCAAATCAGGACAGCCAAAAAACCAGGAACATAAAATTAGTAGCCCATCTAAAAATTTTAGGAACACATTGTCAGAACTAGTCTGAAGGTGGTATTGGGTCCTTTCAGAATACCTCCCTTCTTTTCCACAGTCCTCCATCCCATCCTCCATATATTTATTGACAATGACCACATTACTGTACAGCCCTGAGTCATGTCTAAAGCAGGTCCTTTATCTGTCTTGAAAAAAGGTGGTATTTGGAGATGGAGGGAGAACCCTGAAAGGACAACACAATATATAGCCCATTATTTCTGACATTTCCTGATCCTATAGCAATGTATATCATGATCCAAATGCTTTTATTATATGTGTTTTATGGAATTTCATGTGGATTTGTGATTACACTTCAATGAGACATCAGCAAGCCTGGAACATTCTGGTGTATCAAATAGCCTCAGTCGCTAAACTAGCTGTCAGCAGCAGCTGGCTGCCACCTTTTGTTTGGACAAGCAGTAGAGAAGGAGAACATTACTTACAATTTACCAGGGGGTTTTGCTAGCATTTGCTACCTGTAGAAAAACACTAAGACTTGGGAGTAACACACTCCTTTCGTGCACTGTAGGAAAGCTGTGCTCTCATGTGTTCATATCCTTTTTGACAGGCTCTTCTCTGATCAGACAATCCTACATTCTTCTATCAGTGTCCATCCTGGGCTTTCCTCATCTAACCTTTCTGCTTGTTCTTATTCCCATACTGTGACACTCATCCCCAGTTCCGCTCTGAAACAGCCTGGCAGAGCTCAGTTTCATCCTGCAGTGGTCTAAGCAGCTACAACAGACTTTGCCTTTCTCCAGCATCACTGCTAGACACACTTCCAGTGTTAAACTCCTCTTTTGTCCCCTTCTTCCTGCCATTAACGTCCTCCATTCTCACTGCCTGACCTCCAAGGCCCCTCTCCCCACTCAAGTTCCCCCCAGCTGTTCACTGACACCCAGCAGAGGAGCCCCAAAACGTGGCTGTAATTTGGCATGGCTGCTGTATCATGCTGGCAGGTGAGGAGCAGGCCAGGTGAGGGGGCAGAGAATGCTCAGTGCCTTCCTGGATCTTCCTCTGCCAGGTCCTCCATCTTTAAGAAAATCTGCGTTTTCAAAGTGATCTACATAGAAAAGAGGAAAATGGTAATTGCTTTTGTTTAGGGCTGCAAAATAGAATTCATGAATACAAAATGAAGCAATAAGAATAAATATTGTGCTCAGGAAATTTGCAGGAATTTTTGTTGCCCAGCATTTCATTCTGTGTATGGGAGACACAAACACAGAATTGTTTCACAAAAGGATGAAGAGGAATAGAGAGGAAGATCCAGCTGAAATTACTCCAGTTGGAATAATGATTCTTTCTGTGGAATTATTTACCCAATTGTATTATATACTTTGTTTTGTTTCCTGCATTCCCCCCCTCCCCCCCCCCCTTAATAACAAGTATTTTCTTTGTTTTCCCTTTCCTCTCACCCCACTGTTATGCAGATTTTGGCTATTCAATGACAACAGCAGCACCATCAGAAATAGGAATAATAACATTCCACAAGGGAGACAATACAATAGTTCAGCTAAGCTTTAGGAAGTGCAAGACAGTGTGCTATCTATTAATCATATACCTTAGTGTCTTCCTAGGCACTTGGCCAAAAGGAGAAAGTTGTCAACTCCCTCCAGGTATTATTGTTACAGCATCAGATGATGTATGCCCTCAGGTGTCTTGTAATCTAATTATTTATAGAGGTATGTCAAAGGAAAAAATCTCAGTAACTATGACAGTCATTTTTGATCATCAAGTCTTAACTCTGCTTCTTTGAGCTGATGCATTGCTTTATTCACAGTAATAAATGTTTACATAACAAAGGAACCACATAAAGACTATATTTGGTTTTGGCTCTTACTACATGGGAATAATCTCTACAAAGGACAGTTTATAGCTCAAAAAGCACAAGCCCAACAGCGGATGTTACAGGTGTGTAACAGCTGAGTTCTCTATGAACCAGTACAGTTTGCTTAGTTATGTCTTTGCTTTCTGGTAATAATTTTGATAGAGAAAGAGAGAGGAAATGGGAGCAATGTGTGTAGGCACAGGCAAAATGAGTCCAGGTGGGGAGATAAAGCCCTCAGTGGTTAAGCCATGTAAGCCTGGCTTTGTTAGGAGAACAAAATGAGGCAGTTGAAGAAAGATGGGTAATGTGTTGGACCTTTAACCTGGGGAATTCTTCACCTGGTGAAACGAGGCACTGGGGAGACAATGGATTTGTTCCAGGTGGAAACTGACTAGCCTTGAAGAGAAAATGTAGCATAGTGGAAATTTCCACTGCCACTGCAGTTAGTTATCTTGTGTGAGGTGCACTAGCACAACCCAGAACACTGTACTCACGGCAGAGGGGATGGGGAGCCAGCTGAAATGACCATGATGAGGGTACACTGTGCTCAGGTTCAGTAGTGGGAAACTTCCTCATCTGGAAGGGATGTGACACTACAGCAGTCAAGAAGTCAAGAGCAGGAGAAAGGTGTTGCTGCAGTCAAGTATGGGACTTACCTTAAATTGTACTAGTACAAAATGCATATATAATATAGGGGGATTCCCCCTACAACTGTTGTCTTTTAAGATAAAATTTCATACTGCTGAACAATCCTTGTGCCTGTGACAACCTGTGACCATGTGGCAGATGTATGAAAGAGCATCTTTTGTTTCTTTTTACCAAAGGCAGAAAAGCAAATCAACGACAGAAGGACAAAACCCATTGGTGAGGCTGCACCCCAAATTAATTCAGTTTTGGGCCCCTCACTGAAAGAAAGACATTGAAATGCTTGAGCATGTCCAGAGAAGGACAATGGAGCTGGGGAAGGGTCTGGAGTACAAATCTCATGAGGAGTGACTGAAGCAGCTGGGGTTGTTCAGACTGGAGAAAAGGAGGCTGAGCGGAGATGTCACAGTTCTCTACAACCACCTGAAAGGAGATTGTAGCAAGGTGGGGGTTGGCCTCTTCTCCCAAGAGTCAGGGAACTACCCCTCGCACCATAAAAGGGGCTCATTCAAGAGCTGTAACTTTTGTATAAAAGTTGCTCTAAAGCTGAGGAAGCTTAAACAGTCCACAAAACTGACAAGAGTACCGTTACTCATAAATGACATAAAAGTCCCCCATTTTTTTAAGGTTTTGCTGACTGATATCACAATAGAACTCTCTCCCAATAAAGCCATTGCTATCACACAACTCCACTTTTACCTTTACATATTAAAGACTGTATGGTATCTGACAGTGCCAGCCCAGCTCTAAGCTGGGCACCACCATGCTAGCTCTAAAGACACACATTTCCTCCATCTTCTCATTTTTGCCTTGTGCCAGCAGTGGAGCAGAAGTCACACAAGCTTCACTCAATTCAACCATCAAGAGAAAGAAGTTCATCTCAGTCTTTGCCCCAGTTCTGGCAATACCAAACAGAAGAGATATACCCTTACTTACAGATCAGTGTATTACTCTAATGAGAGCTCAGAGATCCAGATGTAGCTTAAAGTCACAGCAAGTGCAAGTTTTGGGGTGGGAGAGAGGAGGTGGTTAGGAGCACAGCTCTGCTGAGGGCCAGTGATTATTTCAGAGAGAAGACTACACTGAAAATGGAAAAAATTATCCCTCTCCCCTCTGTACTTTGAATCTCAGCACAGAAATAAACATAATTCACAAGCAGCCATTTAAAACATCCAAACAAACCTCAAAGATAAGCAAAAAGAAAAGGATCTTAGTGGTCTGTCTCATTACAGTGCCAGCTCCTAATAAATGCTAGCTGAAAAACAGAAACTCAATTAATCCAGGGAGCTAATTAGGCTCAGCAACTCTATTTTAGAACTAAAGCCAGATGCCCCAAAATCAGCAATGTCACTTGTTAAGGAAATATGCTCAATAAGTAGACTGTGATTTACAGGAGAAAATAAATCCTGCAGTTAAAACCAATAATGATCCAGATTTCAAATAATAGGGACTCTGCACTTGGCTAGGCTAACTTCTACCATGATACACTAATAAAGGGAAGGAAAATGTCTTCTCTCTCCCCATGTCCCTCCTTTCTTGGCTACCTTACTTGGAAGTATTATGGCAACCATAAGTTTGGCTCAACTTATTTATATGGTTTAGTTGCTTTATATGAGAGGACAACATAGCTGCTATGGAATAGCAACTGGAACAGCTCAGGAGCCTGCCTGCCTCTCCTCCGGGCTGCCTGTGCCCTGACAGTGCAGCAGGAGTGCTGGGAAGGGAAGGGTTGGAATGCAGCTGAACAGTGCCTGTGCCTCTAGGGCAGTCACAGGGGAAAACACATAGCCAGAAAAAGCGCGTGGAAACATTTCCTGACAACCTGCTGAGGACACATTCTGGAAAGCACCTTCACACCAGCCCCTCTGGGTGGCCAATACGCGCAGGAGCAGAGCAGACACCCAGTGAGGGCATTTCCACTAGCCCTGCATTGGCACGAAGAGAGGGCACACTCCGTGCTCAGCACCTTTCCTCCCTGCGGCCGAGGCGCTGCCGGTCTCGGCTGGGGTCGCACACGCTGAGGAGCCACTCCCGCTGCAGGGAGGGCAGGGCAGGGCAGGGCAGAGCCACCTCCGCTCCCCTCTCGGAGCCAGCCTGCCAGAACGGCCTGCCTGACTCCTGCCTCACCCCCGGGCAGCTCGGGGGCCACTGCGGGTGCCGACAGCCCGTGGCAATTCGGAGCGGGCCAGCAAGGGGCCGGCCGGCTGCCGCACGGAGCGCTGCCCCGCCGAACCCCGCCGCAAGGAGCGATCGCAGCCAGACGTACCCAGCGCTGGAACACCACCGCTATGTCCTCGAACGAAAATCAACTTCAAATAGTTGTAATTGATACATGAATATTCATGATCTTTTGGGAGGATCTCATAATTACTTCATTCTGCTTAGGCTCATTTGATCTGCACTAGCGACAGTAGTAGTTTACACTTCTTCATCAAGATGCCAACAATTTGGCAGCATGACCTTCCCAGTTTCCTGTGCTGGAGAGCAGCTCTAGTTATTCTAATTGCAATCCGAAATGGAGTGGTACCTGAAAATAAATTGACTGCTGTTCAGTTTTAGAAACCACTCCACTTGGCACTGCTCCTTGTGTAAATAGATAACATTTCCAGGAAACTGGGAAGGTCACTCAGCAAAATATTTCGCATTTTGATAAGTACGATTTTACATATCAACCTCTAAGAGCCTCCAGCCCACAGCGTTATAGCAGAGGGCAGGGAAAGTGTACATACTCACATGTGGAAAGGGAACAAAAAAAAGAAAAAAGAAGGCAGACTTTAGTTTTCATTAATGATATGGAAATTTTAAAATTCACGTATGCTACTCATTAGATATATCCTCCAAAGAAAGTTAGGCTCAAGAGTTCATACTGCCTCTGCACCTGCACACAAGGTTGCCTTATCACCTTCAACAATAAACTTCTAGGTTTTTGGCAAATTTGAAGAAAGTTTGAGAAAACAGTATGCAAAGTTTGAAGATAGTAAGTCTCTGTAAATGCTGGAAGGATTAGCAGCTGGGTGGATGGAGAGAAATCTTATTTGCGCTCCCACAGAAATGAGACAAATGCTTTCAAGTCCGTTCTTGAACACACAGAGAAAGCACACAGATGAGAGAGATTCCCAAATACAGGAATATTTTTGGCCCATATTTACACCCTTTTGGATGCCAGACTGAGAGACAAGTTGTTAGAAACATTATGTTCTTGATGCTGGTGCTCACAAAACTGTTAATTTAGATCAAGAGCAAGAAAAAAAAAATACACTTCCATGATACTGGGTCCTGACTAAAAACTGCCAAAACCCAATGTAAAGCAGTGAAAACATGAAACCAGCAGCATTAAAGCAAAATATACAGTCAAAAGCCCCAAGTCATGCTTTCTTTTCTGGTAATCTGTCATACCTTTTAAATTTCCTTTTCAAATACAGTTCCAAATTGCTTCACAGTGATGCATGAAACTGCTAAAACCTGATAAAAGAAGCAATCCCTGTCAGTTGTCAAGGAGGATGAACTTTGCAGCTGCCAAGCAATCTGCTAACCAGGATGGGAATTAAGCAGGTAAAGCAAATTCCAAAAAGGATGAATTTTTTATGTCATCTCCCATTTCCAGCAGACACACACTGGCCTCAGTTGTTCAGCTCCAAACCATCCACAAATCAAAACCCCATGACTTCCATTTAAGAATAATGCATTGGCATGTACAGGGAATATGCAAAGATCCTACACAACATGCATAACTCTAAAAATCAGGATAAGTAATAAAATATGGTCTTAGCTAGCTAACCTTAAATGTTCTTTTTCTTTAGAGAAGAGTAAGAAAGCTGACTTTCTCCATTACACCTATTTCTTTAAAAACCTAAGTTTGGAAGCCAATTGCACTTCAAGGTCTTAATTTATTTTACTCTACAATTTACTCAAGGGTCAAAGTAAGTTTCTTAGACACCTGCAATGATGGTTGCAGAATCCAATGAACAGAGCACTCTCTGGCCTGCAAATCCTTGGCCTCTGTATTTGTACTGCCAACAGTCAATAGGGGTGGGGTGACCTTGTTAGGAAGTGGAGAGACATCAAGAACTCCTTTCACATAAAAATGAATGGCTATCAGGCAGCCAAAACTTTCATCCACAGATGGGCTGAGCTACTCACACAACTGGCTGATTTAGAGATGTGATGAGACAGGCTGAGCAATAGCAGTGATGATGGTGACTTGCATGACAAATAAAGATCATAGATAAAAATTTCCTGCCTCTGCCTGTGTTTTGGTTAAACCCACAAATCAGCCCCCATAATTAGGATTTTATTAACTGAAATCTACTGGCATTGTGATCTAAACCCAGCTGTCACTGAAATCTCCAGAAAAGCTCCCATAAGCTTCATCAGCATCTGAACTGGGTTTTTACAGATTTAGTGACAGGATACATGAGACAAAGACTAAACAGGTCCCTTCTGATATCAAATACATGGCATTGAAATTAAACTGTGGAACCACAGGCAGGTTTCTGATGACAGTTTTGGCAGCACAGGACCAAATCTAGCAGCTGGTGCAGGGCAGTGGGAATTCTGTCATCTATAAACACAAGCATAAGGAAACTAAATGTTTTTATTCCTTTATATCTCTCACACTCCATCATACGTCATTCACAGAGGGCCTAAATAAAACCTGAGGGACTCCAGGCTATGCAAGTGTGATGTACTGTAAGTAAAAGAAGCAAAATTGGTATATAAATATTTTTAATTATTATATTTGCTGTAGTAACAAATGTAGTATTGTATCTATTCTTCTCAGAAAAACAACTATAAATTTGAATATTTCCATGTTAACAGCTGCCTCTCCACAAGGCTGATAGAACAGAGTAGTGAGTGGCAGAAAGCAATATACAATACTAAAGGTTGTATGTATTTAGATTCAAATCACAAAAATATCTCTCTTAAAGTTAGCTGTTCAAAATACAAGAAGCACTAAAACAAAATTTCATAGGTAAGCTGAACCAGTCTTTCATAAAAAGATCCTTTCAAACTTTAACTGTCTTTAAAAAGCCTCAGACTGGAATAATTCACAATGTGCCTGGAAGGTCCTACTTGTGTTTACAAAGCTGCTGCTGATACTCAGGAATTCCCACAGCTGAAAATAGTTGAGGCTTGAGTACTTTTTGGCAAAGTACATATTTTAGCCTTACACTCTATCCTTGGCATCTGCTGCTGAATTTAGCCAGACAGGATGCTATAAGGACATTTGGCCTGAATCAGTACAGCCATTCTTACTTTCTTAGAATTAGCTTTTAAAGGTTTACAGCCTGACTCTGCAGCCTCCTTTTTGCATCCCCTCTGTATGCCTGCTGTGAGCTCCTAAGGACACAGCAGAATTCCTCAGCATTCAGTCAACCCAACCCTGGCCAATACCTCTGGAGACACAGAGAGGCCAAGAGGAAAGATAGTCATTCTGGTAAAGACAGTAGATGGATAATCACCATAGAGGGAGAAGGAGGAAAGAAATGCATTGCTTGGTGCTATGAGCCTAAGCCCCATGGGACAGCATCAAAGCACTGCTCTGATGTATGTCCCATGGTGATGCATGGGGTGAGAAGAAACTGAATTTTAGCTCCTGCCCCTACCCAGTACTGAGAACAATATAATCCTCCTTAAGCATTTAGAAAACCCATCCTTAAAAACATTATGGCTTTCTAACACTGCCTTCACACATTTCCATTTAGTAGTGGCATGTCAACTACTTTTCTATTTGCTCATGCTCCTTGGTTTCCATTGCTCTCCCTCCCCAGGGATGGGAACGCTCCTGGCCACATGTACAGACATGTGCTCTCGATCTCTTAACTCTATTTGGGTATGCAAGCCAAATTAATTTCATTTTCTCTCATGTGAAAAACTCCACTTGCCAGACTTTCTTGTACTTGCTTCAGTCTCAATTCATCCTTCATCTATAAGGGAGAACAGCAGTGCACCCAGGAGAGGAATAGCTAGCCCCTTGCATAACTATTACTATTTTTCTGCTGTCATTCCTAGTATCTCCTCAGATTTCATTACCTTGTCACTGTTAATTTAGCTGTGGACACCTGTGATCATCAGCCAACATGCCTAAATCAGCACACACCCCCATCCCCTTTCTTGCTGATGAGCTCCCAAATTGCATCAGAAATTATTAGCAGTCCATCAGGGCAAGCCCTTGCATCAGTGCCATTTGTATTACTGGAGCCCTCGAGGTCCCACAGCTGCTCCCATCTGATGTTCTGATCTGCCTTTGTATAGATGATGGCTCTCAGCTTTGTGTAAGCAGCCACTGTGATTAGCATGCTCCCGCTTTGTGTGCCAAGGCTGCTGATAATAACACCAAACAAGACCTCTCCTAAAACTGGTCCTTGAAGAGCTTCCCTCGTAGCCTTCCCTCCAGTTTGATAGCTCCCACTTTGATGCTAGCTACTGTTGTCTCTGCAGTCTTCTCTACTTGATGCATCTTACTGCTCCTTGTCTTCTTCAGCTGAACTAGTAAATTCTCAGGGGACACCAATTCAGGCATTTACTCAGACCTAGACAGATTAAATTTCTGCCACCTAGATATTAGGTACCACATCTGCATAGAACAGAGGGCAAGGGCTGTATCCAGAAGTTTGTATCCAAATGTATCCCCATCTTGAAAGCAGGGTTGAATTTAAATGCACAGACATCTGTTCCAGATTTCCTGGTCTTGGGAACAGTCAAGATAATTCAAGATTCACCATATGAGATGGCAGTATTTGTTGTCTGGATTTACTTTAAGTCAGTTTCAACTCAGGGTTTCAGATTTTGTTCCCCTCACATCTGAGTGATAATACCAAATTATTGTTGCAGCAAGACTTCCTTAAAATCTCAATATTAACTTCTGCAGCTATTGCACTAACAAAAATTGATCATTTAATTCAGATGATTTATCAGTGAAATCATTCGAAATCCTCTTTTCTCTACTCTTCCCCCTCCTCCTCCACACACTGATTAGCAAATCATTTAGAGAGAAGTTTACATGCTGACTGTATGAATTTTACTCAGTAGGAAAATACATTCATGTAATTGCATTTCAAATGGTGAGGATGTGGATAAATGAAAAAGTTGTTCTATGAACAGTGGAGGTAATGAAGGCTAGTTTCCCTTAATTTGTGTCCTGTGTTACTCCATTTTCCATACTTTGGCTGTCCCCTCAACCCCACCTTGCCACATCCCACTTAGCTCACCTCCTTCAGTTGCAGCTCTGTCCTCTCTTCTTGCTGGTTCATGGATGCTGGCTGGCATTTGGCTCAGCTGGCTGGCAAACCAGCATGCAGCAGAGCAGTATCATCACACCTTCACGGCCCAGTCTGCTTCTGCCCCACCTTCTCTCAGTCCCACATCTTGCACAGACCTCACATCTAAAGGCCTGTGCCTGCATTAAATCTGATTGGAAATGGTCTATTTAACAGCCAATTAAAAATGTATTTGGATGACTAGCAATGAGATTGTGTGACCATGTATGCTTTAGCCTCTCAAGAGATAGCTAAAATTCTCTCAGAGCACCCATGTCAGAGAAGTTCTGCTCACAGAGTTTGTCTGGGTTCACAATTTGGAAGCACAACTTCGTGCATAGCAGTCATTCCCACCACCAGCTACTGAGGACAGACGGGACATTTCCCGTATTAGCACTCTGAGAGTGATTAGAGCCACCTATTTATAGCTGCACAATGAAAAAAATCTCAGCTCACAGATGTCAAGTTAGCCAGGCTTTTAAGTCTTTCCTATCCAGTGGCTTAGATTATTCCTGCCTTATAATTTTTCAGATCCATGTTAGGGCTTTATATCCAATTAATTCTGTGGGAGGACAGCAGTTCTAAAATGAACACAGTAAACAAAATCATTAAGAAAAGGACTGCTACAAGAGTTTGAGTTGTCACTGCATTGTTAATATTCTTCAGTAGTTCTGGTATAAGGGATTTTTTTTGTGTTATGTGACACATTAAATATATAGCAAAGGGCTTAAAGGGCCTTTTCTGTTTTCAAAGCCACTACTGTAACAATTTTTAAAAAATAATAATTACCCAAAAGGGGCAAGAGAAGTTTTGAAAACCCATGAACCTTCCCTCAGCACAGCTGATTTGCATATAGTGTAGCTAAGAGGTGTATTTGACCCAAGCATTTACAATTAACCCTTAACTTGTCACATATAAAGAAAAGCTTTATTTTCATTTCAGTGATTTTGTTGCACTGTAATTCCAAGAAACACCAATTAGCTCTCAAATGCTGACAACTTGCAATTAGCACTGATTAGGGCTAGATATGAACTATAAACCTATCACATTACTATAGTGCAACAGCTCATTACCAGTCTAGCTTTCCTAGCTAATCTTTTGTAATAATTTTTATTTAGGGACCTACTGGCCAGCTCATCTGAAAATTATATGCTAATGATCCGCAAAGAATTGAGAGCTCTAAATGGTAACATGGGAGAAAAAAATAATTCTGTTTGATCTCTTTATGTTATGATAGATGCCATTTAATCAATTAGGACAGCAGAACATATAATTCCATTCCAGACCCGACAAATATAAAGGAAAACAGGAAAGGATGAGAGCTTCACACATCTTGATCTCTTCCACAATGCAACAGAGCACCATATATAGTATGAGAGAATGTTTAGGAGCACAGGCACTGAGTCAGTGAGGAAGTCAAGACATTATTTCCTGGGCGTCTCCTGCAACAGGGGCTTGCCAAGGATTGCTGCTAGGAGAGGGGACCTGTCAGAGGTGGGGTCACAGCATTGTCCACTGTGTCTTGTGGAGAGTGTCAGGCATCCTAAGTTGCCTGCTGCCAGTTAAGCCTCCAGAAGATTTAACGTGGGGGGCTGGGCCCCTGGAATGTCCCAGAATCAGGAATGCAGCTTACAATTTTACCTGCCTCCTTCTCCCCCAGCTGCTTGAGATTATGAAAATATTTGAGAAACTAAAGATACTGCAGCAGTGGCAATGACTGCTTCACAGTCATAAATAAATCAAAGTTATTTCTGAGATACACTGGAGATGCAGAAGGAAAAGAACACTATGTTTCATAATGTTACCACTTGTTAATGAGAAGAAAACATTACAGATGGAAAGACGTAGGTAGGATCAGGTATGAAAAGGTGTCTGATCCATACTCTGTTAAACTTGTGTAAATTAAGGGCATCCTGGGATATAAAAGTCTTATTATTAATAACTAATATAAAAAAATGAGAGCAAAGACAGAAATATTTGAAAAGCAGAACATGATCACATTTAGGGGTTATCTCCTGCAGTCTCACTGGGCTGGAGTTTCTTTTCTGAAGACTGTGATATTCACCCAACAATACCAATATTGTTTCCTGTGTTCACTGATTCCAACACTAAATGAGTCAAAAATAGACATGATCACACATTAATGCCTAAAACCCCCGAATTATGTCTCTAAAACAACCACTCAAACACATCCATTGCTGGTCTGTACTTGTGCAGTTCAAAACTTGGATAATGGCAGAGCACATTATGCTGAGCGTGTTCTCAACACTCATCTAGCCCTGACCTCAAGACAATAAGCCTTTCATATGCCAAAAACTGGACTTTTTTTTTCCTAAATATGGCAGTAGAGATGTTTTCATTCCTGTTGAGGAAGGAGCAAGAATCCCTTATGACTGCCCTTCTTGGAACCTGCACAGCAAGAGGAGTGAAGATCTGCCACTCTGCCCAGATTTTAAATCTCCCAAAAGAATATTCAGTACATAAATATGCAAAGGTTTTCAAATATAAGTGCCAGAAATGTTTCAATATGAGCATAATCAGACCACAGGGTTAGGAGATGTTCCTTCACTATAATAAAGGAGCCAGAAGGAAAAAGCACTGTACAGACAGACCTATTGCATACTATGAGGTTAACCAAGGAGAATTTACTCACACATTCAGGCATTGCAAAAGGCAATGAAAGATCATATAAGCAGCATATAACTTAAAATGTCATCACAGAATACTTAACTCTTTGTTAGATAAGTCTCTTTATATTTATGACAATAATCATTGGTAACATCTTTTAGTTGGCTTCTGGTGAAATGAAGGACTATCAAATTATGAAGTCTTAAAAAGGAGCTTATATGAAGTTTCAGTTAGTGGCACAATTAATGGATAATACACAGAGAAGACTATAGAATTCATTAGCTAATATGGATTACAGATTAGGTATTAGTAGGAAACATTTGGTATTTTTTATTTCTGAGAGATGAATTACGGTGAGATAATACACTGGTATCACTTATATCCATATGAACACAAAATTATTAAGAAAGTTATGTTTGTTCTGAATTTAAGTTTAGTTCCAATAGAGAGATAACATAGCTGTTTAATGCATAAAATAGATGAGTAATTGCTGGCCAAAATTACTCTCCATACCCTCACTTTTACTGTTAGAGTTGAATATTAGCTTACTAATTGCAGCATTCCTTATTCATAGCCCACAGCTAAACGTTGCCTGTTGAAAAGATCTGGTGCTTTTTTGTTATTCTCTTCAGTTACCTATTGTTCTCTGGTCTTGCATGGTAGAAATATGCTTAGGAACAGCAGTTTTCCCTATGATTAGCTATCAGCTATTAGTATGATGTTCAGATTCCTTAAAAGAATCAGGTATTGCTCCACAGAGAAGCATTGTTGATGGATGGAACCTGGCCAATGGAATTAAAAGTTTATTTATACTGTCTTTTGCTTGAGTGTGATATAATAGCATTTTCAGAGGAACTATGAATTTTCTTGGGAGGATGAAAAAAGCCATTCCAACTTTCAGAGTACACCTAACATACATGGTTGTGATACCACCAGAGACCAGGTGAGCTGTGCTGCAGTGCTACAGAAGCATTATGTCCCTGCCTGGACTATCCCTGACCCTGCAGGGAAGAAGGTGACAGACCCTGGGAGCATGAACATTCAGATTCACAGCAGCCAAAGACTTCCTGCAAACAACATTCTCATTGCCATGAAGCTCCCTGCTCTGAGATGGGTGTGAGAACAGACACAGCACCTGCAAATGGACACACAGGACTTTATCACTTGTGTAACATACTTGATTTTTACACACACATAAATGATTCCAGGCAAAGGAGCTCACAAAGGACTGTGTCCTGGTTTCAGCCTTGAAACTGCAACCATGAGTAGCATAAAACCAATAAAAGCCACTGATTATAATGCCATTGCACAGCACATAGCCATCCAAAATGGTGGCAGTCACCTAACAAGAGAACAGAATATCTGTTACCAAATTAACAGTCTTATTTCATATCCTGTACAATGCAAAAAGTGACCAAAGCACACCCTCACTTTTTCTGTAAAATCTACTCCATAGTAAGCAGCCTCAACATTAGCTGAAAAAAACCCAGGAGTATTTCACAAATCTCACTGGAACACAGTGTGGTAGGGTGCTATCAGATTTTCTTTCACATGTATTTCCAGAGTCATATCTTATTCAGATTTGATCCTCCATCAGCCCCTTCTCCCCCCATAGTTTATACATCACTACTACAACTACAGCAGTTACTCTCAGTTTCCTGTTACAGAACAATTGTCCTCCATCATACCAGTAATGCCCACACGTGAGAGAGATGTCCAGGATCTAAGAGCTGCATGTTGGCATGATGTGACCAGAACACAGAGCTCCTAGAACACTCTCTCCCTCTCAGAAAAAGTGCAGTTATTTCTCCAGCATCATACCTTTGAAAACATTTTTGTTTGTTATGTATACTTGCCAGCTGGGTAAGAGATGTAGATACTGCATCTAATTCCTGTCCACCTGCATAGACACATAACTTAAAAAGGCTTCACTTGGAGTCTGTGAAAACTGTTGTTTGCAAGAGAGGAGCACAGCCTAGGAGCACAAATGATGCTGCTATTCTATTTATAACTGGAGGCGGACATGAAAATTTTGTTCAATCCTTGAAAGACTGCTCTGAGGAGATTCAGGTCCCACTTGCACAGAGATGATGAGGTCATTTTAACAGCTCACCTTGTACAAGCCCCCCATTCTTTGCTCTCTGCTGTCTCTGAGCTGAGCGATGTTTGTCTGTAACAGCACCCAAAACAGCCTCCACTGCTCTCTGGAACCACCTGTGGCAAAGGGAGCCACAAGGGCTGATATTTCTGGCAGTGTGGACACACCTTTTGTCATGGATTTTCAAAGAGAGTGAGGCTTTGTTTCTGACCAAGAGCATGAAGTAAGGAATAGGGAGAGAACAATTTAGTAAATTCCACCATCTCTCAAAAATAACTCATTGGAAAATAATTTTAAATTGTAGTAATTTTAAATACAGCAGGTAGGACAGTTTTTCTGATGGGATGCTAAGGCAAAACAAAGCTAAAAGACAATACAGCTAAAACAGTTTAGTCTGCTGTCTGATATTAATTTTACTGAGTCTTGTCAGATATTGCCAGCAATATCACCTGGATGGCACTTATAAAAAAATTTTTAAAAACAAAAATAATCTAACTAATTCATCCTGCAGCACAAAAGAGGTCATTTTCATACTTCAGAAGATAGTTCTAACAAGCCTGCTTAAATCTAAAAAGTCAATGAATATTTTAAAATATCCACTTTACATCTGTTCATTGTGTATAGACCGGGAGGCAATCACCAGCCAAAACTTTGATCATCCAGCAGAATCTGGTATCTGAAGAGCACAAGAGGATTATCTCCATTGCTTTACTCTCAAATGTGTTATGAAAATAAGAACTTCAATAAAAAAACATCTTGCAGTTGTAATGCTATTCAAATACTCTTGAAGCAGTAAGGCAAACTGGATGAAGTATCCTCCACTTACAACCACACAATTCTCTTAAAAGCTTCTGGGGCCTGTCACTCCATTGAGAGGGTGATGTCTAAATAGAGTACAAAAAAAGAAGGAGTTTGAAGAAAAAATGTTCAACTATTTTCCTAGAAGATATAAGCAAAGGTTATGTTCATTCTTAAGTTAAAGTCAAAAATACTATTTATATACACTGAAGAGGAACATAAAATAGTCATGCTTGTGCATGACTACTTCGGTAGTCTCAAATCCCCATTTGTGGGGCAAGTTTCTGTATAAACTTCTTGAGCTTCCACTTCATGGTCCATTTGCAACTAATCAATAGATGATTGTACTTTTGCAATTTTCACATTCACCAATTCCATCAATTATGTCCCTTGTAATTCCAAACAAACTCAAAATTAGTAACACGTAACCACATGCTTCCTCTTTCAACAAATAAGCTGTTAATCATCAAATACGGAACACGAAATATCCCTTAGCAAGGATTTGAGGATTATCTCATCTAATTAGATATAAGCATGTTTTCTAATCTGTGGATTTAAGCCAAATCCCAATAAAAAGATTTCTATTGATTTACATAGAGTTTTGGATCAAGCACTGGGAGAACTTGATTTTGCAATTTGAAGAGAAAGATACCTCAAAAAAAAGTGTAACTAAATGATGAAGGAAAAAAGTCGTTAACTGAATTAAATCACACAGCACAGGAAGGGACTGGACAGCCCATACCCCTGCTAGGGTAGGGTCTCAAGACACACATCACTGAGATTTTCTGGATTTCTTTGACATCATGAAAGTGTAACAATCCATCCAACCACTGGTTTTCAGGCTCCTAAAAGCAGATTTGATTCTAGTGGACACACTAGAACACATTTTATTGTTTATTTATATAGCTGCTAGCCATCCATAGACACTTGACAATCAAGGATGAAGGAAATTATCAAAAGGAAGTACAGCTATTAAAAATTGTCAAAGATTTGGGCCCAGAACTCTGCACTGAAATTGTATAAGCCTAGCCCTTAACCCATCTTAAACCGTTTATTATGTAACTGTTAATGGATATTTGTTAGTTACAAGTTTATTTTGCTTTTAAATGATCCTACCAACTAAGTGCTCCCTTCAGCTCTTGAGTAGTTATTCCACTAATAGGAACTCCTGTTAGTATGTTTTAAAGTTTATATTCCTCCACATCATTACTTAGAAATAAGAAATCATTCTGCCACTTTGTCTCGCCAGAAACAATTCTCTCCTCCTGTGTGTATTCACATCCTTGAAGCACTACAGAGAAGTTGTCATCTCATCTCTCAGAGGCCTCCTTTTCCCTACAAGCTATGAAGCTCTGTTTCTGTCATAGTGTTCTTCCAGGTGAGTAACCCTTTCATTTCAGACCATTCATAATTCTTTTTGCTTCTCTTTTAAATTCTCTGCAATCTGCAGCCTTTTCTTAGCAATGAGATGCATGACTCCAAACAAGCAGCTATGTACTGGCAGATAAATAGAAAAGCTATTTTCTTTGGTCTACTGCAGTGCAATGTCTTTTTGCTCTGAGTCATACTGGTTTTGTACAAGCAAAGAAGGATCAATACAAAAATGAAATTTAATTTAATACATCACATCCATATGCAACTATTCATGAAACTGGAGATAACCAAAAATGTGAAATAGTCTAATAAAAATTATTACATGCTTTTTGATAATTTGCTGCATTGTACAAGAGGTAGCTATTCCAAGGATATGACTATTTAAAAATTGTTCAATTATACATGAAATGAATTATCACCACATTTCCATGAGAGAAAATGTATTAATGTTCAATTGAGCCTGAACCAGTGGGGGAACAGGTGAGAATAAACTGCTGGATACCCTGACTGAAGATTCAAAATGGCATTTTAATGAATTAAGTACAGATTAATTTTTGTATGAAATTATCACAATGGCCTATTTGGGTTCCACTCAAGCTATATTTCAGGAATAACTACACACCACTGGATTGCTTGTTCATTACCAGCCACGTCTGTGCTGGCCCAGGACCAAAGTAGTGTCCTTCTGTGATGCAGCTATCTGCTGCTCATAGGAATGGCTATTTAAATGCAATTAGTAATTGCTGTTAAGTCTGACTATAAACCACAGCACTTCCCTTCTCATTTCATTTTGCAGTTCATCATTATTTGCTGGGTACAGTATCCATAAAGTACTAATTCGCTGAGTGGTTCAAAGAGCATTCAAAGAGATACTTCATGAGGCCTGATTCTTCTCACTTGAATGTTTGTGCAGAATGGCATTTGTCAGCTGAGGTCTGTTGCAAAACTGGTGCAACAGGAGTTTAGGCTCAGTGAATGCAACATTACACCCATTACACATGTTCACAGACACCACTGCTCCAATTCCTGTCACACTGCTGGACTGGCAGGACTGAGTTGAAAACCCAAAGCTGGGGAATGGCAGCTCCACTGCAGATTTTCTTTTGAGGATTTTGTCTAATGTCTCTCATTAACCTGATGATGAAACACAACGCTGTAAGATGTGTGCAGATAAAGCTCAAATCTGCTCTATCAGCTGTACAAACTATCCTACAATAAAGTGCATTGTTGGTGAACACTACAACAATAATTACTGGAGCATGCAAACCCATCATCTGCATGCTCCTGAGCTGCTGATGGAATTATTCTATTAAAATGCAAGAAGTTTTCCTACAGTCACAAAATGTGCAACCCTAATTCCACCTATTTTATGTAGTTCCCAGGAATAAGGAAGGAAATCGCCTGAAATTCAACCTAGTAAACTCTCAGATACAGAAAAGCCCCAAAGGTGGACATAACTGCCAGATGCTCCAAGTCCTCATTATATGCATGCTGACAGAGTTTCATTGCTCTTGCAGGCAGCTGCACTGAACTTGCCCAGTGACAAAGGGCATGCACCTAACGCCAGGTCCTCCACTGGTATAAGGTGACGTTGCTCCAATGGCTCCACTGTTTCCTGGCCAAGGTTCTAGTCCACATGACCTGGCTGAAAATATCAAGGAAAAATTCCTCTGTTCCTGAGCAGATTGTGTTTTTGATAGCTAATTAGGAACTATTTCACATTCAACAAAATGTCCATTGACCACTCTCCTACAATTGGATCATTCAGGGGTATTTCTTAGGCTTATTTCTCTTTTTGAATAGGCTCATTTCTTCTTCCTTGTTTGCTTCCCAGTTCCTCTCTGTGGATTGTTGTCTCCTCTACATGGTCCCTTGGAGCTTTCCCATTCATTTCAGGCCATTTCCCAGCCCTGTGATTCTGTTTCAGCTGTCTCTCATGTCCTCATTTACCCTCCTTCTTCTGCTCTCACATTTCCTCATGTAAAACAGCAAAACAGTTTTCCATCCACTTCTAGTATATTCAATGTTAAATTAACACAGAAAGATTGACAATTCTGAAGGGCACACCAGATTTTTTTCTGAGGCTGTGATCTTTGTACCATATTCTCATTGAGGAGGTGCAAAAGTTAAGGAATAGAAGACATGAAGCAGTGGAAAGTAAAAGTGATTCAGGTTTCTTAATGAAAAACAAAAACCAAAAAAATCCTATTTTTAGGTGCTGATGAAGTAACCATAAACAGATTGCTCATTTGACATATAGTTCAAATATGTAATTAAATTCTTAGACCTAGTAAGCAGACATGATTGTGTGAAACCAACAAAGCTAGGACTTAATAGAAGCTCAGAAATAAGGGTAAAATTTCCAGTACTAATACTAATTATTGTCCAAGAAAATCCTAATATCCTCCTGAAAATGCTAACATCTTTTCTTAGAAAAATAATATAACTCATGCTAAAAATGCAACGGCAAGGCATATAAACAAAAGATACCTGGCATTTCAGTTCTTCTCACACACAGATTTTTATAAAGATGAAACAATTTCAGATAGATACTCCCATCTAACTAAGAAAAGAAACTCAGGTACTGGATCCATCCAAACCCGATTTTCATTTCTTTCCAATAATTAACTAACAATTTAAAGAAAATATCTGATATACAGTTCATTCTTTAAACTAGTATACCACAACACTATAATCCAACACTTTCCCGTTTCTTCTTACTTAAAAGCAATAATATTCTACATTTGACCAAAAAAAACCCTCACATTCTGCTTGCCATTAGGACTATTTATACAAGCCATTAACTCTAAAGAAAAAGGAAAAACGGTAACAGTCCTAGCAATAGTGAAAAAGCATATAGTGCTTTTTGCCAACTCTGAATGCCCTTTACAAATCCTATTTGATTTTTTTCTAATTCAGTTTTATAAATGTGAAATAAACACTTGAATAAATTATTTTCCAAAGGTCATGCAGAAAGAAAGAATGGATTAACCCATGCTTTAAGCATCAGATTAGATGTTAAAACACAGTGGCTCTGTCATAAAGCCTCTTGTGCAACCTTGCATCAGTCACTTAATATAATTTTATTTTTTGCACATAGGATTGAATAAAGCAATACCAGCATGCAAGATTTGAGAGGAAATGCAACCATATGACAGAGAATCAGAAGTGCCAAGAATAAAATTCATGCTTTTAACTCACACCCATCTATTTTACAGACAAGACTCCCTCCTTGGATAAGCATAAGCATGTAGTTCAAAATATAGGATGCCTCTAGAAACACACCTCTAGCACACTGGGATAGCACATTAAGAGAGAAGCCTATTAAATAAAACAAGCAACAATTTCTGGAAGAGAAATTCATACAGCCTTGCACTTTTCTAAACAGTTTTCTTACATTCTCACAGTCATTAAAATGCATAAAACTGATTATTTCCAAAACAGCATTACCATGAATTATCACCACCCATGTTGCCTAGCAACTGGAGTAATTTTTGAATAGTGAGCTACATAAACCAGTATCTGGAGTTTGTGCAAATGGGTGTTCATTTGAGGGTCTAAAACACATTCATCTTGGAAATCAGAGGCAGATAATGCAACATAACATAAAACTGAAATACTCTTAAAAACATAAAATGGCACTAACAATTACTGCATCCTAGCAAAACCTTTCTGTAGCAGATCTAAGCCCAACCGTATTTCTTCAGGCCAGGAACTGACTCCTTTGCTCTTTCTTGAGTTTGCAAGTGCCCCTTTCCAATTTTTTTGAAGATACTTGACATTCCCATGGAGAAAATAATTCTTGCCATATTTTCAGAAGGATTTGTTCATTCCTCAAGAGCAAAAGAAACTGGTGACATAAAATGGCAATGTATTTAAGTCAAATAAAAATTCTATTTTTATATATGACACTGAGCTGGAAGAACTCAGTGATTCATACCATGAGAGAACAATGTGCTTCCTAAGGTTCAAAATAGGTCTGGAAATAGTGAAAATAATAGTGACACTGAGAGATTAAAAGTACATATATGAAATATACAAACTCCCAGAAGTCATGGTCACTCATTAGCTGCAAATATTTGCCCAGTGTAGGGATTCTGATTCTTTCAGACCCATGTGAAATTTGACTTGAATACAAGACAAGAGCCCCCTAATCATATCAAACCAAATTGTTTGATGTCTGAGAATTTCTACATTACTTTCCTACAACTTCAGAACACAAGCTCTTGCTAAAGCTAGTATAAATCTTTGTTACGGTTCCCAAAATGGGAGTGTATGGGGGGCTCTTCCCAAGGGAGAAAGATTCCAACTGGATGGTTTCCAAGGCTTAGCCTTATGGGTAGAAATTAAAGAAAAGCAACATGTGCTGAAAAACAGCATGTGTTTCTCATAGAGACTGCAGGTGGAGAGGCAAATTCATCCCTGGCACAAACACAGAGACCACTGAAGGCAATGCAGTGGCATCTGCTTACACCAGCTATGAAACTGAACAAGCTATTCTCTACAACCACTACCTGTGGAGATAAAACTGGAGACAAAACTGAAGCAAAGTTAAGAGCCTGCAGCCTCTCAGAGTTTAGAGTACCAAATTTTTGCAGTAAGAGAAAAACTGTGCATTGGAAGTTTCCAGGCTCCCAGGAAGCCATGCAGTGCCTACTGACAGGCTGCCATAAAATACTTAATGACTGTTTAACAGCTCAGATACAGAAAAGATGCTCCATTCTGTCTGCTGCTCTGTGGAAATTTAATGAGACCACACACAATGTGCAGAGTTGTCACATAAGAAAACGCTTCCATTGTTTTCCTTTAGTCCTACTCAAAAAAGGCAGTTAACAAAAATATAATTTTATATAGTGAAAAATATCACCTCCTAGAGAAAGGGGAATTACCCCAGTTAGAGAGGTTTGTCATTGCTCTAAACAAGAGGTGCCACTGAACACATATCAGTGTCTCCATCTGTGGGGTACTGAGCCTCTACCACAGTGCAGCACACACACATCCAGATCCCCCTTCCTCTCATCTCCACCGAGGAGCAGGACACACCTGTATTGCCAGATCACTGAGCTAATGGTGTCTGTGCTCATCCAGATGAGAAAAAATGCTGACATCTCTGGCTGTGTAGACTCAGAAGTGCAACAGCTGGGAGTCACAGCAAAAAGAAATTGAGCACACAGCAATTAGAAGATGTGTTTGGTAATGCTTTTCTCCTGGTCAGTCATTGCCGGGAAAGACAATTGCTGTATTTGGTAACAGTTCCTTGTGTGTTTAGTTCTAGCCTAGTGAGCATTACTAATGTTATCTTTTGTATTCCTACCAGTGACCTTCTCTTCAATCCATAAAATCCAACAGGAAGGAAGACAGGTTTTTGATAAGCATTGCCCAAGTAACACATTGTGAAGTACAGAATTCAAGCTATTTTCATGCTATGACAAGGTGCATATGATCCACAAAACATTTAATGAATATTTATACATAGAAATTTGGTTAGCCATTAACTGAATTCCAGCCTGATTGAGGTCCAGGAATGGGAATATTTCCAGAAAGCATGTTTTAAGTCCAGACTACCAAATAATTTTTGAAACTAAAGGTTGGAAGAGAAACACAATTATAACCAATATAAATTCATTTTTACTTGCCAAAATTAAGACAAATACAAAGAAGCAATCTTGAATGAACATGTGTAAGTAATCGTGTTTGCAGCCTTTTAAATGCTAAAATGGGTAAAATGCATGGACTGAAATATTGCTCTGTGGATGACTTGGTTCATTCCCCGTGTCATCCTGTTGTTCCTAACTCCCAACATACCTGTCCTTCATGAATGGTGACACTCATTGGCAGTTTGATTACAAGATGCTACTGGAAGCCATTTCCATGAGGCTAGTTGCTACTCCCTAGGCTCTAGGCTAGAGAAAAGTAGTACCACCCACAAATTTTCTGATTTTGTGGAATAGGAAGGCAGTGTGACTCCCTGGGCTGGGAAATTAATCTAAGCTTCCTCTCAGAGCTGCACACAGGGTGAGGCAGTGATGATGGGAAATGAGCACAAGGAATACCCACCAGTTGAGAAATTCCTCTTGTTTCCCAAAAGCCACATGTAGCAGCAAAGGCCACTGGTTTACTGTGTTAAATAGGGCCTACTTCTTTTTTTGCACCTGAAAAGCTGATACTGAGATTCAAACCTCAAAGTAGCCTTAGATCACAGAAGAAATCTCATGACAAACATACATGCCCATTGTGACATAAATTTCCAAGAAGGTAAATTCCATACAATGGACAGCAAGATAATTTTCTCTACAGTGCTGCCTTATGGCAGCAATATTCCTATCCTTGCAACAAATATTAAATGCTCTCACATGCTTTGAAACATTAAAAAAATCTTTGAACAGCCACAGAAAACA
Organism: Toxostoma redivivum; assembly: GCA_013397375.1. Classification (NCBI taxonomy): domain Eukaryota; kingdom Metazoa; phylum Chordata; class Aves; order Passeriformes; family Mimidae; genus Toxostoma; species Toxostoma redivivum. The sequence continues at coordinate 79,738 of VXBI01010995.1, forward strand.
AAACCCTAATGTGCTGAACTTCAAACCTTAAGATCTTTCAGCAACCTGGGTCCTATTTCAGCAGGCTTCTTCCTTTGAAACCTATTTGTCAAACACAGTGTAGCTACCAGGTGTAAGGCCAGGTAAGATGTCACTGAACCTCAGGCAGCTTTTGCTGTGGCTCAAAAGGGCTGCACTGACCCCAGCAGACTGCTTTCCCTCCTCACCCAAATGTGCCTCAGGCCCAGACAGACAAACTGCTTTCAAGCACCCTCTCATTAGGCACAACCAGACCACCACTTACTTGTATGGGATGTGTTTGCTTCCATTGACAAGGGCGAGGATGACATTGCCCAGCGCTGGCAAGGACAGACAGAGGCCAGAGCTTCCCTCGCGGTTCTTGCTGAGCACTTTGACGCAGCTGCCCAGGTCAATGAGGTGCAAGCGGCTGCGACCTCCAGACACTGCCATAAACAAAGAAAGACAGTTAGTGTGGGCCTCCAAAGGCAGCTTCCCAGGAAAGCAAAAGGCTCACCATGACTTGTGAAGAGGAAACAACCCAGGAGTCTTCCCCAATTCCTGTTAGCAGACACGGCCGTAGGGGTCCTGCTAACGCACTGTCAGCCTTTATGGCTGTACATTGCTGTCTACTCTGGACCTGCTTACAAATTCCTGAGCACTCACTCACTCCTGCAGGCTTAACTCCGTGAGAGTCACCAATGTGACTATATTTTTTTAAAATACAGCTCTATTAGCCTGTACTTGAGTTGGCTCTGTTTCTGTCTCTGTCACTCTTGTTTCTCTGTCTGGAAAACTACAGGCTGGGAATTCCTGCTTAGAAAGAATGGATACTTCTCGTATTTTTCTCATCCTGAATACTGTATCTTAAGAAGACATTGTGGCATCTATGGGATGTTCAACTTTTCTTCGAGTCTATATACTTTCACGGTATCATTTCAGCTAAGAAAAGTTTGCCAAGACAGGGGTGATGGATTATGAAATAGCACCTCCGTTCTTAGAACAGTTTCTGTAAAACCAGCAATAGATGTTCATGGTTTTTTCTTGTTTACTCTGCATCAACACATTACTTCCAGAGTGAAAGATGCTACCGTTCAAACACCAAGATTAATAGACATTTGCACTCATTAAAAGCCTATGGTTCCTTATGAATCCAGGATGGGAACTACATAGATTTCACAGAAGTGCTTCTAGCTCTCTTCTACCTCAAGATGATTTCCTAGCTGAGCTTTTTGCATCTGATCTTGGACCACTCCTACCTATTCTCAAGAGTTAGTTTAGAAGCAGTCTGTAAGAAAAGCCAGATTTATTTGTAGGATCTAAACTCAACAGGTACAGAACAGAACAGAATTACTATGTTGGAAGAGAGAGGTAATAGCAATATATGAGGACAGAAACACACCTTAAACAGCAGCAGAAATACTTTCACATCTGAATTTACCTCTATGCAAGTTAATTCACAGCCATTTTGGCACAGGATCTCAACTTGCACATTTGGTAAGAAAAAAGAAGATGAAGACAGAAGACCTCCTATGGGATTTGTGAATAATATTTCAAAAAATGTATCCAGTATCTCTGTCAACAATTGCTAAAATACAGTGACTTCTGCTGCTTTGAAGTCCTGTTAGTTCTTCAGCTCTATCAGGTGTTAGAGCTGAAGAACTAACACTGGACTTCTATGTATTCCTCTCACCAGAAAGTATCCACAGACACTATGGGCTCCTGGACTGACTGCAGAAAATTAGCCTGCGTTGGGGAACCATTAAGACACTTGTAGCTCTGAACTGATCATGGAGGACCTTTGTCTCCCCTCTAAGTCCTCTAACATTGCTATCCTCAGAAGGCTGGAATTCCTTACTTGAGTGTCTCCCAATCATTATTTATGAAAAACAGAGAAAATTTATGAAAATTTATGAAAAACAAAGAAATGCATTTAGTTGCTACTGCAAGTGACTGTAGGTGACTTTACTGAATCATATACAATAAATATTTCTGTTGCTAAGATCACCAGATGTCAGAGAAACAGAAGAAAAGCAGTCATATTGTTTCTACATATACTCCTACTACACAACTTGAGGAAATCCAGAATAAGTTAACTTTCTGGTTGTTTCTTGCTTATTTAATTTACATGTTGAAGTAATATTTTTGAGACTGTAGATCCACTTGATAAATCTGAAAATGAAGTTATTTGTTAGGCAAGTTGTCCATTAATGTGCCTGGCTACTATAGAGAAAAGAAGTGGAACATCCTAACACTTGTTTTTTTCCTATGGTCACAGAGACTTTGCAGACCTGACAGCTGAAAAATGACAGTGATCCAGTTCTGCCACAATGTCATTTATTTCAAAGGTGCTAAGCCTGCTTCATGACATTCCTGGTAATGAATCTAACAAGGAGGTAAGTACAGTACCAATGCCTTATTCTAACAGTCATTTTTTACCAAAATCACATGTTAGCCAGCCCTTTAATCTCTTATCCTTTAGAAGCCAGTTTCTTTTTTATCCCCTTTCTTCCTATCCTTTTTTAATCCTGTTACTGGAATCTATATATCTCTACTATCTTCATGTTTTTTTTTCTGAGAAGTCCTTCATTACAGCAGGAGACAGTGATAATCACTAGGCGCCCTTTCTGAGCAGCTGGAATTCCCCCTCATTCAATTATCAGTGGGATCTGACCCTGCCTAGCTTGTAAGGCCACTCAGATATGGGAACTTGAAGACAGGAGTATGGTATGGTCACGAGACAAAGATATAACTAGAGGCAGTGGGCAAAGCATGCCGTATTCTAATCCAACAAGGTCATGTCTTCTTCTTCTGAAATTATAGCCACAAGAAAAGAATATTTTCCCTTTTATTAATGGTATTTGAAAGTAGTAGAAAAGGATTGTGTGTACATGTACTTTTGTGTAGTTAAAAAATATGGAGAATTCAATAATTGCAGTAATTTTTCCTTTAAAATCAGCCATTTTATTCCTATAAACCAGTCTGTTTGAGCATTCACTATCTTCCTTTCCACCGCAGGGTGGTTAATTAATAAACCTTTAGTTAATTGAGATTTCTGACTGCCAATTCCACAGGGGTTATTACTTAAATACATGCAAGCCACATTTCCATTTAGAGCAACTTTCTGTTTTTTTAAGTACAGTCAATGCAAATTTTCTTAATTTAAACATTAGACATTAATACTGCAGTGATAACCCACTACACATCATGTGTTGCAATCTATTCCTTATTACCAATAACCTATGCAGAGCCAGGAGCTGAAACATATTGCTGCTCTTTCTGCAGAATTGCTTAAGCCCATGAATTTAAAAAAGCAGATGTCTCTGGTGTCTTTCAAACAAACATTTTCCTCTGTAAAAAAAAAAAAGATTATTTAAAAAAAAGAATTTTAAAGAGTTTTCTTTTTCAGTCAGGGTGCTTTCTATATTATAAAAATTTTTTATCATTGGAATTTACTTACAATAATGCTTCCCTGTACACGTTCAGTCATAAAAAATTTGGGAGACTTGAAACAGAAGACAAGTATAATAAAAAATATAAATGGCATGAGAAAAAAAGCTTTGAAAATTGTAGAAACATTAAAGTAGACATGGAAGCACCTTTTCCTCATTTAAAGCTGGGATATGGAAATATACACAGAAGCCAGTGAAACATACATGGGAGGGAACAAGCCTAACAGAAAAATCCAGACCCTTTACAAAGAACTATGAGAGTCCTTTGTGCACATATAGTGGGGCCAGCAACTAAAACACCATGTGTCTCCAAGAAAGGGTGTAGTTTATGGGTTGTCAACATCAGCTTCCCAGTTTATGGGTTGCCAGCATCAGCTTCAAACACACTGCCCAATTTAGGTGACAAAGAGGAACAGTTAACATAAGGGTGGCATGGAATTCCAGTCCCCGCAATATTTTAATCCATGACCTCAACACTATCTGTAAAGATAATAATAAAGGCCAATTTGAAAAACACCTTTTTTTTTTTTTTTCAGATACAGAGGCTCACACAGGGCTGAGAACTGCCAATGTCTCCACAAGAGCAACTAAACTGACAAGTGATGGCAATAATCCCCGGTGGCCTTTAATGGCCTTGGGTGGCTCTTCACCAGGTATGGGGACAGCCTGCTGGTATGAATGGCCCCACTCCACACCAAAGGGAGAACTCTGCCGATTTTCACCAATAAAGAACATTGTCTGAAGGCCCAGATTCCAGGCAGGCTAGAAGGAGACGGAGAGGAGGAGCAAGAGGGCAGCTTACTTCCTCCTTTGCCGCTCTTCTCCATGCGGTACTGGTAGATGTGCAGCGTGAAGAGCATGTGGGAGTTGCGGTGATCCTCCTCATCGCAGTCCCGCTGGCTGCTGCGGCGGGAGGCGATGGCGGCATCCAGGAAGAAGGCAGCCTTCTCTGCCGTAGGGGCACGGAGCTCGCTCTGGTTCTGAAGCTGCAGGTAACACCAGGGAGAAATGGCTGAGAAATTCCCACACAGGTGAACACCACCAGACAACCTCCTGCAATCAACATACGGTGTGGATACACTGCCTTCCACCGGGACCAAAAAGGAGGGGAATGGAATGAGACCCTCCCAACACTGACAGTGGCATGCCCTCCAGGTGCCCTCATGGCTAGAATTAGGAAAAAAAATTGTGGAAGACATGTGAATCCCAAACTCAACAGCTAGTGGAAAACAGCAGTGGCAATGCTACATGCTACCCTTCAGAAAATGTTAGAAGGAAGCAGTCCACAGATAAATCTTAAAAATAACAGGACTGAAGCCTGTGTTCTGCCCTATGGCACATGAGGAGCAGCCCAGAAAAGAAGCCTTTTCCTTGCCCCTTCACAGTAGAAGTTTATTATGCACCTACTCACAAGCCAGGGCAATCCATTAAATGGAACAAGGCAGGTAATGTACAAATATTCATACTTGCTGGACCTCAATCCCTGTCACCAGCCTGCTCTTAACTCTCCTAAGTGACAGACAGCATTGGAGGGCAGATATTATTAACCCCTCCTAACCTTAGGAATGCATGCATGTTTCATGGCCCCCAAGACTAGTTTGTCTGTGCAAGGGACACGTGACTGTGCAATCTGATGGCATTAGTTTTGGCAGTACATAGAACTGGCCCACAGCCCATAGGATGGATTTGTCTTGTCTGGCATAAAAACAGCAAGGAGCTCCCTGTCCATGGGGTTTGTTCCCCTGCTATATAACATAGCTGACAGTTAAGTTCTCCAAAAGACAGTACTTCTATTTTCTCTTTGCGACCATTAATCATCCTGAGGGGGGACAAAGCTGAGGCTGTGTGTAGGATTCAGTGACACAGCTGAAGGTTATGCTCTCCCAGGAAAGAAGAAGGGGGACAGGAAGGAGTTAACAAGGCCAGCAGAAGGCAGGCCAGTCTGTGGGCTGATCTCACTAATGTAAGCAACAAGAAAATGTGCATACTCGGAAAGGTCCAGTGACAGACAGTATGACATATGGTGATCACTCATTTGCTACACACACTGCTGATTCTGCATATCTGCATGGCTATAATATAATATCTTCCCTTCATATGAGGATTTGGAGAATTCAGGTGACACAAGACTCCAGATTGTCTTGTAAGCACATATAAAAAGGCTTCTTTCCTTGCAATTTAATTCAGTCTTTCACACTGCAGAGATATATAGGTGTCTCATGGAGCTACCTCTTCTTCACTGATCTAAAATAATTCATTTTGCATATAGCTGTACTGTTTATCTATACAGAAAGAATCTACCATAATGGAGTATTTCTTATTATTGCTATTGTGCTAAAATGCCTTAGTAAAGAATTAAGCTCTAAGGAGATGCTGGTTGTGACACAGTTATGTAACACATGCAACATGCATATGTGAATTCTTAACTGAGCCATCCATCACCCCGATGGGAACTGTGCAGACACAAGTCTCTTATATTTACTAGACTGCACCAGTTACTGAATACCAGAGGGTGAGATCTCTTGTGATACAGTAAGTATTTCATAAAATACTGAAGTCAGAAGTTAAGTGAAAATGAGAACCCTAATTGTTATTTAAAATCAAAACACAGCTTTATATCTCTTAGGTAGAATGCAAAAGAATGGAAAATATGACCTAAGGATGCCTAAAAAGCTTAAACCACAAAGAGATAAGACACAAAATTTATTACTTGCTGTTTAAAATCTCACAGTTCATGACTCATGTGGATGTGAGTCATGATCTCTAGATGCTTGCAGCTGGATATAGGGTACATGACCCTGTAGGTCTGTTCCCTTCTCCCTCCATTCCCCATCCTGGAATATGCAGGGCTCTGCAGGTTCTTGACAGAAGCATCCTTTGCCTTTCAGGTTGAAAGAATGTTTTCAAGCTCCATCACCTTCTTTTGCTCCCTCTTCATCTACTCATACAAAAAGCACATTTACTCCCTCACAAACAGCAAAATGAAAGAATAGGTCTCTTTTCCCCTCAAACCAAGATGAGGGGGGGAGAGTAGGGCTGCTAAGAATTTCTCATAGTTACCCATAAATTACATGAGCCAGTTATTCTTTCCTGCTAAAACTCCGAACCCAAGAAGAGTTTGAGTTTTTCTTGACTTGCCCAGCTCAGGAATTTACTTCTTGACAGCAATTAATAAGTAGCAATTAATGCTCCCTACAACACTGCTAATGCAAATGCTATAAATAATGTAGTTTATAGAGAAATAAACAGCCATATTAATGGCCTACAGCAATTTGTGCAGTACTGTAAATATTTTAGCTTGCTGTTTTACAAAAGAGAGATCACACTTTTGTTTTTATTTTTTTAAGAATGAGGTGAATTTTTGCTTGCACTGAATGTTTTCACGTTTTATTGCAAACACAAGCCCTTGCTCAATATCAGTTATACCAGAGGTACAAATATTTGGGCCAGGAGAGCAGATGGCCCTGCAGCTGCAGGTCATAAAGTTCTTGCATGTTTTAAAGTAAACACTTTAAAGTCTATAAACTTTATACTCTGGGTAGTTCTTGAATTTGAACCATCTCAATAGCTCCAGAAAAAAAAAAAAAACAAAAAAGTCATGTTACTTGTTTCAGTTTAAAATAAATCTTGGATTCACCTGCATGCCACAAATGGGGTCTTCACAAAGGTAGACACCTGGGGACTGGCCATCTTGCAGGCTACCTGTAGCCACTTCTGACAACAGGTCTCTCAGATTTTCTTCTTTCCCCCACACTTCCACTGCAGAAATCCGGACAGAGAAGCGTGCTCCTGTCTTCTCTTTGCGCTCATTAATCAACTTGAACAGCCACGAGATGGCACACGGAATTATTCCAAGATTTTGCATGGAATCATCCTTCCCAATCATGGTGTATGACTTCCCTGTCAGGAATGAGGGATGAAGAAAATATAACATCACATCTTTCCCAGGACCTTGACAGCCTTCTGCCAAGAGATACTATCTCACACAGCTTCATGAAAACAACTTCACTATAACAAGGACAGTCAGCAATGGGAAAATATAGGCAGGTAGACAAATTGGATATGGAAAATGCAGATGGTCTTCTTTCAAAAATCATTACCTCATGCATTCCCCTGACAATATCCTGCTCCCAAGGCAGGGTGCTGCAGGCCCCCACCTTGCAATGCTGCAGCCTCTGATGTGGTTGAATCATGGAGGGAATTGAGCAGAGCAGGAGTTCCATGGTCTCTAAAAACCTCTCCTTTGAATACTGTAAGTGTGGTATTCTTTCAATACCATTTTACTTCAAAGCACCAGATTGTATTTCAAATGCTAGAGTTGAGATTGACATAAACCTGGTCCCAGAATCACACAGAATGTAACTTCATTCAGAAAAAACCCCCCAAAACTAACCAGGTATATGTGATCACTTGTTGCAGAAGTGGGTCCACAACAATTAATATTTCATCTGGGTCAAAACCATCCCCTGGTTAGGTATTTTTTAACTCTGCAATTATAGCTCTGGCTTGTCTTAAAAGTTTGGTAAAAGTTTGGTGATCAAGAACAGACACAGAGTACTACCTTAAACTGCTTTAGGTGTCACTACATATAATGCTTTTAGGTAAGTTTTCTTAAGCTCCTAAATTTATGAGCCAAATGATAAAGATATACATCCTTTCAGGCAAGTACGTTTGGCTTCTTTACCTCATTCCATTTCTTATGTTGAATCTATGTGGAAAAAGATCAGTGAAAAAAATACTTCTATACACATGTCTGTGTCAAGGTCTGGGTAGGTCCATGGTTTGTGGAATGGTGGTAGTGCATTTAACAAAGCAGAGACTCAACTCATGCTTCAGCAAAACCCTAGCTAGGATATCTCTCTAAAGGATGTGTAGCATTTGTGAGAGCCTGTTATCTGGTGGCCTCCTTTTCCACCTCTCTTCCAATCTTGTTTGGCAGGTCACAGCGGGGTTAAATATCTAAGAGCTCATCCTAGAGTCACTCCTGACTGGTCCAGAGGGACATTCTGGCGTAACTGGAACACCAGCCTGCTCCATTCATTGTACCAGACCTGGCTGCAATGCAGCATTCAGTGCCCTCCAGGTTTTGTTGCTTATAATTTGGGATAATCATGGCCTGATACAGCTTGATCTTCTTCACCACCTGCAAAACTGAATTATCCTTTTACGTTATATGTGTACATCTGTGGTTCTTTGAGACAGTGAGGAATGGAGATCATTGCACACATGCAACAAACCTCTCTTCATTCAAGAGACAGTTCTTCCAAAATACAATTAGATAAACATGACCAAAACATATAATTACTCTCAAAATCTAGTCATTTCAAAATAATAGTGTTTTAATGATGATGATTCTCCTTTCTATTGTCCTTCCATGAATACCTGAAATGCTACTGAAGCATGTCCAAAGTGTGAAATTTGATCAATCAGTAACATTCAGTTAACCATTAGAGTAATACTTGTTGGAGACAGTAGAAAGAGGTCAGTAATGAGTGAATTGACTAATCAGGGAATAGAGTACAAATCAAACTATTTGAGTGCCCAGTCACATTCCATAAGAGTGTCATCCCAAAAATCAAGTGTCTGAGTGAATACTCATAGTACACAGCTTGATAAAAGCAGCATTTGGGCAAATCCTCACCAACACCAAGCATATTTGGAAACCTGTAGATCACCGTTGGACCATTCATTAACAACTGAAGACAATGTAAGATAAAATTGCTATAATATTTAAGGGCTGAAATGAGCAATAATTCAAAGGTAACTTCTGTTCCAAAGAGCATGCTGTCCAACATTTACACAATAAGCAAAGTGAATAAATGTGTAAGCAAGAGGTGAAGATGTAGTACAAGATCATGCACAGATACTTTCAAATACAATTAATATACACAGACAAAAGAAAGTTTGTTTTCCTTAACCTAACAGACTAGCAATCCTGGGTTAAAAATATTCTTTTTACTGCTTGAGTAGGGAAATTTAGCAATACCAACCAAGCTTGGCATGACCAAAGCAGAACACGCAGCCATCTGCCCCATTGACCACAGACTGGATCACCTCAGCCACAGTCCCAGCACATACTTCAGCCTGTCACAGGTATTGGGGTGGGGGGGGGAAAGAAATATTAAAAAACAGGAAAAAAGAAAACAAAAGCATTTAACAATAATAAGGAAAATCATTATTTTCACTGGAAAGTGGTAGTAATGTCTTCCCTGCTCCATATACCATATTGAAGTATCAAAAATCGAATCCTGCTTGTCTTGCTCATGTGACCTGTGCTGTTGATGGGAGTGACATTACTTGTGTAAGCACATGAAGCAAGACTTTTGTTCTGGATCAAGGAAGTTTCATTCGCTGATGCATCAACATCCTTAGTGGGGTTAAAAAAATACACATATTGTAGGGGGATGTAGCTGGTTTGTTAGAACTGCCTATTTAAGGGATTTTAAAACACAGTTTTGATTAAAAAGCAATCCAACTCTAAAGAATTTTTGCAGGCTCGATTATTTGCCCAATTATGGACTGAGTTCAATTCCATTAGCATGTGGGTAAGGAATGTGAAGAGAACAAACAGCCTCTCTAGAATTAGCTAGGTGATCCAACATTATTATGAGTCTTCTCAGCTTTTTGCAGAAGTAGACTCCATTCTGAAGACTGTAGCAGTATTCTAAGAAGTACAACACAGAAACAGACCCCAGTCATTCTTGGATTTAAGGTTCAAGCAGGCTGAATGGTTGACAGTGCTCCTGCAACAACTGCTTAACAACAGTGGATGAAACTTAATCGGAATTCACAATTCAGGCCTTGATGGGAAGCACTTTGCATTTGACAGTACATCAAGTAAATTCACCCTGGTTCATGGCTACTTCCAGACTATCTCTACAACAGAAAATAAAATGGGCCAAGTAAGGGACTGTTCACAGGCCAGCCCCGTGAACTGCATCCAGGCATTAGTCTGCAGGGTGCTAGCTGCTTGGACCAGGACTAGGTGAGGCAGTGACCTAAGCATACAATTATGTGACAGTACTTTAGATGGCCCTGTGTCCTAGCTCTGTTTATGAACATAGAGCCAGCCTTAGGACTTTTTTCTAATTATATTTTGCAATGTTACTTTACTCCCTTACTGTCCTCATAACATTTGGATAATACAGTTCATCAAACCAAAATCTAAAAAAGATAAGAAACCTGAATAAGTACTCATGAATAAGGACTTATGGATCAAAATCCCCATCTTCTTATTTCAAACTGTACAATAGAATACTGTAAAAAAAGCCTTGATCCTTTAGTTAATAGAGAACTGAATTAGAAAACGTTCTGATCACATCTCTGTAAACAACAAACTGTAATATTTTATATAGTAACTTGTTGATACTGAGGATTTTCCTATTAGGCACATTTAGCACATTTATTGAACATCTAATTTTAGGAGAAATTATTTACAGTAAAGAATAAAGAAAGCACACCATTATTCAGCTAAATTTAACAAATTAAATTCATTAGTGATGAACATGGCAGACCAAATTCAACCCTGGTATAAGTCCACTGAAACTACTACTGCTGCAGCAGAAACCAATTTGGCTGTGGTGTACGCTGCTGTTTAGATAACTCTTGAGATCATACAGGGCCTACCTGTGATGCATCTTGAGGGAAAACTGCATCAAAAGCAAACATCTTGGGTGGGACCTGGCTGCCCCTTTTCTGGAAAGCATTCTGACCTCCACAGGCCAATGGGTCATACAGCGTGATTTGCTTCTTGCGGGGATCAACTTTTAGGAAAGAGCTGGACTCAGACGTGTCTCTGGCAAGCGTGGAAGAAATGCGCACCATGACTTTGACCTGTCAGCAAACACACAAAGAGATGAGCACATTCCATTGGTCTCTTGGTTGCTCTACAACTGGTAGGTTGCATGAATCGTCCAAATACACTTGACCACCAAACCATATTTGCTTGTTGTAGCTACTGTCCCAGTGGAATCAGTGAACATGCAGAAAGTAATAGGCAGAATTTGTGCTAAACTATGAAGTGAATGAAGCTAGAACTCTCAATCTATTTCAACAAGCAACTTGTGCATTGAGAATTACAATGCACATCATGGTGTTTTAGTGTCAATGCTACTCAAGTACAATGAGGAAGTATTACATCACCTTGTCTTACTCTCAATATAAATTGAAAATTAACTGTACCCTGGTGGCCCAATTAAGAAAGCTGAAAGATATTCTAGACTGCTAAGCTTTCAGAACTGCTGTGATTTCTACAAGACAGCCTGATCAATAAGAGCCCATAAAAGCCAGATCTATAATTTACACCTTTACAATTCTAATTCAAACGTAAAGATAAAGTGCACGGTTCTGAGTGTCATCATCAAAGACTTGTGAAAAGAGCCCCATTTTAATGGTCAGATTTTGAAATTACCATCAAGGGAGTGAATGTAATAAGCGATAAAAGATTTGTTAAAACATGTTAGCCCACAACTCATTAAATAGCTACATAATAAGATGTTATTCCTGAGACAAAAATAAATCTTCATAGATTTAATGAGGTTATGCTGTATCCTTAGCTGAGTTGGTAAGCAATACAGATGTAAGTAAAACTGATGACAATCAATCTAGCTTTGGTTTTCCCCATAGATTCACCACCTGCAGGCACGTGAACTCCTGACTTTAGAGGATGATCACCTCTCTGCCAGTTCTAGTGACACCTGCACACACTTTCTCCTAGAGCAGACTGGCTTTCACACCAACTAGACAGAACTTTTATGTTAATGCTCCTTAATCATATGCCACTTCTATCAAACCTACCCACGTTTGGCATGCAAGTGACAGCAAAGGTCATGTCAGCACAGAGTGGGAGCACATCTGCTGCTGGAATGGCAGATGCATTCCAGGAGGAGGTTGCAGCCCCAGAAGCTGGGCTGCAGTTCCTGTTGGTCTCACTGAGACTGGTGCTCTTTGTATGTAGGGCTCATTTCATGCTGGCCCAAACTCATCCCACATGCAAATAAATCAGCTGCTTTGAGAAGTAAAATCTGGGAAAATTCATTTTTGACACAACTCCTTTGAAGACAACAGAATGAGACCAGAGATTAACTGGTAATATTCAGTATTTCTGTGACGTCTTCTCTGTATATCCATGAGTTAAACTGGTAATTTGACTCCAATATTTTAATCTGGCAAAACAAGTTGTCATTAAATGGTGAAATGGCTACAAATCTGCTCACATAATTTCAGTTTTACACAACTATCTGAGGTAAAAAGGAAAAATACTGTTTGGGTAGGAACGTGTTCTCAGCTGAGCTGCTTATGAAACCTAACCTCTAACTGTAAAAAGCCACCTCTAATGTTTTGCCAAAGGCATTCTTCTGGACCCAACCCTAAGCAGAGCTGACTTCTACTGAGGACAACAGCAGCTAACACACCCAGTCAGTCCACATGAACTGGGCAAGTTCTGTTAATCCCAGCCCTAGGTCTCCTGGAAGATCAGAAGGGAAGCACTGGTCAAGTTAGCAGGGAAGGAAGGGAGTACAATTATAAATCCATGGGGAGCAAGAAAACAAAGGGCAGTACCAATCTTGTGCTGTTTTCCTATTTTCAACTTCATATGCTCTTGTCTTTCTTTTACTACGTCCCATATTTTTAAGTAGATACCAATATCATGAGTATTAGACTGATGTGCTGGAAAACAAAATAAATGCTATTCTTCAACTACTTTAAACAAAATACATGCTTTAGAAAGCTCTTTCCCAGTAAGTTTATGCATATTTTTGGCTGCTGTGAAATCATGTCCTTCAGATCCTTGATCTCTGTGTGCAAAGGAGAGTTAACTGAATAATCTGGGCTAAGTATTTTTGGGTTTTGGAGAATGGACAGTGTGTGAAATTTAACAACCTTTCATATACTGGAAGTCTAAGAATTCTTTCTGGCCTCAAACTGTATGGGCATGCAGTTTTAACAGTAGCTACACCGGCTTTGTTATGGTCTAATATTACTGCCATGGGTCCGGATTTAAACCTGTTCACACAAAATCAGATTAATACCTGCCACTTCTTACTGAAGTAATACTGCAAATCCTCCTAACTTCCAACAGCTATAGGGATAGAAGCTAAGGCATCAGGTTCCTTTTTCCCAAGAGTAAAATACCAATTTAACTGAAATTCAAAAAAATTTACTAGCATCAGATAAACTGAATGAGCCTCTATTAAAAAAAATAAAAATTAAAAAAAAAAAAAAGTGCTCAAATCAGAAGCCCCAGGAACTGTCAACACAGCATATATTGCTCCTCAACACTGCCAAATATAGACATTTCTCAAGAAAAATACTGCTATTGCTATGAACCTTTGTACTTCCTGTGCATTGGGGATTTTGGTTTTGAGACCTAATGGCTCACACAATCAAAGAATTTCATGGGTTGGAAAAAAATCCCATGAGATCTTGAGTTCAGCTGTTAACATGTAACAGCCAAGTCCACCACTAAGCCATGTCCCTAAGTGCCATGTCTGCACAGAATCCTAGAATAGTTTAGCTTGGAAAAGACTACGTTCATATGTGTTAGGGCAGAGAAATAGCATATTGATCACACGTGGGTATCTTCTTAGCTGGACCACTTCCTACTCATTATGAAGATAGCTGTGTGCCTTGGGATACTGTATCATAGGTAATTCTGCTCACCTCCTTTTAGATCAGCCTGCAGGAGCTGTCTCCACCCGAGTCAGTTGTCTGACCCCTTTGCAGGCAATAGAGAGGAAAAGGCATTTCCAGCACTTAATTTGCATGTTCTGTTTTATAACACATGAACTTCACAAATACCTCTTGCTTTCTCTATAGCACCACAGCCATGTTAAAAGTTTACCTGAGATGCAGGTGCCTACATTGTAGGCTGCCTAAGGTTATTCTTTTTGCTCCAAGCCTAATAAAAATGCTCTTCCTGGGCAGCATAGTGCCTGGCCCAAACTCCGTAGCCTGCACATACACACACACAAATCTGTGTGACAGACTCCAGCAAAAATCACATGCCAGCAAAAATAAAGCTAGGCACATGACTGTCATGGACACAGAATAAAAGTAATAACAATAGATTATTTAAACTCATCTGGCAATTTGTAGGCACTTAAATATTCTTCCAGGCCAGTTTCACACTAGTGCAATCCTTTCAAATTACTCCTGATTTACATTACAGTAATTGATAAAACAATTAGATCCCATCTGTGCAGACTGTATGTCCCCTATATGCCATGGGAGCTGTGACTATAACAAAAACCCAATGGGCAGGGAAAATACAGGCAAACTTCAGTCCTGAGAAACACATTCAGAACTACATATGCAACAGTGGCACAATAAACCAGGCAGACCAAAACAGATTTTAGAACATCTGAGCCAAATATATCTTCCAATAAGACAGCCAAGCCTGTGGTCTGGGAATCAGCCTGGGATTGGGAACCTAGGACCCCTCTGGATGACTGTGTCAAAATGCAGTATGACTGAGCTTTTGGTGCAGTCTGTTTCACACTGTCCACCTGTACAGGAAGCAGAGTCACAGCTCACTTCACTGCCAGGCACACAAAGATTCAGTCACTGCCTGGCCTCAAAAGAACTGGCAGTAGCCATTTTTTCCACATTCCATTATAAAACATTATTATGCTTGTAACCTAAATCCAAGGATTCAGGCAAAGCATTTCCCAACAGTGGTTATGACAAGAGTAAATCAACTAACAGCAGTAGAAATGATGGGAGACCACAGCCCCCTGCTCTGCTGTTTCACAGTCCTTCATGCAATTTATAGCCAGGGGGTTAGCGGGGGAGGCTTAGAGTCTGTGCTGGCCCCTGAAAATCCAAACCACAAGAGAGGCAGCATCAGGATGGACAAATGTAACTCAGCCAAGCTAGGGGGATAGCACAGGAACTTACTGGACTTAAAAGACTTCAGCTCAATTTAAAGAACAGACAGCCTGAAGATCATGGTGCTGCTCTGGGGAACTCAGAAATACAGTATGGTTAATTAGAACTGAATTAACTGAAGAGTGAAGTTTAAGAATGCTAATACTTAATGCTTGAAATTTATATTTAAAGAAAGTAAAAATTCGACTTCTCTTTCAAAAGAAGAAAGAAAGTTTTCTGCTTCACTTCCTATGTGCCATTACTCCTTCAGTCCACTGCTACAGTTTCCCACTAATCTCTTGTAATTGAAGCCTCTCAGAGATACCACCTGCGATTAATGGGACCACTCAGTCTGCCAGAGATTCTCGTTTGAATTCCAGTGATCAGGTCTTGGCAGTGCCCAGCCTCAGATGTACTCTGACTGTTTCTATAGGGGAAACATGAAAGCAATCTCCTGAGACATGCACTCTTGGCAAAACAAACAACCTGGGCCTAATTTTGATCTAATGTTACACGGATGCAAATCTGGCTGAACTCAGCAAGAATTACTCTATTTTAGGAATGGAGAGAGACTAAAAGAAAAGGTCACTTACTCTGCATCACTGCTGTGCCTTTTATAGGATATAACTTCACTTCTTAGTTCTGCTCATGCTGGTAGTATTTTTTAATATGTTTTCTCTTATGAGTTTACAGTATTTCACTGGACTACTATTTAATCCAACAGCATCTCCATTTACTTCTCTGCATTTCAGTTCCTGCCTTCAAAGCCATGACTGACATGACTTGTTCTTACATGAGTTCTATAGTCATTGAATTCCACAATATTACTCCAGATGTGAAATGCCAAAAATAAAAGCAGAACTAGAACAGGTTGGGTTTTTTTGTATATTTGTCTATGTACTTGTTTTACACATATGTGTGTGTATTTCAATTATATACACTGTTTTTTAAAGCATATATATTTTCTATATATTTTTTTTCATAAATTTCTCTCTAAACAGCAATTATTGCCACTGATGGGCTCCTTCATGGGTACCATTCAGTAGCATCAGGGGACTACCTAGGGAAATTGCTGTATTATCATTATGCAACTGTGCTGTAAAAATAAACATAACACTTTTAATCAACTCTATGAAAGTTACAGTTGCCTGAATCATTTTTCTTTCTCCTTTTTTTTATCTAATGTATAAACTCATCTACTATTTCTCAAAGAAGGAATTTGCTAATTGCAGGATTTTCCCCAGATAAACTCAATTTGTGACCTGTTGTGGACCTTTTGTTATGTTCATACTCTGTGGAGAAGGACAAAGGTTCAGCACACTCTGCAAAGTAGAACTGGTGCCAAAGAAATAAAAAAAAAGAAAGCAGAGTCCAGCCACTGACACTGCCATGTCTCCTGTGCCCACAGGGGTCTGTCTGCAGCAAAATGAGCAGGGAAGGTGGGAGAGGTAAGCTGTGTCAAATCTGTATCACACACACAAATAGCTGCAAACACAGACTGGAATGAGGCAACACAAGCAGAGATCCACACTGGGGATATTATAACTTCCTTCTACTCTTGCCTGTAAGATTTCATTTGGGGTTCATTTATCTAATTACTGCAGGGACAGGGCTAGACAGCTGTTGCTTCAGGCACTGTGCTTGCCTTTATGAGCTGCTTTTCTCATCAATCATTTGAGCAGCCTCTGCTGGATGTGTTCGGGGTAGTGGTGGGAGGCAGGAGCTGCAGTGCAGTCACAGGAGAGACAGGCCAGCCAGGACTATTGAGCTATTTCAGCACTCCATCAATGTAATGGCAATCACTGGCTGCAGGAACAGCCTTATTGGAGGTTAATGAAGAGTAGGTTTTGTAATTTCTCACTGTTACAGTTGTAAATAATAGTGTGAGGCATGCATTTTTTGCTGTAGCCAGCCACAAAGTACCACAGCACAAGAAAATCTAGGCCATCCCATATGCCTTTGCACATACATATTTTTGCACGAAGGATGTAAAGTTTGAAGCCTCTCTATAGTGCCCAGGGGATATGAAAGATATGAGACCACCTGTTAAATATATTAAAAGATTTTTCTTACAGATCATGAGACAATTAGTTGATCATGATAGCATGAAATCTAGGAGGGCAAGATAAACAGATTGACCCAGAATGCAACTAAATGCAGGATTGTATGAGTGGACATTGCTTTAATGGAAATGTGGTCACATTTAGAAAAAAACACAAACAAATAAACTCAGGTGAATTACACCAGTGTAACCTGGTCAGGAAGCATGTGCAAATAGGCCTTGTTGTCCTCTCTTTCTATTTTCATAAAGGTAACACTCCTAGGCTTCAGTGCTTTGCTTCAGCACAAATTAGAAAACACATAGACCTGATCACTCTTGCTGTTGGTGAAAACAGGCTGTTACTGATACTGATGCTTTGGAAAAGCAGTGAAAATAAGTGAAAAAGCAATAGTATTAGAGCATGCAGGTCTCCTCTTTTTTACAACAGTTCCTCTGTTTCTATCTTGCGTAATTACTAAAACTTTACCAGCTCATCAACCTCATCCTGTACAGCAGTTGAACTAATTTGGACTTCTAGTAATAATGGGAAGTAGTGGAAGCACACTATACCCAAACACTAATGCTGTTATTCAAAAAGTTTGCACTTACCACAATTGCACAGTTTTTCAGTTGGACAATGCAACTTTAATAATGAATTCAGTAAAATCTGGTGTGGAATATACTCGGGTCACAGGGCACAGCTCAGTGGTTTCCTGTACTGTTTGTGGCAGCAGTAGCTGTGAGTTTATCACTACAGTTTGGTACAGTTGAAAGACAATGCTGAGTACCAGCAGTGTCTGAAACCAGCATATACATCAGAACAACCATTCAGCTCTACCATTTCTACTTCAGCATTTACTAGATTCTAAATTAACAGAGCAGTGCTTTCTTCTACTCTTAAAAAAATAAATTAAAAAAAAAAAAACCACCAACAAAAAACCACTACCAACAACAACAAAGATGACATGAGGATCATTCCATCATGGAAAACAGTCTTTTCTTAATGCTCCCCACATGCAGTCTGGGTTTCTGGCTGGCTTTCCTTTTGCTTCCTTATGATCTCTTTAAGGTAAGTCTGTGTTTCAGAAATGCAGCCTGTGTGTTGCCTCAAACAGGAAGATTTTTCCCAGCATTTTCCATATATCTGTACCTATGATGGGACCAGCCTAACTCAGCCCATGTGCTGGGATTAATTTTTTTTTTCCCTGAGAGAGCAAATTTCTTTAAACATCACTGAGAATGGCATTTTTATAAGAACTGAACAAACCAAAACAGCCTTCAACAATCCCAGCACGAACAACACGGGATCAAGCTGGAAAATCTTGTCTTCCCTGAAGTGGGTCTGCAGGTATATAAGCATGCACCCACTGCCTACTGGTAAGCAGATGCCTACTTAAGGCTTCAACACACTACTGCAAAAATTTGCTCTACTTTCTCCACTCTGACAAGAATTATTGCTCTGTGCACAGTGCAAGTACAGTTCACTGCCATGAATTTCAAGCTCTCATCTTTTCCTCTGTACCTTTCAAAATGAATCATATATTTTTCTTCAGTTCAGTGATCATTTAGAGTGTTTCCCCCTTCCTTTCTTCCTACTTAATACATTTTTTTCAAAAGGGTATCACACAGTATCTATATAATAAAATAAACAAGATAAAAACCGTTACCTGGCACAAAATGGAGGACTGCCAACTTTTCCTGTAATTCTTGTCCTTTGCTATGGTATGGCCATATCCAACAGTCTGCAAGATGCTCCCCTGTCCATGCTAATTTAATAACCATGCCTGAAATTGTTTGGGAGACACAAGTGCCCAGAGCCATGCCAGGGACCTTGTTAACAATGCAAGACTATGATTGAGTGCCAGTGCCCAGGAATATTTCCTGTTCCTGTTTAATTTATTTTATAATCTGTACCAGGTTTAGTTCTTTCACAATAGCTGGTATGGTACTGTGTTCTGGATTTATGATGGAAAAAGGGACATTTTAGTTACTGCTGAGCAGAGCTTATACAGAGTCAAGGCCTTTACAGCATCTCGTGTCACCCTGCTATAGCCTGTAGGTGCACAAGAAGTGGGGAGGGGACAGAGTCAGGATAGACAATCCCAAGTGCCCAAAAGGATATCCCCACCATATGGCAGCTCAGCATTTAAAACTGGGGGAAGAAGGAGAAAGAGGGAACTGATCAGAGTTACGGCCATTACACGTGAGGAAGCCCTGCTTTCCTAGAGATGGCTGAGCACCTGCCTGCCCAAGGGAAGTAGTGGATAAATTCCTTATTTTGCTCTGCCTGTGCATGAAGCTTTTGCTCTTTCTGGTAAACTGTCTTTATCTCAACGCACAAGTTTTCCCTTTTACCCTTCTCATTCCCTTGCACATCCCACTGGGAGAGAGTGAGCAAGAGGCTGGATGGGGCTGAGCCATCGTTAAGCCACAGAATTGTCCCAGTCACAGATCCTTGCACAGCTTAGTCATGTTTAGCATTCTCTAAGTTAAACACAAGAAACTCAGTCTGTGCAGGAGTGGCCTCCCAAGCATGTGATGTGCCATATGTTGCTCCATTCTATTCCAACCTGGCTTGATATGTACAGATCCTACAGACAGATCAGCCAAACCCATTAAACACATTTGCAGCATCAGCAAGGTATGCTCTCTAAAGGAACTTCTCTGCTCTCATGATTGATGACAAGGCTTCTGTCATTCCTGCTGTCTGCATAAGGCTGCCATCAGCCCCCTGGGGAAGAGGGAGACAGCAGTGGTGAGTCACTTGGTCCTTTCCTACATGCCGTGCCCTTATCCTGCTGCTGTGCAGAAAGACTGAAGAGAACTTTGCTTCGTTTATTTAAGCTTCCTTTTAGAAATCTGCCCTTCCAGAAGAACATGGCTGAATTGCCTCAGCTGTCACAAGTGTTGATAGAAAGCAGAAGCAGTACCAACAGTAGCAATATCTTAAGCACGTGCCTTGATAATTATGTCTGCTATATTATTTCTTAAAGCCCCAGTTTCCCTTTCTGTGAAGCTGTGAAAGAGGTGCATAGGATGCAGCTTGGTAAGTATAAGCAGAAGGTCATCTTACCACTAATTAAAGAAAGTGTGGCACTGAGGGCTTCACATTATATATTCTCAGGAGATGAGGAATTCCAAGATGAAGAAGGCTCTCTGTTTTTTTGTCTAAGGAAACAAGAATTTCTATGAAAAGAATGCAGATAAAAGACAAAGTTTCCCTTACACATGCCTTTGAGATGTCTTTTCAGTGCTAGAGAAACAAAGGATATACAGGTATTGCAAAGAGATGTATAATCACAATTGTAAGCTTCTCCATTATTTATAAAGATGATCTCCATGACTGCATACAAAGAAGATTCCCCAGTCTGCACATAAAAGTGTACGCCATTGCACCATAAATAACAAGCAGCAATACAATCAGACAAGAAGGATTTACATTATTTAAACAAAGCCAGAAGTGAAAAATTGCAGTTTAATGCATGTAAGTGTGGAAAAAAAGATGTGCAAAACTTTGGAGTGGCAGTTGGTAAAGACAGACAGTAAATAAAAAGGATAGTTCTGACTAGAAATTTGGGAATTCGTGGTGAGGAAAAAAAATCCCAAAGAAAGCACAAGGCCACATTTTGAAAGAGAGTCAATATAAATGGAAGGGGGTACAATATTAGGCAATATAGGTGAGATGTCTAATAAGTGCTTGGGTATTCAGAGGAGAAATCCAGTCTCCAGAAGGAATGTAAGCAGCCTCCAGCACCATATGTTGCATGAAATAATCAGTAGAAACTTCAAGAAGCAGAGCTAGGTGCTTTAGTGAGGAATGTAATACATTATAGTATCATTGAATTCAGCAATAATTCCTTATTTACCTGCAAGATTATGAAATGAGGATTTGACCTTAGTTAGGAATAACCAGCAATAAAATTAAATTTGGAAAATGAGGAAATTATAAAACCTGAGTCCAAGCAATTATATGATCTATATTGCTAGTGAACATTTCACCTGAAGATCTCTCAGGGTTTGCAGTCTTCTGACAGGATCAAGACATATATTTACAATTATTCTTAATTTTCAAGGGCAGAAATAAAGCCTAAGAGTAAATGAATCATCTAAGATCCCATGAAAGGTGTGCTTTACCTAAACAGACTACCTGAACTCTGGTTCCTCCCTTCCTTATCCCATAACTCTAGGCTATAACATCTATAAGGGCATAAACATAATATTAAATTTACTTTTTCTTTCATGTTTTATCCTATTTAATGCTACCCACATGCTTATATCTTTGGCAGTGGTACAGGGAGGCACAATAACTTCAGCATCCAAGCATCCACTCAGAATTAATGAGATCCATTTGTAATGCTATACATTATCTCAAATTAAAAGTGCTTTTTTTTTTTGAGCCATAACAGAAATCCCTGCAACAAATGTTTTGAGGGTGGGGGGGTGGCTAGATTGTACATTCCCTTGAAACAAACAGAATTATTTATTATACCTGGAACAAGAGAATAGAAGACAAGGTCATATGAGATGCATCTGAAGGTTCATGTAACTCCATAATATCCCATCTCCAGAAGTGATCCAGCAGTCTGCCCTGGGAGCCTCCCTCCCACTGTGGTGAGCAGAACTGCTATCCCTCTGCTCCCTTCCAAACTGTGCTTTGCCAACACCTGTATGGCACACATGCAGCTTGTACCCTATCAAGACATGAACTAGGAGGAACACATACTATCAGGAGAGAGACACAGGCTCCAATGAGTCAGCTTGAAATCTAAATCAAATCTGCAGCCCACTGGGAACACTGCTGGGGTTGGGTATGTTTATAGTGCCATTTGTGGGATGTTGTCACTATTTTTGGAGGTGGGAATTGCTCCACAGAAGTCTCCCCTGGGTACATACAAGACATTGTCTCTCCCAGTTCTTTCAGAACCAGTTGCTGAGGCTCTGATTGCTTGTGCTTCTCAGACTTCGAGCTTTTTGAGCTTTGAGTCCTAACATTCTATTGTTTTCTGACCAGTAGTGAAAATCATATGGGGATTTTCAGTAGCCTCTAGAAGGCAGTACAGCCTGATGCTTACCCCTTAAGGAAATAAAATCCAAGGAAGTCATATATCAGAGCAAATTTGTTCCTAAAAGCAAACACAGCCACTGGTGGTACAAGGATGCTCTTACATATTTGGAAAAGCCCAGACACGTATATAAGAACTGCTGGTTCTTAGGATCTCTGTGTATTACTATTACTCTGTGATGCTGACTCCAGGTACAGTTCAGCTCATCTCCACTGCATCCTGTGTTCCCATGGGAAGAAATCCAGGTACACAGGTAATGAGGATGTGACTGTTTGCTTAGCACTGATCCTGGTCTGACTGATCACAGAACCAAGATACCAAGAGTGTACTGCTTTACTGTGTTTTTTTATTTTATACTAAACACAAACAGAACAGAACAAAAATTATACCAAATCAGAGAGGCAGAGAAACAAAAACAACAGAAAGAAAACTGAATGGGAGCCCCTGATGGGAGCTAAATGCAAACAGTACTTTGACAAATGGAACTTGTCTCATGTCACAGAGAGCCGCTGCATAACATTGCCACTGACCCTCTTCCTTGATAAATGCAACTCTATAGCAATGAGAAACAACCAGCGAAGAGCCATCTGCCTTGTGACCCCTGCCACTAATGATTTCATCCACTGTTTGCTGCTTTGCTAAATGCTGCAATAAATAACAGCAATATTTGTGAATAGATCAGTAACCAACCACTTGCCCTAGAATGAATATCCCATGCCTTTTAGTAGGCTTTCTACATGCCCTCAGCTGTAGCTCTGCAATCTTAATTTGGGCAAAATTTCCATCATTGTCAACATGAACTGCCATTTTCTGACTTCTGAGTGCTTAAACCATGCAACCTTAACATTCCTTTAATACTGCTATTTGTCAATCGAATAATTCATTCCATTGTGTGTAACTTAGGAACTGTGTAGTTCTTCTAGCAAGTAGCAGCCTTTAATGAATGGCACCTGATCAATAATGCAGCATTCAACATTTGAGAATAAATAAAAAAGCCTTTTTCATGAGGAGTGTCTGCAGGAAATGTCAAAATCATTTATCACAGGTCCAGGCTGATAGCCTGCAGCTGCTGTCCACAAGAATTATAAAAACATATATTGTTGAGTCCTGAAAATATGTTTTTCATACTGAGTATAACTAGGTTTTTCCACAAAATAAGGACTTATTGAGTATGAATGCAATGGTCTTTACTAGAGTTTTGTTAAAGTAAAACTTTGCCACAATAGTACTTTGTCTCTAAGCTGTTAGTTATACAGGATTATTTTAACTTGGTTTCCTGGTGCACCTTTGAAACAATCCTCACTGTAATTCTAGACAGGCTGAGCTTTTTAATACAAATGAAAAAAATGCATTTGCATTTGAGATTTTCCAGAATCTCAGATTAACAAGGTAATCAGACAAATATTACAAGCCAAGATAAGGGTTAGCACCTTATCTCTTCCTGATATTTAGGTGCAGCATGTATCAAAGGAAAAAGTACTATTTACTGGCTTGGAAAGCATTTACAATTCTTAAAAAATGGTCTAACAAGTTAACTGCAGCTCCTTTGCTGATAATTCTCATCCAGAGGTATATAGAGTAGCAATAGTTAATGGGTTCAATTCAGAAACATGAGCAAGATTATGAAAATAGAGGTTTAATGAGGTTTGCTTTAGTCCTACATGGCTTAAAAACTTTTAGTGGCAAAGTTGTCAGATTCTGAGTACAGTGTGATCAGTTTTCAAGGTATGTTATTTAAATAGCTAAGAATAGTCTCAGCCTGGACTGTACATATCCATGTAAGGCTCCTTTTATTGTAACTGGGATGCAGCAGGATGGGGACTGCAATAGCTTTGTAACCTTATTTTCTAAAGATCAGCCTCTTGATCAGGTAGGAACTACTTAAGAAGGCTTCACTTTTAGCTAGATAGAATTATACTGGCCATTTGATTTTTCTGATGCAGGCAGAAAGAGTGATCTGGTGGTGGACAAGAACAGATGGAGAACGTTGATGAGGCTGGGCAGGTCACAATTCTGTAGCTCCATCTCTCCCTCTGAGTTGGGTGACAGAGCTGGCTGCGACATCTCCTTTCAAATCTGAAGATTTCCACTTTGGTTGCCTTGCTGCTTTCAGTGGGCAACAATTCCGGCAGAGAGTCTGCAGCTCTGTTGATACTACTGGAGATGCACTAGCTATTACACCAATTAATCTGCTTCTAAATCCATCTCTTTAAACAGTGCTTTTCCACCTATGACAATTTCTGTGGTGACACTGCTATTTGTCATTGGTGGCACTGAATGCCAGACAATGCCTGTAAAAGTAGCAGTCAGTGTACAGGTTTCACAAATGACTGAAGCAACTAGCCTTTTCCTGAGCAACAAAGGGATCTTTCACGTTAAGATAATTCATCCTCCATGCTTGTCACTGCTGTAGCTTAGTATCAGGAAAGAAACATTCTTTGATGCTTGTAAGGTTTTATCACACATCACAAAATAGAGATTAATGAAGGAGGGCAAGGGGGGATGAAGATGACTTTTTTTTTAAATTAAAAAGCATATGCTCTCAACAGATTAGAGCATAGGCAGAACAAATAAGCAAAGTAAAATATATCAGAATGATAAAAGGGAGAAGATACCACAACAAATTACACTTACAGAGTCATTTTTAATGTGCAGCACAGAAGGAACTTTGATGAAATATTCAAACTTCAAATCTAACGTGATCCTAAATCAGTGCTGTGTGTTAGGGAAGGAGACAGATCTATGGCCTGTCTGTCTGGTGAAGGATGGTTTTATATTAATAAACCTGAAAAGGGTATGTCTTGAAATGACTTGAGCCAGACTGATCATATACATCAGTATAAAATGTGAGAAGCACAGAAAGCCAGTGCAGCCAGAGCTGGGCCAGAATCCAAATCAGAGTCATGCCAACCACAACAATATTCAGAGTTTCATGGGAGGGGGGCAAAGCCCTAACCTGGATCAACTTGCATCTTCCTCATTTATTTCAGTACATAAAACCTTCCAAATAGTTCCTGGAATTGATGGTTCTACGTTTTTACAGAATGGAGCACTAATCTGTTCAGCTGGGAAGCTTGAGATACAGTAACAGGCATTATGACAACTGTTAATGTGAAAAATTAACAACTTGGGTTTTTAATTGCAGGTCTAAAGGTGCCTTTATCACCATTATATGCCTGATGTCCATTCCTAAAGCTGTACTTTAGTCCCTCATTTCTTTAAGGACTGCCCCCACAGCAACACTCATCTATGAGTGCTGCAAACTGTGCTTATCTATTTGACAGTCAAATATCTTTCAACAGCCAAGTATCTTTCATTCTGACATAGTATTTTTGCTGTACAAACCAAAAATTGGGATATAGATCTTTGGACAGTGTGCATCTCAACTTTGGGTATATTTACATCTAGATTTTAATTCCAATTATTCCATAAGATAAAGCTAATAATTAGTAATAAGTCATGGTTCACACACTTTTTTGTCTACACCACTGCTCTTCCTGTATTTCTTTTAAATGCTGCTCTGAATCCTGTTAAATTCTGTTAAATTACCTGACTGCAGGTGAATGCACACTAGCAAATATCCGGTAGAAGTTCTGGTAAGATTAACATTGCATATGAAAAGGAAATTTATGAAATGTATGGCATGCAACGTAAGGAAATTCATTCTGTCATTAACTTCTACCGATGTTTCAAGAAATGTAGTCTATGTCAAGATGCTTCAGGACTTACCCCATTCTGTGTGCAATAAGATAAAACAAGGCATGTTTTCAATGGAGTGGCTATCTCAGGATGTCCTCAGATACTGTGGGGTTCAGTAAACCTCTTAATAATATTTTAATTACGATGCCACAATTCATCATGTCAAAACATAAACATACAGATTATATGAAACTGCACTAGGAGACCTTACAGAGCCCTGATTAATGGTCTTATAGGCTCTAAATTGAATCCAAACTGTAAATTTATACTGTGGGCTTTCCTAAAGTGTGAATTATTGACTTGACACATTATAATAACTCTTCCCAAACTATTGTGGTCTATGGTTCAAATCTTTTCTGTATAGCTCACTGACATGCACAGTAAGCCTAATTTACTATTTCTCTTACTGCATGAACATCCACAGGCTGCAGCACCCTCCAAATGTATTCCAAAACATTGCAAGTAACCAGATGGACGAAGGCATGACGAAGAAAATGCCTTTCATCAACTGTGACTTCCAGATAAGAACAACTCAGAATCCCTCCTACCAGCTCACCTGGCAGAAAAGTTTCTACCATTAACAAGGTACACTAATGCCTGAATGTGTTACAAGGAATCTGCTCTGTGAATCAGCTGCCTTGGCTCTCCCGTGATTTCCTTTAGAAAGAAGTAGTTTATTTGCTGGTTCAGTATGCTATGATTTTCTACAGGCTAACACAGGAGAGAAGTTTCTAATACCTGGTAGATTATGTCTTGATTGCTGTATAAATACAAGCCTCGAAGAAAAAGCCACTTGAACCCAAAAGTTTCAGTCACCTTTAAATACTTCTGAGGACTGAAACAAACTTCAGCCCATTTAAGAACCTGTAGACTCTGTAGAAAAAGAAGCCATTCTGGGTCCTGTGGTCCTACAGCCCATACAGATACAGCTGGATCAAGTCACTCACTCATGGCAACTCACTCACTGCTGCAAACACCTACAAATGGCATGGATGGAAACATTGTCCCCTTTCCCTCAAATCCAGGGATGAACTCAAAGCCTGTCCTGCTGAACCTCTACAAACTACCTTTTATTTTCCTGAAGTTAAAATTCCAAACTCAAATCAGGCAATACATTTTGCAAAATGCCTTATTTTTTTCTCTGGGTAACAGAATTACTCTGGGTAACCAAACTGAAAATTTGTTTGTTGTTGAAATATACAATTGAAGCTCTTTTGGTTACAGGAAATAAATCACATTTTAACTTGACAACTGTCAACTACATCTTTAAAGACTAAAAATTCAGAATTTCAATTTTTTCAGGACTGAAATTGAGGGTTTTTTTGATAGAAATAAAAATATGAAAGACTAAAATTTTCCAGTAAATACTAAAATTATTTTCGATTCATTTAAAGAATATTTGTTGGTAAAACAGTGTTTTCCTCCCTGATTTAAAAAAATACTTTGAAAATATAGCCTATATGATGTATTACATTAAAAAAATATATGAAATTAAAATACTCCATACCTATAGAGTAGTGTAAACACAGGTTTTGGGGGGGGGGGGGGAGAAAAAAACCCAACAAAACAAACAATAAATCAACCAAGCAACAACAGACTGGAAAAAATTTCAGTTATTTTTAGCTCAATCACTAGTTCCATTTTCAATCATCAGTTTTAAATAACCCAATCAGATTAATATTGACAACTAGCATAACTGACAGGGAGCAGATATCTTGAAATATAGGCATTAAAACAAAAAAAAAAAATTACACTAAAAACTAAGTTGTAGCTTTAGTAGAACCAGATCTACATACTGGTCACATATTAAACACTTAAGTGCTGAAAGAGATAAGAAAATCCAAGCTGAACAAAAAGAATCAGCTATTTTAAAAAATATTTATGCTAGACTCCATAAAACTGAGGAAAGTAAGGCTGAGCAAATTGATATCTATAAAGAGTTCAAATCACACAATTATATTATCTTCTTGAAGTAGTGTAACGTGTATTTTGCAGAATTAATCTACACTTCATTTCTCCCTCTAGAAATGCATATTTAGGGAAAAGTCTATACACATACGCTACATTTTCCCATTTAAAAAATTATCTTAACATGAAGCAAAATAAATTTTGTTTCTAGAAAAAAAGATACCTCCAAAATCCAGCCTGAAAGTCAACATATTTTTGCACAGAAAATTTTGAAGTTTCTGTAGACATACATGGCATATTGTTCTAAATGTACATTTTCCAAGGAAAAAATAGGAGTGCTTTCCACATATAAACCTAGAACTGGGAACTTTAGTAGACAAAGGTTTGTGAATGACAGGAAGATGAAGCTGGCTTTTCTATTTCTAACAGCCCATGTTCCCTTTGAATTCTCAAGCAGGGAAGTAACTCTTAGAATGTTAATGCAAAGCATTTCCCTTCAATATGCAATACTCGCTACAGCATAAATAAGCAAACTTCCTACAACCCCATGTCACCTAATTGTCCACAACCATTAGTAAAGAATCCTTCCTCTCATTTTCCCAGCCAATGCTGCTTCACAGTTCACAACTGAGTACAAGATGCCCTTTAATCCACCAGGATTTGCCTTTGATAGAGGCATCAGGAGACTGGACTGTACAGACCACTGACCTAATCTTTTCCAGCTACAGACAGGCATGTACGTGAGTTTGTATGGTTCTACTTGATGTCCTCACAGCTGAACCTGTGCTCAATGTCTTAAAGGATTCCCTCCATTCCACTTTACATTTATATACAACTCAAGTTGCTGTGACTCATAAGGCACATACCATTATTACTTTGCAAGAAACCTAAGTGTATTGCAAAGTTAACCTCCCTGCTCTCAGAATCCGACAATCAATAAACTCAAGACATAACTGGGCTAAATATGACTCTCTCCTGATAAATTCTATGGATTAAGTAATGCAGTAATCCAAATCAACACAGTAATTTTATTCATACTGAAATTGAAAATTTAAACTCTTTAAATTACTGAAAAAGTGTTAAGTAATCCCAGGACTTGCAGGATCTCCCCTTCCTTTCAGTATCATTCAGGCATACAGTTGTGCTGGTCTGACCTAGACTGGATGCCACATGCCCACCAAAGCTGCTCCACCACTCTCCTCTGCAAATGGACAAGATGAACCCACCACCACAGGGAAGGCATAAAGGTGCTGAACTGTATCTGTCTGGAATAAATGGCACTGTATAAGTGTCCAAACAAGCACAAAAAATGCTGCATGATATCAGTGGTATTTCTATTCATCTACCACAAGCAGAGCCTGAGCAATTTTCTTGCAGTTCTCTATCAGCACTCTTTATTTCTCACCTGGGAAAGTTCTAATGCTATTCCAGGCTTAAGTCTTTTCTGGAAAGAGATGGAAACCTGCCAAAACATGCAGGAGTACTGTGAGCACTGTGAATGAGGTGTGCTAAGGAGTCCTCAGGGACTACAGACTCATTTTTACACAAGGTCTGAGCAAGGGTGTGAACCCAGATGTCTAGCAGTAGATTGCTGCATTAACCTACTGTGCCATTTGTCTGCATTCATAACAAACTCATGCTGTATTTAATGGACAAGGCTGTACTTTCTTCAGCCACATGGTGACAAAAGAAGTGCTATAATATTAATTTGTAGGGAAAAAAAGTTCCATTTGGAGCCATTTTTTGCACTGACAGAAGACACATACTTTTCCGCTGACACCACAGAGAACAGTAATCAGAAATGAAGGGGGATTTTTTCAAAACCTTCAAAGACCCAATAAGGCTGCCACTGAGGCCAGTGATTAAATTCCTTTTGCCTTCACAGGAATAGGAAGAGAAGTGGGTCCTTGCTATGCTCTGCCAAAGCTTCTGCCCTCTTACCCACGTGTTATGCCACAGCTCAGACTCTGTTTTCCTCAGGTCATAGGACCATATCCTACTCCTATATGTTATCTTATTTTCTAAATCAGACTAGAAAAGTAGATGTACACTGAACAAACTGATAGGAAAGATAAAAACAACAACAACAACTGCCACTAACAATCAGTTTTTCAGTGTATGATGGAAGGGAAATACATCTCATCTGAGAGCTGTAAAGTTTTTTAAAATACTGCTTTAAAAAAATATGGAGATTATTGATTGAGCATTTGTAGTTTAACACTCTTATTATGACCAACCAATAAGCATATTTATCCAGTGGATTCACTGCCATGAAATTAAAAAAGAATAGGGTTGTTTTGGTTTTCTTCCCATTTCAACCCATGATAAATTCCTCTTTATTTTACTAGCTCTCTCACATTGTATTAACAGAACTTTATGAAGTGTTTGCCAGGCCAAAGGCTAATCTAATTACATAGACTTTTCTGGATCAGAGCCATTTGTCACAGACTATTTCAGTGACTTGGCTTCTGTCTGTGGATGTATGTTTCTTTAGAAAATTATAAAATCAATGTTCTCTCCCCCAAGCTGTGAGTTTCCATACTTTTAAACGCAGCCTTCCAAAAATGCTCCAAATGTATTTTAAAAAGAAAAAAAGAAAAGTAAAAAAAGTAAAGTAAAAAATGGAGAGGTCATTTTTTAGCATGAGTTCATCTGAAATGACTGTTTACACTTCAAAATTACTGTGTATCAAATAAATATTTTTCTGCCTGGGATAGTCTTCAAAAACGTTCATTAAGAAAGAGATGTAACTTCCTTTTCTCTTCTCACTCTTCCTCCTTTCTATGATTCCCAGCTGCTTAAATCATTACTTTTCTGCAGCAAAGCCAATTTCACAATGATGTAGAAGACTGGCTTATGTGGTGAAGGACTCTGACTGTGTTCTTAGGTAGTCAAGAGAAAACCCACACGGGTATGATGTACCTCTTGAGGGGTAAAATGTCTGCTGAGGGAGTCAGAAACAGAGGTCAGGTTGGATTCATCCTTCTCCTGTTCCGGTAGACAAAACTCTGTGTGTGAGTCACATAACAGCATGTTGTGTGCATGGGACAGCTGCACATCCACTCACATGGTGCAAGACCCCAGAGCTAGTCCAGGAAACATGGACTGCTCCAGATGCACCACTCCTCCTCCCTGGCCTAAGGCACAGCTAGTTAGAACATCAGTCAGCAGGGCAGAAAGCGAGGAGGACATGTCATCCAGCTTTGAAACTGGGAGATGTAGTTTTGGCTGTAGGGGAGCTTGAGATGAGGTGCAACCACAGCCAGACCTGTGGATATCCTAGAAGACTTGACAACCTTGCCTAAATCTTGAACCCCACTAAAACTGACTATTTGTCCCCTCTCTGGCACTGCAGCCCTGCTGAGGTGCTCCTTCACCACCTGTTGATTCCCACAAAGTGCAGAAAGTCTACAGAATTCCTAAATAGAAGAAAAATTGTTTTCTGGAGGCACCAACCTTTGAAGGGCTCAGCTAACTGCACACACTGAAAATCCTAAAAATCTCAAAATGTTATGTAAGACAACAAAATATAAGTTTAACAAAAGTTATGTAAGACTGAGTTTCTGAGGTTCTTGAGAATATATTAGCTCTAAGACACTAAGTATTTCCCCATCCTCAGCAAGAACTCAGAGGTATTTCAGGCATTCATGTTGATGGAAAGTTTTCTGCTTTGTTACACAAAATCTTCAGTTAAGCTATTCAGTATTCTAATAAAGTCACTTACTATTGATTCTCCTGCTCAGCCTCTTTGTGTCTCCCCATCTCTTTTCCTCCAACCCCTAATCATTTTGCTATAAATCTGATGACCAAAGGGGGCAGAAGCAGCAAACGTGACAGTACCAGAGAGTTAACTGCTAACAGGTTGAGGTACATAATGACATCTAGAAAAGGTGAAAGTGTAGATACTGTCAAAGAACCTGGCTTCTAGTACTGTCACCTTTAGTAACTTTCATCTTGGTTTTTGCTAAAAGATGAAAACTAAACCAATCAACTCAGGTGGCTGCTGCCAGTCTGTCTGCCTGTCAGCCTCAGAGAGCAATTTGGTTTCTGTATTTCTCTGCAGCAGCAAAACAAAGTCATTGAGCTACTGAATCCAGTATTCTCACAGTACCCATGATACAGGGGGCTCCCAAGGTAGAGCAGCATACCTGGGAAATCTGTATTCGTACTGAACAGACCCAAATGGGATCACTGTGATAAAGGCATGCCAAGACCAAAGGAAATGCTGCAGGAGTGTGCCCCACTCCAAAAACTCTCAGGCAAAAGTTACAGCTGCCAGCAGGACCATGGAAAGCACGAGAGAGGAACCCTGCAGCTCTTGCAACCAGGAACAGAAGACAGTGCTAAAACAAGGAAGGTCAGGAGCTACTAGAACCCTCACTATCCCTCATGTCATTCCCATGTGAAATGAAGCACATGGGAGACTGAGAATATGGAGCAGTACTACCCAACTGCAGACTTTCCAGTCTGAGGAAAGGGAAGGAGCAATCTGTACATCGTGTTTCTGGTAGTGTTCAAGTTAATTTTGAGTCACATGCATACAGCCCCAGGGTCCCAGCAAAAGCCCTGCACAAAAGCCCTGATGACCCCAGGCGTCATTCAGGTAATAGATTTTTATAGTTTACTTGACTAAAGCTAAAGGGTGTTTTCTGAGAAGCCACAGCATACAGAGATGAGAAACCAAAGTGTTCTAATTAAAGGCCTTCTCCTGTTATCAGAGGATATTGGATTAGTGTAAACCACATCAGAGGAAACTAGTTAATCCATGTTTGGTTGATTTGTACACTGGGGAAACCAAGAGATTTTAGCAGTCACTATTATTTACAGCAGTAAATGTCACTTTGATGACAGAAAATCCAGCATTATTTTTTTTGCTGAATGATGAGGATTTTCTTGTTTCAGTATGTACACATTTCTAACTCTCTGACTTCTAAAACGGTAGTATAAGTACACTTTGATTTGTGATGTTAACATCTAGAATATCCATGACATGTTAATTAATGGTGCTGATAACCTCCAGAGGCCTGCAAATAGGAACATGATGTAACAGACATGGTAAGTTATTTCAGGAGTACTTGAATTTCACATGACAACTGTTCTCTTGGGTGGAGGGATGGGATAGGAGAGCCAAGATTTACCTGGGATTGCTCTAGGATTACTAGGATGCATCCTGACACAACACCTACAGTTATTTTCAACAGGAAAGCATGAGAACTCTGTCATGCCCCACTGTGTGCATAAGCCAGAACAGCCTATTCAGCTTTTGAGTTGCTTTCTGGGCAAGTATACTGAAAAATAATGAGCACACCTCTAGCCACAGTCTTTGTTAAAACGAAAAAGGGATTCTTCGTTTATGGTCCTGAAGTTTCCACATTCCAGGTGGGTTGTTTCTGGCCTTTTCTCCTTGGAACAGTTTTCAGACAAAGAAGTGCTTGTATGTTTCACTAACCCTTACTTTGTACTAACTCTATACTTGAGCTTTTTTTAGGTGGTATTTTCCCCCTTTTCTAAATGAATGCCTTGTTCAATGCATTGTTGATACAGACTGAAGAGAGGTATACTGTACCATAAGGGACCAGTTTACATACAGCAATACACATTTTTTTATTAATGCAATCCATAATTTACCTTATCCTCCCTCTGAAGAAAACAAAGGGATCAAATTTATACGTAACTGCCCAATGCAGAGATTTTTGTAAGACTTGTTTATGAAAACAGAAACCAGCATGGGAGTAAAATATAATTCATAACATACAAATACTTCCTAAAGGTACAATAAAGCTCATGGCATCAGCAGAAATAAAAAGCATTATGGGAGAAATAGTAGCAGATCCTCACATTAGAAGGCAGTAGAGAATGGTCAGGAAGGGAGGGTAATGGGGAGCTGGTAGCACCACCCTGGCCCACACTGTGAACAGCAGCTTTACCTGAGCAGAAGGGAAGAGAATGCGATGGTTCTGTCTATAGTAATTCTGTTAAGATGCTGTTTCTGGCAAGCAGCATCTCAAATACCAGCAAATACAGACATTTGATATTGCAGTAATGGCATCTGCACCAATTACAGTTCTTTTGTATGCCTCTTCATATAACCAGAGTGAAACTAAGTTCTATTTCTTCCATCTATAAAAAAAATAGACATGATGTATCAGGCACAAGCTACTACTAGATCTTTAGCAGATGTGAGCATAGATCAGCAGAGCTGACCTCATAGAATTTTGCCTTGACCTACTCACTCTTGTTTTCAGCTGTGTTTCAGGCATCTTCCTCCTTTTTCATTAGAGTATGGTTGGTAGGGCTGCTGGAGGAAACTCGTGGGAGTGAAGACACAGACTGGTATAAAAGGAAAAGTCTTCTTTTTTTTGGAATCTGACAACATGGAAGGCAGCCCTAAGATGAATGTTAGAGGATGAAAAGGTGGCAGTCAGTAAAAGAGCATGAATAGGTCATATTTTGGAAGCAAAGGCATAAGGCAGTGAGGGGCAAGCTGTAGTGAGGGGCTGAATTCTGCAGTGTAAGAGTGATATTGTAGTCCAGAAAACTAGAGACAGTAAAATGGGCAGGCTGGAAGAGTTAAATATCAAAGTCATTAATGAACTAAAATGAGACTATAAATCCTTTCAGATCTCTCACCCATTGTGGTCAAGATGCCCTGCCTGCTCATTTCACTGCAGAGACTATTTCTGCTTATGATACTGTAAGCAATTAGAACAAGAGCCCTTTCACCATGAAATACCTCAGAAGATACACAGATCAGAAAACCAGCACGCCTCAAAACACACACTGGTGCAACTACTGTGAAGTGTCTAAGAAATTTGATGGGATAGAATTTGGCACCTGATGTCAGTTAACAGAAGAAATAAAAAAGATAAAAAGCAAAAACCTGTAAGGCAGGAGGCTGCCAGCAAAATTTGCATATCAGAAATGGAATGGCAAGAAGATAGCGACCTATTTCACTCCTTTAGTGATCACTTCTCCTGTTATTCGTGTAAGGACAAGCAATTAATACTTGATCCTGTTCTGCTTTTATGTACTCTGGGCCTCCCAAACCTGTTGGACCTATGAAAACAAGTATTCTGAGAAAATAAGCAAAAAGTTTAGGGAAAAAAAAATAAAAGTGGCGGTTTTTACAGCAGCATAAACAGGTATTGAATTCCAGCTTCATTTCACTGCTGTACTGTGGGCTGGCAGCTTGCAGAAAGAGAAGCCTCTAGGTCTGGGGTTTGTAAGCAATTTGCCACCTTATCATCCTTGCTGTATAAAAGTCTTTCCCGAAGGACATTGTTCTTACAAAATTATCCATTGCAAAGGCCAGCAGCACACTGATCGTGTCTCAATCACGGTTGCATAAAGAGGAAAGTCAACCATGCATGTCTATCATCTGGACAATTAGTCTTTCTGACTGCAGACACTATTCTAAAAGGCTAGTCCTTAGAAGCACCTGATCTTTCAGTTGGAAATTATTTCTCTTTGTCTGGCAGAGGCATACAGCAATGAACATCCTGTGAGAACAATATTCAGAGGCTTAAAGCAGAATCAATGTAAATACATCAGAAACATCCTTGTAACCTCTCTGTGACCAAACAAAAGAAAAAAACCGCATTAAAGAGTTGTGTATTTGTGATATGAAGTAGCTGAAAACAACAACAAAAGAAAGATGAGCACAGTACACTGGTCCCTGTGCACCTCCATTTACACTTTTGATACTGCTCCTTGTCAGTCTCCTTTGTTTAGCCTATCTGCCCTCTGCACATCATCATTCGCTGTATTAAATACAGAGGAAAAAACTCACATGGTCAAAGAAAATGAAGAATTATTTCTAAGGAACTCTCCATAATCACAATACACAACCTTAATCTCTCAACTGCATTCTGTATCTGATTTACAGGAAATTACACTACCATCCCATTATCAGTTAAATTATTTTAGCATTGTCCCAAATGGCAATTCAAAGGAAAGAAAACCCATGAATTACAAGTAACATCAAAAAAGTCGTTGCTTCATCTGCAATAATGATTTATCTACCACGTTGTGTATTTTCTCCGAAGGCAAAACTCTCAGTCAGGCAAGGTCTAAGAATTTCCAGTTCATTCTTACTTATTCTCCTTCATTCTTTTGTGACATTTTTAACATCTGCTCAAAAGAAATTCTTCAAAGGGACCAGATCTGAACCATGATGACAAAGGCATGTCAAGATGGAAGTAGGAGTAAAGCTGGGGATTTTTCAGTCTGAATTGACAGGAAGATTCACTTTTCCTTATCTGTCTTATCTAAGATCAGTAACATAGAGATAAACTGGCTTCCTTATGAGAGGAAAGAAGCATAAGTAAAAGCATTTTTATACTATGGGGTTAAAACAGCCCTTATTTTCAAGCTCAATAGCGTCAACTGCAAATTAACATCTCACTTAATATGAAGCTCTTCTTGCCAGTCTACAATCATCCTTCCACCTCATCCTGTGCACTCTTGGAAGCGGTGTGATCTCTGGCAGCTATTTGGTTTGTGCAAATTAAAAGGCATTACTGCATGACAGAGTTGTTTTTGTTTGACTTTTGCATGCATAGGCTGGGATGTGAACCAAAGGTATGATTGCTGGGTCAGCCTGCCCAGCGTGCATAAATGAAGATTTATTTTGGGGTTTTTTTGGTTTGTTGTCTTTTTTTTAATGAAGTGACTTAAAACCAGGAAGTTGCAATGTTGACAATTTTGTTCTCTAAACAGACCAGGTGCTACAACCAACTGTATCCAGATCAGTTTACCTATTAACATACCTCAGCTGTATTTGACTAGGGCCATTTCAGGGGGCAAAAGGATTATTTATTGTGAGTGCCTGTTTAATCTTGGGCTCTCAGTCAACTGCTAACTCACATACTGGGTTTCCTGATCTATTTGTCTATTCATTGGGAGACCACCAACAGCCTTCCCTCCACGGCTCTGAATCTCTACCTGCCTGAATTTTGAAAACATCAGGTGTTAAAAAATCCTATTTTAATAAACTATCTCTGCATTCTGCTTCCATTCTGGGATACAATAAAAAAACATTAAAATTACACCAGCTCTCATGGCCTCTTGCAAAATTTGATTTCTCCGGCATATTGTCCCTCTGAGAAGGGAAAGAACAGAGCTCCTGCATGCTCCCACACAGTTACAAGCAGTTGACAGAGGGACTTTTGCCCACTGTGTGGCAACTGCTGTCCTAAATAATCCTTAAACTCCAGTCACCACACATGTTGCTCTCATGAGTGGTGTTTTTGGGTGGGAACAAGGGCAGCAGATCTGCAAACATTTTCCTAGGCTTGCAGAACAAGACAAAAGCAAGGTACAATTTATACTTCCATTCTTGAAAACCCAGCAGCAGAAATGTGGCATTCATGAAACAGTATTTGCCTTCTGCTTGTAAGAGTCATAGCTGAATTTGGTTCATAGTTTCTCAAAGCAGACAACCTTACAGAGCTTTACATCTTTTTGCTTTTTATTCAAAAATCTGTATTGATATCTAGTTCTAAAGAAATTCACTTCAGATGGTAACATTTACATGGCAAATACTCAATTCTTCTTCTGATTCAGATCTTAGTTATTTGTTGCATTTTGCAATTTACTAAAACAGCTCATTTTGAAGTATAAAAGGTCAAGCCTCCAAAAAGTATCAAAACAAAATCAATTACAAGTCCTTAACTGTTCATGGTTAGAGTTTTTTACCAGCTGGACT
Source organism: Toxostoma redivivum (assembly GCA_013397375.1). Classification (NCBI taxonomy): domain Eukaryota; kingdom Metazoa; phylum Chordata; class Aves; order Passeriformes; family Mimidae; genus Toxostoma; species Toxostoma redivivum. The sequence goes on from VXBI01010995.1 coordinate 117,472, forward strand.
TTTGAACAACCATTACAAAATTGGACCAGAATAATTTACATCAAAACAAGTAAGCATGTTGCAACGTAAGGCTGTGTGCATTTGTCTCAGCCAGTAAGGGGGAAGATGTAAACGCTCCTCTAAGGAGATGATCAAGGGGCACGGATGGACAGCAGTGCTGTAAGGATTAAGATGTTGAGAGCAAGTTACTACAGTGTGGGAGCAGCTGGACTGGAAGCATAGATCTGCTGGATGATTAAAGAAAAATTACTAAATTAATTAAATTGTACCTTTTGTATCACGACCAGCTGAATAATTTTAGCATCCAAAAGTTTATAGCAAGAAGCATGCAAAAGCCATTGCAAAACAGTTAAACAAAGCTTATGTTCTTGCAAGGCAGACAGCCCCACATCAGTGCTCTAGCCTCCCAACTCCCTCCTTCAACAGGAGGTGTCAGCCTTCTGACTGAAGGCTGTGGACTCTTAGTTTCACCGTTGGATTAGAGGGTCACCACCAGATTCCAAGTAGTCCTCACACGGGGCACCACTTGTGGTGACTGAGAAAGCATGGGTCAGTACTGGATGCCACACTAACTTTATTTTCTTAATTAGCTCTTTTATGAGGTTACACAGGCAGATCCAACTATGCAGCCACATAAGATATCGTATACCCATGCCCACTTGCACACAGACTGCTTTTCCAAGTTGGCACATTCCACAGTGATGGTTTTCCAGCCCAAGGGCACACACTCCCTTCCAAACATCTTATTCAGCTGATTGTGATCCATACAAAAGATACAATTATAATTAATTTAGTCATTTTTCTTTAATTATTATCCAGCAGACCTGTGCTTCCAGTCCAGCTGTTCCCACACTACAGCTCTGCTTTATCCATCTCGTCAGGTCATTTCGTCCTGGACTAAGTTTGAACATGTTTACTTAGTAGTGTATTTTTTAAAGATTTACAAGGGGGACAGAGAATTTGGTGAATAGTCTTCTATTTTACAGGAAAAAAAAGAACTTTAACAATAAGGGGGGAAAAAGACTTTTTCTGTGAGGGTGCAGTTCTTTACCAAGGTTGCTGCTCCATCAATATATTTGTTGGGTGTTCATTCAAATGGTCTTCCCTTGATAGGTTTGTCTCTCAGTGGGCCAGTGCTGCTCAGATGCAGCTGTGTGAAATGACTGTGCATTGCACTATCTTCAGTCCTATCTCACTGAGAGCAGGATTTGAGTGTCCCAACAATTGCTTAGCATAGAAGACTTGAAATCAAAGTGACAGCAGTCTCATGCCCTACATGAGGCACATTTCGGTACCTAGCAAGGGATCAAAGTAGTAGTAGTAGTTCTGCGTCATTATTTTAATTCTATGGAAAAGAATCATACAGAGGTCACAAAATCTGATAGAGCCCTGACAGGTCAGTGACTGACATAGGTAGTGCAAAAAATTACTTGGGGGTAGCACAATCATCCAGAGAACCAGATACTCACACTTCTGTTTGCCCAACCCACCTATTACACCTCAAGAGATTCAGGGACTCTAGGGATTTCATGCCACTGCAATCCAGAAGGAGCTTACAAACCTCTGGGGAACAATTGCATCCATTTGTCCTGAAGCCTGAGTATCTGTCACTTGTAGTGTCTTGTCTGCCTTTATACTGTGGAATGGGAGTGGGAGGAGAAAAAGATAGGAGATTTTTGTAGAGGAAGGCCAATAATCAGAATTCTCTTCTTATTCAGCATTATTAATCCCTACAGAATTAGATGCATTAGCAAAAGGAATTTGGAGATAAAGAAGAATAGTCTGAATTCTTGAGGAAATATTCTGCCTATTAGTGCCTATGTAAAACCCTAGAAATAATGCTCTCAGAGATAAAATGAAGAATAAGAAAATAATAAAGGCAAATTTCCCTCTGTTTTCTGCTCTGCAATTAACTGTTTGAAGCAATTCCCAATACCCTTAATCTCAAGAACTCTGCTTATCTGCCCATCCAGTTATTTTTAATTTGTACTTCTATTATTACTACTGCATTATTAATATACCCTGATAAGATAGGAAATAGCCTGGTGGTGTTCTGTTTCAGCAATGCCTTGCACGACATAATAGTCTTTATGATTAATAACTCCTTCCCATCTGAGGAGATTCATGATTCCCTCTGCTCACAGACTAGGAGGCCCTGGGGGAATCCCATTTCCTCCCCTGAGCTGGTATTCCATTTCCCCAAAGCAGCCTGGGCCTCCTTGTGCTCTCCACATGTGCACACATTGCTGTCAGCCAGGGTGATGCCGCCTTCTGTGTGGCCAGGAGAGACGTGCCCCTGGTGCCTCTGCTGGAGCTCGTGCCAGCACAACCTCACCACTGCTCCTCAGAGCTGACCATGTGCAATATTTAGGGTGTTTTATCAGGGATGGGTAGGGAAGGGAGGGCAGCTTTATATTAGTCATGCTGCTTTCAGAATCTGGGCTCAGGTGCTGCAGCCAAGCTAGTCAAGAATAGATTCCTATTGCAAATCGAGATTTCTATTTGGAGGAAACTCCAGTAATACCAAATGTTGGAAAGGAGGGGTTTCTTAAAGACATTAAAGCAAAGATAACTACTCTCACACCATATGGTTTGAAGTACATATATCATATTTTTTCGTGGGGAAAACAGGGGCAGGGAAGAAAGGATCAACAGTTTTTAAGGTTTCCCACATCTGTGTTTCTGAAATGGGGTATGTGATGCTGTAAAAGTTATTGTACAGCTTTCCTCCTGACATTTTAATACACATCCCACTTTGCCAGCACATCTTTTTCTGTCTCTCCTTCAGTATAAGCACTGTCAATTGCACAGATCTGTGGAAAAATCCAACAGCAACTAGTAGAGGTGAAAGCTGTTGGGATCTACAGAAACACAATGGAGCCTCACACACATCTAGAGAATTTTATGTAAAATGCTGCTATTTGTATAAGCATTTTCAATCACCACATAGGAGAAAAAATATAATGTATTGTATTGTATTGGAACATTGAAACAAGCAAGGAAAATTATATTAGTCTGAATTAAAATCTGTGAGTTTAAATGCAATATTTTAAGGGAATGTTGAGTCATCTTTAAAAAAATCTGCTCATTTATTTTAAAAAGTAAGCTATAGCCAGTTAGCCTTATAATTTTTTCAGATAACTTGCTCAAAAACTCAGTTTATAGCTTTTTACTTTAAATTTCCACTGCACTGTTAAGGAAGAGATGAGTACACACACACATATATGCACCTATATGTTTATAGATGCAAATGTACACACCTCATGTATAGTGAGAATTACACATACACCTCTCCATCCACATCCATCACAAGTGCACCCAACTCCATTTCTCACTTCTGAGTGCAACAAGAGAGGTTTTGAGCCTCACAGGCCTTAAAAATATATGGAAATACCTCCTGATTTTTCATATCAAACAGGTCAATGATTTAATCAAACTTATTTTTTTCCTTTACTATAGAGAAAGATTTTTTCATAATGAAAAACAAGAACATTGAAGTATTACTTTAATACTGGTATTTCATATCTCACTATCCAATGAAAGATAATTTAACTGCTAATCATTTTAGGAACAATATGGAAAAGGAAGTCTATTTTCATTTGGAAAACAAAATGTCATTTGGTTATCAGGAATCCAGATCCACTAATGAAATGCTTCCAAAACCCAAGCCACACCGCCTACACTTCTGGGAAGGAGTCCTCCCCTGGCAGGGATTTGTTGGTCACATTACAGAGCAATGAAAATCTGGCATCCGAGGGCCAGAGGCTTTAATCCAACAGGTGTGGCCTAATCTAACTTTATGATCATCTTTATAGAACCATCCTGACAGAAGTACAACTGAACATCTCCAGTCCTTTACCCAATAAAGAGCAGTTTAACTTTGCTTCCATTTGCCTAAGGCCAAATGTGAAAAAGTCTGCTTGGTCCTTTTCCACGAAGGTCTGTGTGTTTTATGCAGCCTGCTCAGTTGCATGCAGGTCTGCTCAGCCAGACCTGGGTGCCATACAGTGGAAAACAGGATGCAGACTTCTCTCTGAGGAGAGGTCAAAGTACCTAGAACTCTCTGCAAGCACCTTGTTCCCTTGTATCTCACAGTAGCTGGTTTTCTATTAAAGGTTCTGAGCAGAACACAAGAGCCTCTGTTCCTACTCAGTGAGAGATTCATTTCACCGTACCTGAGCCAGCCAAAACACAGGTACCTCATTCTAAGGCAGCTGTCTATGCTACCTCTGTCATCAACTGGAAAAGAGAGGTACATCTGGTAGGCAAGTCAGCCCAATTCTCTCCATTTCTCCAAGAGAGGAATGCATATGACCAGCCTGGATCAGAAGGGCAGTGATCACCTAAGCTAGCAACATGAATCACATCCTGAGGTGGCAATAATGGTGGCAATGAAGGAAAAGCATAGGAATATAATGACTGGAAACATGAAGATACATGCTTCTCATAACAGCACAAAAAATGGATAAATGAAATAGAGAGATATTCCCAAAACTGGGTTTGAATCCTAAAGGAAAAGGTAAAAAATGAGGAGACAGTGAATAAGAGGAGATACATTTTAATGGTTTTCTCCATATTAAAATGCAGCTCACGTTGGCTCTTACTCAGCTGAGCTAGTTATCTATTGAAGTCAACGTTGTACCAGAGAAATGAGGCAGACCTTTAGAATAAGAGAAAGCAGAATGACCTTACAGTTGAACCAAGAGGCTCAGACAAATCATTAGCCCATGATGTTCCAGCAGTGCTACAGCAGAGCCTCCTGCAGTGTCACCAGCCCACCTGCACCACTGCTCTCTGACACATGCTGAGAGGAGTCAAACACAAAAGGAAAAGGCTGGGAGGAGAAGAACTTTAGGAAATTTTAAAGAAAAAAGAATTGTAATAAGGTCTACAGCTGACTTCTCAAAGTACAGTGGCTGTTACTTGCCTAACATCTCAGAAAACTCATGATGGTCCTGGGTTTAGCAAACTATCCAGTATTTAAACTCCCTCTTCAGCATTGTCTGAGAAATACTCTTGAAATTTTCAGTTTCTGTTATCTTGATTTTCCTGATTCATATTAATCTCTTCATCATGAATTTAAAAATTAATTTCATGAGATGAGATGTAGAGGAGGGAGCAGGGAAGAAGGGGACATTTTGGGAGGTACTACTGAAAGTCTTAAAAAGGAAATGGAACTATCAAAGTGCTCCAAAATATCAACCAGCAGCACCACCACCAAAATTAAAAAGAAAATTAATAAAAATAAAATATCTCAGAAAAACTGTGAGAACACTATTAAAACCAATGTTTTTATATCCTAGAAAAATCCAGTAATTTTCATTCAAATTGCATGTCCTTCAAAGTTTAAGATATTTTAAAATATGTGGCCACTGTATTGTCAAACTATTTAAACTATATAAGAATATTTTGAAAGTATGCTTACTAGGTGAACAGGAGTAAAGGTTTCTCTAGCTTCATTAGGTTATCAACATTAAAACAGTCAAGTTAATTGACCAATGTGAGCCTTGGGCACAAGGCCCATAGCCAAGTAGGAGCCCACAAATTATGGTCATTCCTGCCACTAAGTGACTTGAAGCAAGAAAACAGTCAACTATCATAAAACTTACAGATTGCTGGGCATAAAATCATATGACAATGAAGAGAATGCTGGAAAAATAAAGTCACTTAGAAATATACAAAACCTAGTACCACCAACCTGAAGTGATTTGAGCAAGCTAATTTTCCTTTTTGTTCATCAATGTTTACAGAAAAATTAATCAAAACAGACCAAGGTAAACAATACAAAACTAAACTTTATAGCTCTTTTCCCAGGTGAATGTTCCATAAAAGAAATACAGAAAAGATTGATTCTTCTAACACAGAAATAAAAAATTACATCAAAGTGAGTTGAGGTACAGCCTTTTTCATATTTTTTCTGTCCAGTCCAATTCCACCTGGAAATCTCCTCCAGCCACCTCTTGTGCTCACAAGCCCATCAGTACAATTTCTGAATATACCTAGGAGGATATCACTATAGGGAGAAATTTTCAGTATTTTTTGAGGGAAAAAAAAGGAATTCAATGAGCAACAGTTTCTTGTCCATATCTGCCATCACCCATTGCTGGTATTCAGATTAGGATACAAGTTTTTCTCTGTGATAGATGGAAAGAAAATTTTTTTTCCCAAAGCAAAGAGTTTCACTTAAGGACTAAGTTACTGTCCAGAAAACCTCATTTTCTCTGCTGCAGTTTTCACATCACCCTCCCCACCAGTGAAGAGGAAGATGTCTGCTAGTATGAAAGATAGCTTTTTTTAATGGGAAATCAGCAGAGACAAAGGAACTAAGAGAAAGATAGGTGCCTACATTAGTGGAGCACTTCTAATGCTCCCAGTTCCCTTGAAGTAGCAGCTTCTCAAAGCTTCACAAAAAGAAGAAACAACAGTTACATCATGGAAAACATAAGAGCATATAAATTTCTTTAAAATACATGTTAAAATACACTTTAAACCTCCAAGTCAACCAAAATGCAATCTGACAGGCTTCTGGCATGCCTGGGTTGGTATTTCCACATCCAAAATAAGCTCTACTTAGAGAAAGGCAAACTAAATGTTCATAAAAAACATGATTGACAAAGGTTAAGAGATTTTTGTTAACAGCAATTCCTCCAGATTCTAATAATTTCACCTTTTACTTAAAGTAGCTTGAGCTTAAAACTCCTCCTAGAAAATCCCATCTAGCAGGATTGTAGGCAAAGTGCAAGAAAACTTCCACCAGGTCCAAACAGTACATTTTGTGAGGAAAAACACAGTTCTGAGCAATTCTGACTGGAGGGCAAAAGGCCACCTGGATTTCATTCCAAGTGGAACTAACTAATTTGTACAACAATCATATCGACAACAAAGATGAACACATATGTCTCCTTTAAATGCCTCAAGGGGTCATCCTCCCACCTTTCAGTAGCCATGGTAACTTTGGGGGAAAAGAACCAGCTCTCACCTCAGAAATTGTTTTCTGTGATAGAGGGTTTAAAATCACTTTTGTCATCTATCCACTAACTTTTGCCCCTATACACCTGAAAGATGAAGCTTTACAGAGGAAGGATCTCTACTTTACAAAGGAATGAGAACTTCTTCTCTTTCTTTCTGGAGAAACCTTAAAGATGGTTGGCAGCAAAGTGAAATACAGAACATATCTTGCAAGTTGGGCTGAGTTTTCATAAACTCCCGCTCAATGTATGACAAAAATGTAGACAAAAATGTATGAAAATTGTAATGTAGACAAAAAAATCCTGACATTCATCAACCAGCAGGTTAAAATGAAAACTGTGATAGTAGAAAAGGAGGTTTCCTGTACCTTTTGGACTTAAACAAGATGTGAATCAATTTGGTTCCCTTCAAATCAACTTTGCAAATCACATAAGTGTAAGAACATCTCTTTGCTTCCCTGCACTGATACAGAGTTGACATGGCTATTGAAAAATAGTCTTTTGACAAAGACTATTCCCACCATGATTCATACAGGCCATAGCCAATATAATAGTTGCTCATTATTAATACCCTTATTGCATTGTTATATAACTTGAATTAAAGCATGTCAAAGACAGTACAATAATTGTTGTCTGATTTAGTGGAAAGTAAACAAAAACTATTTTAAGGAAATGGACAGCTGAAATACTAGCAGTTTGTGAACCCAAAGCATTGGCATATGCTTCTGTTCCAGCCAAAAAATAGCTCTGAATCTACTCACGAACCAGAACTTCTTGGGCATTAGAACTTTCCTCACTGTTTCTTTTGACAAATACTGTGTTGGTTTGGTAGATGCACTTTCAGGTCAGACAAAATGTTTCTAATGCTTCCATATACAGTTTTATGTAAATCAATGTGAGAAAACGGTAAGCTGCAGACCTGTGTAAAGTGAATAGTAGATTTTGGGCTTATTTCAATCAAATACTGTGTTGTGATGAAAGACTAGATTCTTCTGCCAGACACTGGAAAATTATTTTTAAGTGAATTTTCTTTACTACGTGACACAAGATCCTTGGGAGAAAGGTGTATGACTCAGGAGTATCTATGGCACTGCCAGTATCCTGCTGCCACTCCTGCCCTTTGGCTGTGTCTTGGTTCCCACTGAAGGCCCCTCCCAGCCACACTCCATGCTCAGCCCCGTGCTTGACGAGCTACCAGCTACCACACCTCTAATTTACTGACTAAACTCTCAAAACTCCCTCTTCCTCCTACCCTGTCCTACACTTGGGAAGGGCCCCTCGGGAGCACCTGCAGCATTATCCATTATTTCCTCTTTAATAGTCTCTTCTACACCAGCTTGAGAAGGGTCATCTAATATTACACTACTGATGGGCTGAAGACATCACTACCAAGATGACCAATAATACCTCACTGTTTCTTCTTGCTTCCCATCTCTCTGTTTGCTCCTCTTTCCTGCAGTGAGATCATAAATGGTCTGGACAGAAACAGAGTTTTTCTTATCTATATTTACACATAATTTAAAAGAATAGGTCTAGGCCCTGCAGACAAGACTGCTTCTGCCCCAGAAAAATAAAAAGTAAACAGAATTACAAATTACAGTTGTTCTTGTAATAGGTCAAAAAGACTTCTTAAAGGAAGTTCAATGATGCCTTGCTTCTCTCTGGAAGAAACCTTGTGCATAGAGATGATTTTAGTGCCCAAGCATTGCTGTTTTATTTTGAGATTAACAAGTACCAAATAACAAAAATACACACACATGCACACACACAAAATACATATTTTTTTTTATATATTTGTGTATACACATGTAAGGAAAAGTAAACTAATCCCTGCCCAAACATAACAAATACCTCTCAGTGACAGAGGTTTATAAAAAACAAACAGAAAAAAATAAATTAAAGAAAGCACAGAGACCACATCCATTTATCCTAAATCCCTGCCACCTGAAAACAACCTATTTATTCAGGCTGGCAGAAAATTTTTCATTCCAGCTGTTTTTCATGTCAAATCTGGGATTCAGCAAAACAACATCTTTCACAGAGAGAACATTTCAGATTTTCATCAAAACTATTGGTTTACTTTTGATTTTGTTTGACAGAAAATAGAAGAGGAGGTGTAGAGGGAGGATGGAGGGGAGCAGACTGGGGAGCAAATCTAAGCAAACCTTACTAGAATGGCCTTAAGTAATTCATCTTACTGCAGGCATGGAATAATTCATTATTTATGCACAGAACACCTTTTTGCTCTGTCATTGGTTTGTTATTAGGAAGGACACAATAGACTTCAGGAGTATCTTTCAGAAAACTGAGATTTGGGGAAACATGTGCAGCCATCCAGAACAGTAGCACTCTCTCTCTGGATAACCTCACTAAAAGTAATCTGTTACTCAGAATATGAAGATCCAAAGACAGCAGAGAGAGGAAAAACTATGCTGAAGCTGTTGCAGTTTATGGAGCAGGATTGTCATTCAACCCAAAGGAAAACTCTCAAGAGTGTGGAGATACCACATTACCACCCGAGATCATCTCCCTCTACCAGCAAATGTAAATCCAAAGTACACAGATAAATTATGACCCATAAAAGCACCCCTATTAATATATTTACACCAGGGTCACACCTTTTTATTTAGCATCAGGAATAGCTATTTGGAAATGAGTGCAACAAAGAATCTGATCCTTTACTTGTTTCACTTTGGCATGTGGTAGTTTTGCTAGGCTCAGTGGTGTATCTAAGATCAAAGTAAAATGCTGATTATGCAGTCCCACCATTTCATTATTAATATCATCTTCCAGCTTCTGTGAAGCTGAACTTCAGATTTCAAACAATACTTCTTTCAAAGTCCAGGCTGGCACAGTTTTGATTTGCAAGGCATTTTGTAACAAAAGGCATGAAGCATGCAACCTGAATATATACTCTCTAACCCACTTTGTCAGTTTAGATGTTTCAGTGGGGGGTTGTACCCATATCCATCCTAACTGAACTGCTAATTAACTTTTTAATTAATAGGTGATAAGCAGATCTTACTTTTCTAACTTAAAAAAAAAAATTATATGCCTACACATGACAGGTAAGAAATTCTATAATTTTCAATAAATCATTGTCATTAATTTTGCAATGAGAAGTAGAATCTTTGAAAATTCTAGTAGAAGTGAAAATATAAAACAGCAACTGTTTGCTTGCAATTTTGTTTTAGAAAACTGTGAAATTAAATTTACCCTGAAAGTCTAAGCTTTGATGTACCCAGCTTCCTATCCTTCACATCTTGGATACCCACCTCCCTGGGAAAACTGACAGCTCTCAAGCTGACACCAAGCCAGTAACACCCAGCGTGTGTGCCAGGGCTCACAGCCCTGTAGGAGTGAGCCTGCCTTCCAGGCAGCCTGTGCCCTGGAGTTTCAGAAATCCACAATCCCTGGCAAGAGCCATCCTTCCAGTTCTGGTGAACCAGAATTCCCAGTAACAAATTGTCACATTAGAAATTTCCCAGCCTACTCAAACTCGAAGTGAAATAGACTTTTATCACACTGAAATTGCTCATAAAATGCTATTTAAACACAAACCAGGAAAAAAACATAAAATATTGAAAACAGCATTTAGTTTCCCTGAACCCACTTCCTCCACATGGGTTCACAATTCATAAATTTATACCCTTACAGAAAACACTATATGAGAAAAAATGCTGAGAAAAGTAACAGTTTTTTAACACACTCCTATCAAAACACATCCTAAACTAACTGAACAGAACACATAAATGAGGAAAATGAAAAGCAAATAAGCTGGAAATTCCATTATCTCATTCCTCATAACTAAAGTTTTCCCAGTCTGACAGATAAATTACATTGTAATCCTGAAGTTATTTACTTATTGTGCCTCACACCTATTTCTGACATATTAAAATGAAAATTGTGCTACAGAGGTAAACTGATGGGAAACTTTGATGAAAATATACAAGCTTCAGGTCATAATTATAAGGTGACTCCTAAAAGGTGAACAATGAAACTGGCTTCCAGAAACTGCAGGTTAGGCATATTTTTGCTAATGGAAATGTGGAAAAATTTAATTTTCCCTAGTATGACTATACAAAATAACCTAATTTAATTTACTGCTTTGAAGAAGCATGTGTGTCATTAAAACCTCTTAGCTACTTACATACTCTGAATAGTTTTGGGACAGTAAGGCTGAAATGAAAATAAATTCCTCCTTCATCATATGGGCTGCAAAATTTCAGTTTTACTTACATAGTTGGAAAGCCTGAAGCCTGTTCTTGTACATGGTTTTGAAGGAGAAAATCACAGGTCTGTTTGGAAATATTGCAAAACTGCTTCCCAAGCCCTCTCCACTGGAAACCAGTGACAAGAGGAACAAGAAAGGCTCAAAACAGCTTGGAATGTTTAGACAGAGCTATGTTTCTGTCTCTGTGTGTAGACCCTTTCCTTGGGACATGTGAAAATAACAATCAGGAAAAGTACTGAAAAGTACTCATCTCCCAAGATGGGAGATGAGCCTCTGTTTCCAAGAACACACCTTTGATTATTCCTCAACAGAATTTTTATTTAGATGTAACCTATCCCAAGCACAGAAAAGTAAAACTCTTGAGAGGACGGCTTCTATTGTTCACCTATTATGTAGCAACTTCTCGTAACAAGGAACAGGTTCAAGTTTACTCTTCTTTCCCCCACTAAAGTCAGAATACGCATCCTTGCTAAAGTTTTATGAGATCATGACAGATTTCTACATTTCTGCCCACCTACTAGGCCAGAGGAAAGGAAGGGAACCTCATGTGGAGGAAATCTCTTTTCAAACAGGTATTAAACAGCCATGAAAGTAATACCATTGTTCTTTGAAAGGAAACCCTGGAACCGCACAATGTAAGAAAGTGAGTATCCAAAATCAGCAGTGAAGGTTCTGAAGCCCATCCTATGCTCAGCAGTCCTAGATCATACATTACAATTTCTCTTCTAAACAAAAACTTTCACCAAATTTATTGTCACTGCTTAGTATTCAAGGGATTTGGAAAAGCCATGCACAGATGCTTGCATAAGAAACTACCTTGATTAAAGCAAACTGCTTTTCTCAGCAACTGCATGCTCCTATTCCCAGATGTAATACCAAGCCTCTCCACTTGTAACAGGGAAAAAGGGAAGGGCCACTCAGTCAAACTACAAAGCAACAGCAAACTATACACCCACCTCTTCCATCATGTTAACATAAGTGTGCATCTAAAGAGCATTCTAAGAGGGAATGATTATGCAGAATGGGAGGAAATAACATGACAGAAGGAAAAAGGAGCAATTTATCATTATCAGCATAGGTTTTGTTCAGGTAAATGTACTGGAAGAAAGCCAGCAAACATGAACCAGAAGCAAATTACAGTGTGTCCACTAAGACACCAGTCTGGAAAGCAAAGGGATCAGGAGATCAGGAGCACAAAATATGCCATAGCAAGCAGCCCCTATGCAGTTTATACACAGCCACAGAAACAACTGCTCCCGGAGCCCAGAATGGATATTTTACCTCCTGGCAGGTGGGACATCAACTCCACCTAGCAGCATGGTGGTCCCAATGCTGGGGAATTAGTGTAGCTGGGCTTTGAATGTATTACTACTGCACAACTAGGTCTGTCTGTGGTAAGTCAACTTTAACTTTATTAGAAATTCACTTGCATTAGTTAACTCAAGTTGTTAGGCCTTTTTACATGTGTTCAGGGACCAGCTACAGCAAAGTCAACTGAGAAAGGACATGGTTTTCCAATTCCCTTAGTGTTTTGCACAAGGACAAAGTCTTCTCCCAGAGAAAATCAGTATTTTAGTGACATTTGCAAGGCCTACCTTGCCCAAACCAGGAGTATCTTTCACTTTGCTGACTGCCCTCAATAAACATGGTGGTGCAGGGGGTGGGGAAGTCTGAAGGATGCTGCTGAAGCAGGTAGAGAAGAGAGGAGATTCAGGAACAGATGATGCAGAAGGCCTGTGCTTCTTCTTTTTGGAAGACAGGTTCAATTTCTGAGCAGCTCTGTGGGAAAAACGACAATAGTAAGCTAAAACAACCTCAAACTCATCCACAAGAACAAATGAAAATATTTATCAGGTTACTATTTACATAGGCTCTCAGTTTTGACATCATTGATCCTGATAGTTTTATGATTCTTATTCTTCAGTCCTTAGTACTATTTTAATGCCATTGACCACAACATTGCTCCAAATTTAGAGTCTTCATTAAGCAGGGTCACAATCAGGCCTCTGTCACTATTTTATCTGTTGAAATAATTCAGCCTGCAAGAAAGCTCCAAACCCAAACCAATGAGCTGTACAGCAATTTCTATTTTAAAATTACAAAAGGTTCACACAGAATTGTGTCTCATCATAGGTCCCTGATTAGAAAATTAATACTTGTGCAGATTAATTAGTGATAAATGCTCAGGTGACTCTGCTGAGGTGTAAGAAGCCTTATACTACCAGTTCAAAGTTTTTATCACCTCTTAAAACATAAGCCAGTGTAAAAGCTGAACAAATGTTGACCAATGAAAATATTGCTGTTTGTGATGAGATGGAGACAATCATACAAACTCCAGCTGCACTAACCACTAAGCAGGGGAAACAGTGAAGACTGTTTTTATTAGTACAGAATTCTCCAGTAAGAATGCTGCAGTTTGTCTAGAGTTTGATTTAAAAGCTAAGCTTTTCTGGAGCAGAAACACTCAGTACTTTTGTTTTGCAAAATGCTTTATTTTGAGAGATAATGCAACATTTAAGTCTTTGTTGCAGCTGGTTTGTTCCAACTCTTGTGCACCCTGCACTGCCCAGGGATAACATCAATATTAATCCTGCTGCCCCATGGTTTCCCTTCAGCAGAACAGAGCACTTTAAACAGAGCAGGTCAGCAGGAGTACCAGCTCAAAGGAGAGATGGATAGAATAATTTTGTTTGCTTTGGCAGACAAATTGAGACTTAATATATGTATAAAAGCAATCTGTGCTGACAGTAGTTCTCCTTACTTAGCTGAAGCATGTCACTCAAGACCAATAATTCTAAATCCTTCTAAGTTTTAAGAAGCTTTAGCTCCATTATACTGGTATCAGTTTATATTATCCAACTCAAAACTTACGAAAGAAATGACATCATTTTACCCAAAGGAGTCAGGGAAGAAAGACGGAAAATATACACACATGCGCACACACACACACACACTTCAATATGTAAGTAACCTGTGTTTGTATCACGTGTCTCAGATTACTAATTAAGCAAATTACTGCTTGGTATGACAGTGCCATACGGCAGCTGGTCACAAGTACACTGTGTGCACCACCAGGGTGTACTCTTTTAGCCTAGGCCAAGTGCAAAGCACTTCCAGATAAATTTGTTTCTAATAAAACAAAAACACTAGGAGATTTTTAACTGACCTGACACAGAATTAGAACTCAGAAGTTTCTGTACCACCTCCTTTTTCTTTTTCTTTACTCTGACCTCAGGATTGCAGTTCATAACCTCTCCGTCTCATTTAAGCATACACTTTCTTTTCCATAGAAAACATACTCAAAATGTGTTGGTCAAAACAATTTTTCCCTTTCCTTGCAACATTTCCATAGTTTGAGAGGATTCAATTATTTCAGCTTCCATACTGTCCATCATGAACACTTTTATGAAGGTGTCCATGATTAATCAAGATCTTCTGTACATCTTAGTTTCACTATAAAATTATTTTAAGAGAAATCTTGTACTCTATGTGCAATAACTGAAAATATAAATGTTGGTCAAACATACTGAAAGCTTTACTCCTGTGGACAAGCTTGTCAGTCCACTCTGAAATACAGGAAGTGGCTCCATCCACTACGGTCATCTATCTGGCCTCACGGACTCATACCCTGGTGAAAATAAATTCCCTAAAAGCTGTTTCCTGAATTGACTGACAGAGCCATTATCCCTCTTGCCACTCAATGCTCCTCCAGAATTCACTGTTCTTTTTACAAAGCTGACAGTGTAATACAAACCACTCCGTGACCCAACCAAGCACACAGCCGACATTTTCTTCAAGAAAACACATTGTTGGAGGTACTTGGCCTTTTCAAAATCACAAAACTATATTATAGTTTGACAGTTATAACCTTTGAGATTTCATACAAATGGAATAACCTGCATTTTCCTTATATTTTTGGCCTGTGACCAGCAAAATGTATGAAAAACCAAGAACTATTTCTCACAACTTCATGGCGCTCTCTGGTTTTCCCCAAGTAGAAGAAATCAATGCATGGCAGGCTTGAGAATCATTTACAAGCCCTATCAGACTGGACTGAATTTTGAAGGTAATCAAAAAGGCAATACACCATCAGGTAATTCTCAGAGCATTTAACTGGGAAGAGAAGAATAGTTTAACCACATGTAGGCTGCAATATGACACAAACACATCCTGTGGCTTCCTTGTAAGCACATTTGCGTGAGCAAAACCCTTCAGCCTGAGTGCTAGCATTGCTCCAAACACAGCTGGTCATGCCAGCTGGTACTGATTTGGCCCTGTAGTCTAGCACAGGAGGTTAGAAATTCCCATATTTCACTTTTCCAGGCAAGTCAGAGTCCTGGCTCTCCCATGCAGACCTCTGGACCATCAGACTTCTAAGGCAAAGCACCAGGCTGGACCCTGGGAGACCTGAAGGCAGTGCAGCTCACAGCTCTGCCAGCAGCTGTTTAGGCTCTGCTCTTTGTACAGGAGCCAGCTATTTTATTTTTTTCATTGAATATCTAGTATAATAGGGCTCTGATTTCCACTTGAGACTCTGCATACTGCTGCAGTAATGGTGATGGCAGTGATGGCAGCATGGCTTTATGTACTGACAATAAGCTGATCATACTCCAGGTTGTATTAGCTCCCACTTGAGCCAAGTGGTATCAGCTATGGAATATGCAGGGGTGTGCAGGGGGCTCCAGTGCATTGCAAACCACTTCCCCACTGTGTGTGGTATGGCTGTGGTAGGGATTGCGTGCGTCCACAGAGACACACAAGGAACTTGATCCAAATTCAATTTTCAAACTGCATAATTTAAACTGCATTAGACCACTGTGTGAACATACTCATTCACAACAGAATTGTCTTTAATGTCATTTTACCGAATTATCTTCCAAAAGAATGCATATTTAATCCAGTTTAGCTAATATACTTTGGATTAACGCCGTTAGATAATTTGGACTATTTCTTTCCTGAGAGTTCTGATGCAAATAAGCAGCTGGAGACTTTTTGAAGGCTTACAAGATTTCTGGCAGAGAAAATAATCACAAGATCAAGAGTTGAAATTGCAGGAGGGACATTAGAAAGCTGATTAAAATTCAATCCAAATAAATCTAATACATTGCCCTGGCAGGAAAGAGGAAATGCTTTGAAAGCCCACCTGATCCATAGCAAAAACTGAGAGAATTTCTTGAAAGGAAAGAAATTTGGTTTTTGTTTTTTAAAATAAAATTTTAATGATGTATATCTTTGGGCAGTCAGAATAGTTTTCACACCCCACCTATGCAGAAATGGTGATATATTTTTTTCCCCTTAAAAACTTTACAAGCAGGCTGGGATTTTCAAACACAGGCTTCTAAATTAATGCTAATAAAATTCAAGGGGCACTTGTTTAGCTTGATAAAAGAAATTTTTTTTTCAGCAACACATCATCTAAGACAAAGTTAAAAGTTTAGGACCGTCAAAGTAGAGGTCAGTAGGCTCACTAGATTCATTAGATTCAAAAGGAGATGGAATATTAAGTGGATACTTAAAATATTATTCACACTTGTGCCAGCAAAGATCATTGATAAGTAACACTGGCTGACAAATTCCATCATCAGTGACATCTGAAGAGATTTCCTTAGGTGTGTATCTCTGTATAATTATTCCTTACTGGATTTTCATACTACACTAAGATGCTTATTACCCTTGGAAACAAAACTCCATCATAGAAACTACTGAGCTGGCATATCAGTTTCTCTGTCAAAATAGGAACTGAAATTTCAATTTCATATCCTCATTTCCACAGGGGAAATTACTCACGAGCTGTGGACGCTAAACAGCCATGTATTAACTAACTTTATTGTAAATATTTACAATTCTAATTTGAACTAAAAATCTGTTTTTGTTCTTTATTTGGAGATAGACATTCCATTTTATAATAGAAAATTATTCTGGCTGGGTACACCATTCAAGGAGCAAGGCATGAACTTTATCTGTGCAAGGGATGGCTTACCAGAACCTTGATTTGACACTTAATTTGACACTTTGAATACTTGATTTGACAAGTCCAAAGTATGTAATGACCTTCCCAAGCAACTAAAACACTTACCCAAAAAACTGCCTTGTCTGCTGTATCTTAATGTACATTGGAAAATAGACAGAAGTTGAGTTTGGAAATCAGTCTTCTGAGCAAACTTTCTAAGCATATTTGTGTAGCTATATCACCAGTTATAAAATAGACCAATATATCTGTGATTAGCAGTGTTTGTCACCTAGCATGAAACATTCTTATCCTATGGTCTCAGGTTGAGCCCCTATAAGTGAAAAACACCATTATCCAGCCACACCCTCGAAACAACAGTGGTATTGATGTCCTCTCTCTTTCTTTTTTTTTTAACCCAAGACATAATTCCTCCTGTAGAAAAAAGCAGTTCTTGACTGTCATCTACAAAGTAAAATATAATCTGTGTAGTATTTTAGTTAACTGATTGTGTGACTGTGCTGGTTGCAGCTGGGGTAGAGTTAATTTTCTTCCCAGTGGCTGGTGTGGGGTTGTGTTTTGGATTTGTGCTGAACACAGTGAAGATAACACAGAGCTGTTTTTTGTTATTGCTGAGCAGGGCTTACACACAGCCAAGGCCTTTTCTGCTTTTCCTACAGCCACACTGGTGAGGAGGCTGGGGGTGTACGGGAGGTTGGAAGGGGACATAGCTGGGACAGGTGAACCAGACTGACCAAAGGGATATTCCAGACCACATGGCATCAGGCTCAGGATAAAAAGTGGGGGGAAGAAGGAGGAAGGGGTGGAATGTTCGGAATGTTGGTATTTGTCCTCCCAAGTGACCATTATGTGTGATGGTCCTGTTCTCCTAGAGATGGCTGAACATCTGCCTGCCCATGGGAAGCACTGAATTAACTCCTTGTTTTGCTTTGCCTGTGTGTGTGTAGCTTTTGATTTCCCTGTGTGAAACTGCCTTTATCCCAACCCACAAAGCTCACTTTTAACCTTCCCATTCTCTTCCCAGTCCCACTGGTAGGGGAGAGAGCGAGTGGCTGCTTGGGGCTTGGCTGCTGTCTGGGGTTAAACAACAACACTGACAGAATGTCAAACAAAGGTATCCTGGAATCCTGCCATTAGTTTTGATTATTTCCAACTCAAACGTTTGCCAACATGGTTTCCAAGTGTATTTTCTGTTTTGGGTAAATATGTTTATATTAAATGAGTCATCATATCATATAAAAGTCCTCATGGAGTTAAAAGGTAAAGGTAAAAAGGTAAAAAACAGTGGGATACAGCGAATCTACAAACATGCAGATTCCTTTTCTGTGAGAAAAGCTAATCTTGATTTTCAGTCACACCGAGTCCTTAAAGAGTGTTTCGTCCAGCATCTTTCATCACTGAATTGTATCACCTATATGCTGCTCATACAAACTGGACAGAGTGCACTAAATGGGATGTTCACATTTTCTGATTATAGAGATCTAACCTAGCTTCTTTGAATTTTCACAAAAAATTATTCTATTTCTTCTATTCACCTGCATAGGTGATGCAGGCTCAGTAAGGCAATATTAGAGCCAGGTTGACCTGACTATTACTACCAAAAGGGGAGACCCCTCACCTGCCACTGCCCTGTCTGCTTACTTCCTTTCCCTCTCTTGCTTCTTTCCTCACATTTATTTTGGCTTGGCTGCTACTGCTTTTACCTCCTAAATGGGCTTGTAGCAAGGGTGTTTTAAATCATACTTATTTGACATGGCTAATATGCCTGAATTACTATGGCAAGGTCTTTCCCAGCCTTAAAATCTGAGGCATGTGGTATGAAATGCACTTTCGTATAAATCTCATATTTCTATCTGCAGGGCAATGAACTGGCCAGGAGCCATGGCTTCCTCTGTGCCATGCCTTGCATCTTCTGAAGCAAAGAGCAGAAAGATACTTTAGAGGATGTTTAGCCCACAAGCTAACAGCTTGCTCTGCCGCCCCTCCACCATCTGCTGTGAACCAGGGCTACCACCTGGGAATCTTGTTCAAGAAACAGGAACAGCCTCCAAGAGCTTTCCCTCATATCTCTACATGGAACAGTTTTTCTCACCCAGAGTGAAAGCAAAAAGAGTGATAAAATCTTGCAGCTGGCTTGCCATGTCCCTTCTCAGTCCTCATTCCCTGCCTTCCAACAGGAAGCTACAAGCTATAAACAAGAATCAGGACAACTTTATTCCACTTTAATTCTCAGGGTGGCCAAGCCCAGGGCTGTCGTGTTGCAGCCTAGTAAGATATGTAAGGAATGAAATAAAAATCCTCAGAGGAACATTTTCAGGATTTGTAGTTCCAGTAAGATTCTTAGTATTTGTGTTTAATTATTTTACAATGCCTTTAAAATCTGGAGATAATTTGGGCTTTCTGCTTATTCTGTAGAAGGTATAATAAACATCTCTCTAATGCCCAGTAAACGCTTGCCCTGTATTGTTCTCTTTATTTTTATGCATGCATTCAATTTCATAGCAACAATAAAGCTGTCCCAGGCTGTAATCTTTCACATCTTGGGTGGCAGTTCAGATATTTTGGCCACAGTGCTTTAGTGACTGCACTCTCCCCAGGAACTGTACTGTAACTGCCAAGAAGCTCATTATTTTTAACGTATTTAATTCTAAAAGAGTCAAAATAGGACTTCAAACTTTATTCGGGATAGGTCTTATAAAAGCTGAGGCACACAGGCAAACTCAGTGAAATTAACAGCACAGACATGCTCTTATATCAACTTCAAAGATGAGTAAATTCACTGACAACAGAGCTGCTCCTAGATGGCACCAAAACAAAGATGAGGAATATGCTTGCAGACCAATAGCTTAATGAGAAGCTCAACGTTCTACACAACTGTACCATGGGATAGAAGGACTCGTATTCTACACAGCTGTTATTTGAGGGAAACTCATAGTTTCAGAGAAGGATATGACAAGATTTGAAAGAGAGCCCTTCTCATGTCATTACTGTTTGATTCACAACATTCACCAGGTAGCACTGTATTCCAGCAGAGATCTTTTTATCTAACCTGTAAGTTCCTGGAAAACTCTTATTCGGTGACAGATGTCTTTCTGACTTTGACAACAGGTTCATTCATTAGCACTCATGCACAAAGGTAATGTTGGCAAAACATGTAACAATTCAAATGAACTATCATATTTGGAATTTCTACAAGAGCTCGTGCCTCTGTCCTTCAATAGCACCTATCAAGAAAATTACATCTTGACTCAATATCTTAATACATTTAGCTCGAGAAAGATAATTTCTGATTACTTTGTGCTTTTTTTCTCCTTATTCTCTTCTCTCCTCAGTATGGTTCCTAAATTTCAGGCATTACCAACCAAGATAGCGATCACACAATGATAAAAACGACCAGATTTGCCTTTTCAGCTGTGTTACTGACTGCAGACACACATAATCAACCTGAATTTTTAGAGGAAAAAAAGAGTGATTTTGGTAACCAGCAGAAGAACCCAACCATATGAAAAATGATCAGCCATCTTAGATGAGAAATAACTAGTCAATTTTTAAAAGAGTGGGTAAAGGTTGTTTCTACTATTAATCTATCTTATTGCTCTCCAGGAAAAAAGATTTGATAAAAAATGGTAGTCAGGCAGATGACAGTGCTCACATTATCCTTTTCTTGGAAAGCTCTTAGGATCAACTGGGTGTCACTGCACGCTTAATGCATGAAGCAAGCTGACCCATTACAACTGGATAAAGTAAGATGCTTTGCACTAGCTTAATATAGGAAGAAAACCACATATATTTACTATAACTCAAATTTATTAAAATGTTTTTATCATTTACCACCATGGTTATTTGACAACCCATTTTCAGACCAGAGTAGCCTTTATTTCAGTCACGTAAAGCTGACGGCAAGGGCTCTAGTATCTTCCAAGGAAAGGTCAGAAGCAGTCTCCATCCACCTCAGCCTCTGGGTGTTAAGAAGTATTGCCTATTTATACTGACAATTTATTTTGCAAGGTGCCAGCATTGCCACAAAACAATAAGGAAGGAGATGAGCATTGTTTTATCTTTGAAATGTTATTGTGTACAACAAGAAATATACACAGACCTTACAGCCGTTAACTGTAAAATATTAAAGTATAGATGTACAGGTACACTGCCTTCTCGTGGAAGTTCCCTAAGTTACAGCTGGCAGATTTTCCCTGTGTCTGAGATAACCCAGGAAATGCCAAACCATTGAACTGGACTCCTGGTTAGTCAGCCCCTAGCTGACTCTCCTCATGAGTAGCCATGACAGCTCAAAAACATGACTAACAGGAGCTCTGCAATGTGGGGCCCACAAACCACTGGCCATTTAATAACAGTCCTCAAAATCACATAAAGAAAATTCTTTAGCTGTAAGTTTTATGGAGCTTATACGATTACAGTTATTCTATTACCTTGAATGCTAAAGCCTGGCCACATACTGTGCAGAAAGCTATTCTGCTTCATATCTGTCCCATTCAGCAAAAACCTCTCATAACACCAGGAGAAAAAGCAGCCAGCACACAGATTCACAGTCCATTTTGTCATTGTTTAACTTTCCGGTTGGCAGAACCATAAAAAGGTTAAAAGGCAGGTATGTTTGACAGGGGGTTTTGCCTCATCAATATTTTTGAGGTCAGCACACTTAAAATAACACCAGCATACAAATGGTAAACTATTCTGACAATGCAGATGCACTGAAATTCAATGCACTTAAGCCCAGCTCTGACAAGCCATCTCCTGTTGTAGTAAAAAATATTTCCTCTAAGAGTTCCTGTTAGTTTTGCCTTGTACTTATTTAAGTCCCCACCATGAGATAGTGATAATTCTTTGATACAAGTAGTTTTCAGCTACTGGAGACTACAACAATTACTATAAATAGTATGCTAAGGTACTCCTCCCAGCAGACTAAAATCAGTCCAGTCCCAACAGCTTATAAGCAAAGTAGACAAAACAAAAGAATGAAATTTTATGATCCCACCTTCCTAGAGATAAGCTGAAGCACAAAGAAAATCATGAAAGGTGGGAAATAAAAAATTCATCCTGATTTTCTTGGCAGATTCACACAAATAGTTACAGTGGTTTTGGAGATGCCTAACAGCATCCCCACCAGTATCTACAAGGAGGGTACCCAGATGATGGACTTGTGCTCCATACCAGGGTATGGAAGGAGAACAAGAGCTAGTGAGCATATGTTGAAGCAAGAGGAGTTTGGACGTGGTATAAAGAAAAGCTTTTTCACCCTGGGGGCAGCAAGCAACACTGTGAAATTATTGTGCCTGGGAAAATTTAAAACCCAAACGGGTAAAGGCCTGGGCAATGTGTCTGATCTCAGAGCTGAGCCTGCTTTGAGCAGGTAGAAACATCCTGAGGTGCCCTCCAGCCTCCATGATCCAATGATGCTATGAAAAGAAATGTTAATGCAAATCTGTACTTTTTTCTTTCAAAATGTACTTTCTCTGAAAATTTTCAACAGAATCACCTAGCATCAGTCTCAGAAATTTATGAAATTCAAAATCAAAGCTTTAAGTTTTAGAATAATAATCTAAATATAAGTGGAGACATGTCGCACTACAATTCCAAACTGAAAAAGGTAATAGCTACTTCTTTTTGCAAGGCTGCAACCAAAATACATCAAAAAACTTCTTGATTATTGTCTACTTTCTGGCAGAACATTAGCTAATCAGCAGAGGCTGATGAATTTAGCTTGAATTAAGTCCACATTTCTTGCTGAGAAAAAAAATTGACACAAATTTCACCCATATCACCTTCAATGTTTTGTGATAAGACCTTCTCTCTGTATCTACTGGAGACTCAGGCAGTGATTCTACACAGCTCTAAATGTCCTCATATCCTGCCATTTGTAGGGGAAGTCCCATGTGCCCAGCCTCTTGCAGGAATGCTCAGCATTCTGCTGGCTTGGACCCCACTTCCTTTGGGAGCTGACCTTAATATTTAACCTACTTTAATCATGCTGCAGAATGATTATGAAAAATTATGAAACTGGAAAACACTATTAGTTTTGGCAATTACTGATATTTTTAAAACAAACCTTTTGTTCTTTTTCTTTTCTATTTCCAGTAAAATGAAATTAAAAATAAAAAAACCTCATTAAATTAAATACACTACACAGAGTAGTAAGGCATTGCCAGGAAGAATTGAACTCTACAGATGTGTGTCACAGGCACCAAAAAGCAGAATTTATGACATGTAAAGCCATTATCTGCAGCTTTTTGCTTATTACCTGTTCAAATTTCAGTGAAAGCAAATTAATTTTCAGTTCTGTGGGCACTCCTCAGATAGTTGGACAAACTGCTACACTGAACAATCTTGTTTCTTAGCAAAACCAAATTTTTGAAAATACCTCTAGAAGTGAAGAAATAAGTTAATTAAAATGGCTCAAAATTTTATGCAAAAATGTTTCTCTAAACTTATTCTGTGTCATATAAAAAAGGCAGGAAAATGCATTTGCTGTTCGAAATTACTTGGATCTCAATCTCATTTGGGATTTGTTGATAGCACCAATATCTGCAGCTCTGTTCCACCTGAATAAAGTGCCAGTACTCTGTTCAATATTGCTGAAATACAGCTGAGAGTGGAGGGTGCAGGGGTGAGGGATATCAGAGGAATTAGCAAGGATCTTGTCTGATCTTTCATAACACCAAAGGAACTCTAGTCTCTGAGTCTCCTGGGTCCATGGTAGATATTACAAATATCTACAAATATATTTCTGGGTAACATTATCCAGAAAAATCTTTGACTCTTAAAATGTACATGGACCCCTCTAAGGATAAGACACAAACTATATTTCTCACTGTATTTCTTTTAGACAAGACAGAGGACATGAGAAGAAGAGAGCACTTTCAGCATACAGAAAAAAAAATTAGTATATTTTGCTTTCCAGAGCAGATGATAAAAGAGATATTAATCTGTTTCTTTTGCCTGCTACAGCCACCTGCAGCAAGGCACAAGCAGGCCAAATGTTCCCTCACCCTGTGTTTGCAAAAAGAGAAGTCATTATTTTCCATTCTGGAAACCTGATCACACTCACACATTTGGTATATTTGTCATTTTAATAACCTAAACTGGCCAGAAAATAAAGCTCTGAATTTTGCTTCCAACATCACAACATCCTGCTCTCACTTGAAATGCTTTTATCTGATTTAAACAAGAGAGGATGGAAGCCTTATTGACTGGGTAGTGTAGTTAAAATTAAGCTGACCAACAGATCTAGCATGTCTGGGGTTGCCTCTTTGAATTAAAGAATTCTCCAGCTCCTCCACAGTGAAACATATTCCTGTTGAAGCTTCAGAACAAAATGAAAATTCCATTAAATCTGGAAGCTATTGATCCATTTGAGACTTATTCAAGATGCCCAGCTTCATCTGTTTAGGCCTCCTGGGCTCATGACAAACCTGTGCAGTACTGTCTGTGGAGCCTCAAGCACAGTGTCCCTTCATGCTCCCACCCTGATTCTTCTCTGACCTGGTGCCCAGCAAATGCAGCTGGCAGTCAGCCCTCTCTAAAAGGCTTTTTGCAGATAGCAGTATATCATGGCACTTTGATTTCTCACAACCAAAAAACTCCCCCTGTACCCTCTCATTGAGCTGCAGGGTTTAACACCAGTCCTTTTTCTTTAACAGGACCCATTAAACTTGCAGTGAAGTGTGGAACCCTGCACAGCTTTGTAAACAGCCACACAAGAGGTCATGCTCTCCAAAATTAGATTATTTTTAGTAAATCTTCTGTTTTACCCACTTGCAATATCACCATAAACCGCGGGCATCACTGAAGTAGCCTCATTCAAACAGGCATTCAAGGCTGAATATTACAACTCAGAAGACTGACAAATATTGGGGGCAAGAGGGATTTAAAGTACTTTAGCTTGAAGTAGCTGGTGACACAGCTACTACACCACAAGATATAATAGATTTCTAAATATAAACTTTATTCTTTTCCCTGATAGGGTGCTTCAGTGGGCAAGCCATAGGCATACACTGTTTGTTCACAATGCAAAAGCACTGCAAAGCTGATATTGACAGACAAGCCACATAAATACACATTTTTTTAACCACTGCCTAAGTATAAGTTATCTCGTTGTAATTTCAACAGTATGGTTACAGAAAATGGCCTTCTTAGTGTGAAAGTGTCCATTCTGGTCATTTTATTCCTAAACAGCATGGGGAATTAGGAAATACAATGTAAAGTACTACCCAATGATGAATTTGCCATTACTCAAGAGCAGCGCTAGTGATACAATTATTTTGGCAAGAAGAAATATGCCCCATAATGAAAATTGTTGCTTTGTATATATATGAACACACACATGCAATGCAGCCAAGTTCACTTTTCCTGCACAGATCAACACCCACACCAGTGCTCCATGCACAAACAAAGAAAAGCCCTGTGGAGCACAGGACAGGGAATCAATTCAGGGCCTCATTAGTGTGAGCAAACACCATCACACTGCTCCACACCTGAGCTGGGACAGCACAACTCTGCACCAGACAAATCCACTGGCCACAGATCTCTCCCTTTCAGTCATCAATATCACTGACTTACTTTTTCCTTCATTTTATTATATTCTCTTGTAGTTATTTTCCATCTGTGGTGTTACCTGTTTTCCTCTTTGTCTGGTTACATCAATTCATTTAAACAGGTACTATCAAAAACACAGCAGGCAGATGAAATGCACTTGGTTCATCACCAACAGTCCAATGCCCACTCAGGGGTGATGCTACAGTCTTTATTCTACAATTAGCTCCTGCCCACTACACCTACTTAGACTTTCATTTGCTGTTCTGTTCCCCCAGCTAGAGAGCATTTATACTCCCCTGTGGATTTATTTTCTGTTCTGGATACCTATCTCTGAAAAAGAAGATATGGAAGGAAGACCCATGGAGTATGTGACAGAGTACCAGGAGAAACAGTGTATATGTGGGACCTTTTTGCATGGTTGTATTTCACACATCTAACACTGCAAGGGGACACACATTAAATTCAAATCAATAATGTAAGGGGCAGTTTCAATTACTCTCTGGAGATACAGTCGTGCTCCAAAGCTCACTGAGGCCAATCTTGGGTCACTTGTTTCTGAATGTATGAGAAATTTCCTCTGCAAGTTCAATTTTGCAAGGACCCAGGCATCTCCTGGGGTATGTAATGCATGCCTTTAGCTCTTAATGAGACAAATGAGACCTTAAGGGACTGGACAAATTTCAGGAACAGGCATCTTCTGAATTATAAAAGCAATTCCTGTCTGAGGACCGGATCCAATACCATGGTGTACGCCCTGTATTGCTGCTGAAAGCAAAAAGGCACAAAATATTCAATCTCTTGAAGAAGGAGACTACAGAAAGCCCTAAAGTTAGAACACAAGGCAACCAGCTCATGCATGGAGCTCATCAATATAATTCTTAGGAGGCTCCCAGGAAAGTTGGCTGGAGGGGCAGCCAGCCAAACTGGGGTTGCCACGATGTGTGTTAGGAGGGCAAGACATGATTACACTATCATTATTTACCAAGCAAGATACAGAATTTTTTCAAGCATGACTGAATTGCATCTGCCCTTGAACACCTGGCTGGGAGTAAAACTGGCTCACAAGCACAGAAAGGCTGGCTGCCTTTGCTTCAGATAAACTCTCTATCATGAGAACTTCAAAGAGCAAGGCATTTAGTAATTAAAGGAGAATAAATACAGAGCATGTGATCATGCCATTTCCCCTTCTCTATCTGATGCTATAGGGAAGCATGGAATGACAAAAACAAAGCTTATTTTCATGTTCTTTTCTACCAAGACTGTATAAGATTATAGCAGAAGCAGACAGGCAGTCACATTCACTGAAAGTTCAGTGATATTGTGAAGCTAGTCGGGGGAAAGAAAAAAAAAGCATCAATTCAGAAAGTCTCTCAGCAGTCTATTTTAAGGAGGTATCTTATATAACAGGAAACAAGCACAGTTATTCTGGATTCTTGAACACCGTCTGTCACACTGCCACAAGCAAAGGAAGTATAAAGAAGTATGTGACATCATTTGAAGACTGTTAGTTTTAATTAGTCTGTAATAATGTCAGTTATATAAATCCTTGCAGGTTGAATTAGAGGAAGAAAGTGCCATGGAGATAAAGCCTACATAATATCTAAATCACTCCAAATCTAAGGGGAAAATACATCTTTTTTTATTCTTTTGCAAACGGCAAGCTCAGACATGAGGGCGGTGATCAGTGTGTGGTATTCACTGGTCTGAATTTTTCAGGGCAGGAATACACACTCAAGGAGGCAAGGACAGGTGGCTGTTCCTTGCCAAAGGAGCACTTTTCTGTCCAAAAGCTACAGAGTGAAGCATCAGCTGACCATGTACATTTTAGCAGGAACACTAGAAGGGTCCCTCAAGGTTGTGGTACACCAGCTGGTTCCTTAGCCACGCCCCCAGCTGAGCCTGCAGGTGCTACTGTGGTGCCCAGAGCTACTGGTGCCAAGAGCTAACACGCCTTCTCTAACTTTTCTCTCTGCAAGAACAGTCACACAACACAAGGCAGGAGGGAATCCTCAGTTTCCTAGGTTTCTAATTTAGGGGTTAGAATTTGGCTAATGGCTTTGGTCACAGACAGTGTTTGGGATGAAAGTTTATATCAGAATTTTAAGAAGACCAGTGAAACATTTCTGGGTCTTAAAACCACACAAGCATATTTTTTTTAAAGCTTTAACATAGATGGAAAGAGAAATAAAATTGTCTGTTACTGGTTGAAAAGAATGCTGTGCCTAATTCAAACCAGAATTTTGATCATTTCATTTCTGATGCCAAACAAAAAAACAGTGATTCATATAGCATTACTTTGCTAGCCTGATAAGAATTAAAGGAGGAATTGTATGAACACTACCTAGGTTTACAGAGCTTTACCCCAACCAACCACCATCTGCTTCTCCCAGGGCTGTGCAGGTGTATAGATCAGAAATAGCCCATATCCAGAAAAGCAATGCCACATAGAAATTTTGCAAATACCAAGAAAAGAAAACATAATTTAAGCATTAAGATGTAACTGTGCAGAACACATCTGGGACAGATTTTCTGGAAGTCTAAGTTAGCTTTGCTCCAAATACTTCTGTGTGATTTCACAGCAGCTGGTTGGTGGAACATTTGAAATTTTTCCCACTCTTTATCCCCATTAGATACAAAACTAAAAGCTTCCTAATCCATGAAGGACTGCTATAATAGCAGAAGAAAAGATGAAAGCATGAAAGTTAGGTCAGCTAATAAAAATATAAATAATATTGAAACTTGCAATAACTGAGTATTACTACATGTTGATGTAATGCTTTACCAGTTTTTATCCATTTACTTCCTGGTATGCTGACTCAAAAAGAGAAAGATACATTTAGGCACATCTTTTGCATGTAATATTAAACCCACCCTTCATGAAAAAGCATCTGTATATCTCAGTGTTAGGAACTTTTCATAGTGACTAATGTCCAAACCAAGGAAACATATTGTTTTGATTATACTTTTTAAATGGGTATATTGAAACTTATAAAAGAAGCAAAGAAGGCAATAAAACTCCTCCAGTTCCCCATCCAAATAACTATAATCACATTAATTATACTGCCTTCCATTCCATCATTATCATTATTACATTATGGTCAGAAAATCAAATGCAAGAAACTTTTATTTGTGTCTGATAACAAAACATTTTGCTCAGATGTTCCCAGTTAGAGCTGTAGTTTCCCTCAGAGAAGTACAACAGTAGGGAGGTGAAGACATGAAGTTGCCCAAATCCTTAGAGATGGTACAAAGCCGGAAGGAACGCCAGTTACAGTTCCCTGGGCAAACACTATTACTGCCAGCAGACTCATATGAGGAGGTGTCTCGACTGAATTTCACAGTAACTTCCCACCCCACAGGGTACCTGCTCTAGCAATACTTTTCTCATTTACAGGAGGTTTTGAATAGCACGTTACAAACTTCTCCCTGCAGCTTTCTGAAAGAAGCTGCATCTGTTTCTTTCTTCCGTGCTATCCAATGTGCAGGAGTGGCTATGAAAGAGCAAAACACGCAGCATGAGTGTAACTGGGAGAGATGCAAACACCTGCTGGGACTCCATTTAACCAGTAACCCAATAATTCCCTTGCAGAGGGCTGAAGAGGTTAAGCCTTTACCCATTTCTTTGTACACACATGCACAGAATGTAATTTTTACCTCTGTAATGCAATGAGCTAAATAGAATTTACATAGCAAAGTACACATAAACATAAACAGACACAGCACATATCTTTCTTGTACAGATGCAAACTTTGGCTGTTGGAACAGCTGATGGGAAAAGGCAAGTCCAATTACTTCAGTTCAAAAGCCAAGGCTCACATGTAACAGCCAAGATGAACCTGGTGCCCTGCTGGTCATGGTTTGTTATGTCAGGAGAGCAAGCACACCCTGAAGGGCTTCCTTTTTAGCCAGCAGTGATCCAATTTACAACATTGACCCACAAAGAGTTACATTGGCACAGCACCCAGAAGGAAAGGGAAAGGACACAGTAAACTGTGGCATGAAATCAAGATGTAGCCAGAAGGATGAAGACGAGTGATTCTCTATGCCGCTCTCTTTTTCTGTGCCACCATGGTCCTTTCTTTGATCTTCCTTCCAGCTGTTGCCATAACATGGCTTTCAATTTAATTTCTCTACTTGCAGCTTGATTTAAGCATGTTTGCAAAAACTCTCCTGAGATTTTAGAATCACTGTTGCATATCTCCTTGTTCAAATAACAATGGAGCAGGCTCCTGAGGACCTCAGGCCTGATTTTACATTACCTTGCAAACTTATTACTTGTTTACACCAGCATAAAATTCAGATGTTAAAGCATTATAAACTCAGGTGGCCTCAGTCTAAATGTTTGCACAAGAGGCAGAATGTCAGAGCGAGTGAAGCATACTCTCCTGGTAGCAAAGAGGCATGCCAAGCACCACTGCACCATGTCCCTACAGCTGGAAGAAGCTCCAGTAATGGCATTTGCATAAGGTCCCAGCAGTACCACAGCAAGCCCTCTGCAGTCTGCTCCAAAGAAAGGCACTGCCAGAGGCAGCACCAGCACAAAGGGGATGTGACTGAAGGCAGTGTCAGGAATATGTCACTAAGGGACAGTGAGGAAGCCACATGCTCCTCAGACACAGCTGTGCCTCAGACAGGCAGAACTATCTCAAGGACTCCATGCTGTTTACAGTTTCCCTGAGGCTCCCTTCTTCTCCAGGAAGAAAAAGGGTATCAGCACAGCCCAACATAAAAGGTTCTGTTTGAAGCAAAATTGTGAAGACCTAACCAACAACAAAAAAAAGGTATGAAATTATATATTATTAAGTGTCCAAGGTACTGGTGGTGCTTAAGACTCCTACTAGTTTGGTTTTTTTTCAATCAAATAAAATAAATAAAAGCTGTCCTCCCTGGCACAGCTGCTCCCAGGCAGGCAGGGCCAGCCTCCCATGACACAAGGGCAGCTGCACCTATTCAGTTATATCTGCCAATATACTTTGGAATTTAAACTGATTCCTCAGAGAAAAAAACTTCCAAACATCAGGGAAGAAAAACAAGTCCTTCAGAGGGCATAAGGGTGGTGGACCCCTAGACCTTTTCTATTCCCTCACATTAAGAGTAAGATTGCTCCAGTTGTGTGTGTGGTATTTTTACAGTCAAGTGTTTAATACAGGGAGAAGTCAGGATCCCACATTTCAGGGGGTAATAACCAAATTTTCATTCAGGAAATTGTTCCCAATATTGAGATTATGTTCTTCTTTGTCTAATTTCCTCCATTTACTTATAGCTACAACTCATCCTTTATGCTAAATAATTCTTCTCTCTCTTTGTGGGAGTTCCATCCCTCAGATATTTGTGGGCTGTTCTATCCCTTAGGCCATATTAGTCACCACTTAGCCAAACTATACTCATTTAGTCCTTTTTATTAGGACTCGTTAATTATTCTTAATCCCCTCCTCTGAACTCCCTGGTTTCCCAATCTCTCTCACAACACTGGAGCCAGTATTCCCCACGCTCCTGCATTGTAACACTGTAGAGAGGAACTCTCCTCTCCTCATCCCAGTGTTCCCAGAAATACAGAATACAGTTTAGCTCTTGCATACTGCATCTCTCCATCCCTATGTCTTCATTAGTGTTATTGCTTCCCAATGCCAAATCTGGCTTCCCTTACCCACACTGCTAGCCCAGCTGGAGCAAAGCCCACAAATAGGATTAAGAGTTGGCTTTTGCCTCCATCTCAAACTGTGTTCACTTCTCTTAAATACTTTTTTCTTTAAAATTTATTGCTCTCTCAAGGTTTAGTGTAATGTTCACTGCTGCAATAATAAAAGGGCCCAGTTTTGAAAGGTTTTTTTGTATAGTTTCAGTAGTATCTAAAACTACTGGAGGTTAAGCATCTAAATACCTAAAATCTGGCTTAAATACTATTAACATATTGTGCTCAAGCAAATACGCTGAGAATTCAGAGTGATATTTAGGAATGAATTTTCTTTCCAAGAATGGTATTTTCAGTGCTGCATAGTTTAGTTCCAATAGCAACGTAAGTATAATTATGCTTCACTACTGTCCTAATTATTTTTAGAATTTCAATGATTCTGTCACCATGGGTGCTTTTCAGTAAGCTTTGACTGCAGAAAAACCCCTGACTTTTAGAAAATATCAGCAGTGCCCTGATGCAACTAATGCCCTTAATAATTAGCTAGTATTTAACAAAAACACCAATTCTTAGTATTCAGTGAGATACTGGCTCACCAAAATAATGTGAATTCACTACTGGTATCAGTGGCTTTGGCTTACATCACTAAAGGCTCTGAAATGCTAAGGAGATGACACTGAATCACACTGACACAAAAGATGGGTATAGAGGCAAGGACTGAGGAGCAGGTACAGCAAATATTTATAGGGTACATCTTACCTCCCACAGAATTAATCCTTCTCGGTGGCTACAGCATACGTTGAGAGAGTAAGAACAAGTTCGTACCCCTTTCTCCACCTATTGGGAATGGGATGCTTTGGA
This sequence comes from Toxostoma redivivum, assembly GCA_013397375.1. Lineage (NCBI taxonomy): Eukaryota > Metazoa > Chordata > Aves > Passeriformes > Mimidae > Toxostoma > Toxostoma redivivum. Next base: position 149,688 of record VXBI01010995.1, read on the forward strand.
GAGGTAAAGGGGAGGCAGGGAATGTGAACTGACTTCTTTGCTTTGCCTTTGAAGGCAAAGGTGTATCCTTGCCCCATTTCTCCCACAGTCTCAACACACACCTACATTAACAAAGTTCAGTCAGAGACCTCTGCTACATAAGCAGCAAGAGAAGGCAAACCACAAGCATGACAAGATGAGAGATGGTGACATAAATACTCATCTGCTGAGCAGCCCTGGTGGTTAATAGAAAACATTTATCAGAAAAACAACTTCCACTCTTAGAGAGCAGTTTTGGCTGAGTATAGGAACAGTATCTTGTGCACAGGCATCCATAGCTACTAAAATAACAGTGTCTGACTAGGATGAAATGATGAAACACTACCTGAAGATACATTTACTAGATCCAAATCTAACTGACAGGTAAACATATCTTTTGCCAGGTGCTATGACTTCACAGTATGTCAGAAAGGTGATAAAACTCAGAGGAGACTGGACTACATCAGTGAAGAACTTTGTTTTCCAATGACACTCTAAATGTTCTCATCACTATTTAAATAGTGGGTCAAAAGATCAACAAAATAACATTGGCTGGTATTACATTCTTTCTGTAGCAGGAACTTGACTGTTCTGACCATTTATATTATGAAGTCCAAAAGTCAGCGACATAATCCTGAGCCTGTGCTCAACTGCCGCTAAGCTCTGACTTCCCTTCAGATTCAAGTCACAATTTATCTTTCATGTAGTAGTGTCTATCTCTAAAAAAAATCTCCTAGGGCTTTTTTAGATCCTACTTTCCATATCTACAAAATTTACATCCAATTTGACTGGAGTTGTCTGTAAGTATGAGGTAGCAAACTGTAATATAAAACTGATTTATCCAGCAATTGTTCTATTGCAGTTGGCTAGGTTGCAGAAGTCCTTTTGAAAAATATCCTGGGCTTTGTTGTTAACAAAAAAAAAAAAAATAGGCTTTTTCAAAAATTTTGGTACTGTCTAAACTTTAGAGCTTTTTTTTCCACCACTCCTATCAAAATCTTGGTCAATTTGTTTCCTGAAAATCTACTGTGAACTAGATTATTCAATAAAGACGGTTAGACCTTAAGAAACAGGAACAAATCTAGTCTGATGCTGTTTACAGCTTAACATGTTCTTTGCAGTTGAAGCACTATAACGGCAAACTTTGGTACTAAGGTACTAAACCCAGCACTAAAGCCAGACTGCTGAAAAAATGCCATTCCAACCCAGAGGAGGACTTGCATGACAATATTTCTTTCATTTCTGCAGGGTATTTCTTCCCCTGCCCTCATCTTTTGGGGAACCAGTAGTGTGCAGCTGATCTTGGCCAGGAGGACACTGTGCCCCATGTGCCTGGCCAAGCTCATGACTCATGGATTGCTGCTTGAACCAGATTCAAATGAACCACACAGTTCTGTACTAGAAGTCAGAAGATGTGTTTCTTCCTGGCTCCCACAGAATTTCTTGCATTTTCTCAGAAGCTACAAACTGCTCATTATAAGGCAGACAGTGAAATAAACAAGTGTGAACTTGATCCAGAAGTTATTTCTGTTCTGCAACAACTGCTGCTTAACTCACCAACTCTCTGCCACTCGATGATGTGCAGCACACATCCCATCTTACAGAAACTCTTGACCTTTAGATTCCACTTTGGCTCTGCCTACTGCAGTGATGTGCCCTTTGCTTCTTGAGCTGAAGCAGTTTTTGGTTCACACGAGCACAGCTATGATGTGGCAGGCATGACCACAGCAATATCTGGTAAGTCATGGCAGCACCGTGACAGTGTGATCTCCTAATCCACAGTCCATAGCAGACCTGTGACATTTTGCATCGTGTGTCAGTATGGACAGCATTTCCTGTTCACCAGTCAAGCCACTTAAAAGCTAACACTTATTGATCTTGAAGACCTTTAAGTGAAAGAGGCTTGCTTTATCGTTTCTACTCAACAACATAACCAGGATGTGAATAGAAAAACTCCAGGGCTAGGAAGATGTCAGCCAGAAGTACCATGGGGAGCCTATACAAGCCTTTGTGGCAAGAAAGGCATTCCATGACATGAACATGATCCTTGAATAATTAGATTAAAATTTTCTGCTGACAATCCCCATGGAAAATAAAAGAAGTGAAAAGAAAGAAAAAACACAAAACTGCATTAATAGGAAATTAGGAAAACAAACAGAAATGCAACCTAAGGCAATGCAAGATATCTAATTGTCACTTGCAAAACAGTACCTCTATTCTGTCTTTCTTCTTTTTAATTGGCAGGATCTAAGGCAAATGATTATAATAATCCAAATTCATTTACATTCTGAAAGTACTACAGGAAAAGAAAGCAATCTTACAATGAGTAATATAGTAACAATCAATGGAGACACTGTTTCAAGGCAAATATTCTAACTGCAGTTAATAGAAAACATTATTTAGGAGTTTTCATTAAAATGGATATAATTTTCATTCTAGAATGCCTTTCATTTAAAACAGCAGATATACTATATTACTGGACTAAGTCTAGCATCTCTGTGGGTTGATCTATTAGTGAATTCACTGGGCCCTACACAATTCACTGTACTGTCTGAGTTTCAAAGGATAAAAGTGCTGTTTGGGAAAGGATATGTAACTAGAGGGGGGCCCTTAGGCATCCCTCAGGCAGCACAGACATGCTCTAACCCAGAAAGAAGCCCAAGAGCAAAAGTCACAGCTAGGTTCCTTCTAGAAAGGTAGCTCTGACAGCAGCAAAAAATAATTAGACAGCCAATGCTGAATCCATAGCTTTCTTCTGTCTTCCCACATCTGCACAGGAATTCACGTTTATGTCAACTGTGGAGAGGGGAAGTGCAATGAAAACAATTAGGTGTATACATAACGCTGAATCACATGAACCTGATTTAGCTGTCCAAACAGTATCTCTAACCTCTATATAGTCTGTGGAGAAACTGTTCTAAAAGACATTGAGAGCATCTCTAATAGGTTCCCAGTTTAAGGTGATGCATATAGGAGTTTAGCTTCCCTATAGATCAAGAATTACAGTAGGTGGTTTAGTAAAAATATCCTTCATTCTGTGCTGGTTTCAGCTGGCTAGTACAGTGCTATATTTTGGATTTGTGCTGAACTGAACACAGGGTTGATAATAAAGAGCTGTTTTTGTTATTGCTGAGCAAGGCTTACACAGAGCCAAGGCCTTTGCTGCTTTTCCTACAGCCACACTGGTGAGGAGGCTGGGAATGCACGGGAGGTTGGGAGGGGACATAGCTGGGACAGGTGACCCAGACTGACCAAAGGGATATTCCAAGCTATATGGCATCTCAGTATATAAAGTGCAGAAACAAAGAAGAAGGAAAGGGGGGATGTTTGGAGAGATGCCATTTGTCTTCCCAAGTCACTGTTACCTGTGATGGGGCCCTGCTCTCCTGGAGGTGGCTGAACACCTGCCTGCCCATGGGAAGTGATGAATTAATTCCTTGTTTTGATTTGCTTGTGTGCACAGTTTTTGGTTTTCCTACTAAACTGTCTTTATCTCACGAGTTTTCTCATTTTTACCCTTCCCATTCTCTCCCCACTCCCATTGGTGGGGAAGGGAGTGAGCAGCTGCCTGGGGCTAAATCACAACACAAAAAAATTAGTTACTACTGATACAGCCTCCTCTAGAGACTTGCAGAAAAATCACAAGGCTGTAACTTCAGTTCCTAGTTGCACCTGCAGGTTTTCTCTTCAGATTTAGAAGCAGCTCTAAGTATCTACTGCCCTTAATAATCATTTTCCAAAACACTTTTTCCAAAAAACCTGTTTTCATTTTTTCACTTACGATTTTTTTTCCTATTGGCTTCTTAATCAAATGTATGCCCACATCTCAAGAAGCAAAATATTTGGTTTTCATTAGACAACTAAATATTTACTCATAAGCACACCCACCAAGAATAGGAACATACATAATCTATGATCCTAGTTAGTACTTCCACTCCCAGGCCACTGACAACTAACCAAGGAACTTTCAGGTGAACCCCAAAACATCAGAACTAGCTATAGAGGAGATGCTTTTCCACAGTCTGGTCCACTGAGGTTTGCACTGCCAGTGATGGGAATCACAGAGTATTTTGAGCAAATGTAGGGTGGGAGAGACATTGTAGTATCTGGGATGGCAGTGATACAGAGCCTGCCACACTGGGGACATGCAAAAGGCAAGGAGACAAACAGAACACACCAACAGAGTAAGGGTAAGAAGTGTAGTGATGAATGATAAATTACAATAGAGACAAATAAAAGCAACTGACTGAAGGTGAAATCATGAAGGAGCACTGAAGGACTGACAAAATGCAATTCATCATTGAGCACCCTGCTGCCCACTGGAGCTGCCATTATCTGCCTGATCCAGAACAATTTATCTGCTGAAGTTATAATGCATTTTGCATCCACAGCAAGAAAACACTTTCTCTGCAGAGCTTTCCCAAAATAGGAAAGCAGAGCAGCTCCTCTGCAGAAACTCCTTCACACAGAAATCCTTCATCATGAACTCCTTTTGCACATGGAAAAGCCTTTCAGCAGTAAAATCCACTAACAGTGAATGAACAGATTTGCCAAAAGTTTGCAAAAAATTCTATTTGCAACTATCTGCATCATCAAAATCATCCTTTGCAGACAGCCAAAGTGTGAAACCACTCAAAGTCAAATAAAATCTTCAATAATATTATTCTTAAGCACAAGTTCCCTCAGCTATATCTTCATATTCCAGTCACTTCTTTACATGAATAAAAGTTTTGGCAGATAGAACCTATTTATTTATTTTGTATTCTGAAAAACTGCCTCAAAAAGTTTCAATCTTCTGTGTACTGACAGATTCAAGTTTTCCAGCCACAGCTGACTGTGGTGTGCTTATCCCACATTTGAGTAACACCCTGACAATCTTTTGTAATTTATAAACAAAACAAAACACGACAAGAACTGTTTTAACTTTGAAAATACTACCTGCACTGTTCAGAGCTTCAAGACAGTAAATCTTACAAAAAGAAAACAATTACTGCTTTTAAGATTAAGAGCAGCTCTGCATCTTTTCCATTGACAATGTGTCTTCCAAGCAAGCACAGAGAGTTCAGACTGCAGCACAACCTACTGTGGTAAAACCTCAGTTGTGTTGATGGGTTACATACCACTGAATGTTTCAAATACATCATGATACTACATTTTCAGCTGCTTGCTTTCTTTTCTTTTTTTTCCCTAAGTGGGCAGCCTGAGCACAGCTAAATGCACTGTTTGTAAACAGAAAACTCATTCCTGCTTGTGGCCTCCAAGTAGACACAAAGCAGCCCTGGAGTAAGCTGTGAGCCAAGTCAGAAAGCCTTCACATTCAATTAGTAGCTTTACTTTTCCTCTTGGATTGGTAACTGCAGAAACCAATTTATGATGAGAATGAGCACAATCCTTGGAGCTGTCAGGAGCATGGCAGGGCACTAAGCAGAACTCTGCTTGATAGAAACCACACAAAGAAAATTCAGAACTCTTTTCTCTGCCCTTGGCTCTCTCAGTCACCTTTGCATGCACTGCTGCAAGGTCCCCTCTCTTGTCATATTGTGCTTGATGTACAGCACAAACACAAGTACTGTTGAAAGGGAACCAGGGAAACTGATTGGAGGGATGCACATCATTATCTTACCTGCTTGCTCGCTTCTCTTTTATATATTTTTCATAATAAATATATAAAAATAATTCTCTATTTGTTAATTTAAGATTAAATCTGAAGCAGGATTGAGAACTTCTGTTACTTATGTTAACTACATGAGGATCTATTCCAGTGGACACTGAGAGCTCACACACTACAAGCCATGATAAGAAAAAAAAGGGTGGAAAACACAACATTTATTTAAGTTCTTGTATTACTCTTAATTTTTCAAATTTTAAAATACTGTTTGATTTTTGTTTAAATGATTGGTGAAGTAGTAATATCAGTATTCTGGGATATCTTTAATCATAAGTCTGAGAGGATCTTTCCTCTCTCAGATTAAAATAGTAACAAGAAAGACTTTCCTCAATATTAATCACTCTCAAGCACCTCATCTATCCACTTACAGAATCTATCATATTAGGCCTCTGTTTTAATCTTACAAATAACTGAGATTACATTAGATCTAAAAAGAATAACTAATAAAATATGTCACTTAACTCTTGAATCTTTCTGAGGATGACTAATTTATGTTTCCAGAATTCCAGTTACACCGCTAGACCCCGATTAACCAATACAGTGGAATGATCCATAACATCCATATGGAGAAATGCCCTGAAATTTCATTTCAGATCAATTTGTACCCATGAAACAATACTGCTAGGATTCTCAGCACTCACCAAGGGCATGTTCTCCAGAGCAGTCTGTGTGTCCCAGGAATAACTAAAGTATCAAGGATGTTAACATGTACAAGCTCTCTTCAAATGCTTGAGAGAGACTAAAAATAGGGTTCTTTACCCCTTCACTGAAATTGTGCACTATTTGGTACAAAGCCTCTAGTTCCCTTGCAGTCAGTGAATGCCAGGGAAGTTCTTCCTGGGAGGACTTTTTTTTTCCTTTTTTTTAAAATGTCTTTTGTAAGCATGGTTGGTCAAAAAACAATTATTGTGGAAAAGTTCTAACACAAAATTTTACTTTAAAGAAATGTACTTGGAAACATCTACCAGAAATTTTTCCTTCATGGAAGGTACACACAGCTTTCTACCATCAATAATGCCTAGATCAGGTAGAGAATTTAGCCCATATAAAAGATTAAGGAAATAAATTACTATTCTGATGAGGCGAAGTTCCAACTAGTTTCCAGCATCAATATATTGTTGCAAATCTTTCTTTTTGTAGGTTTGGGGGGAGTTGGGGGATTTTGGATGTTTTGCTTTTTTTTTTTAAGGAAGACGTAGGAAGTGTTACTACTTCTTTAAAAAAAACTTAACAAATTATAAAATCTAATATAAATTTTAGACAGCAATAAAATGTTCAAATTTTCATCAAAGACATCTATGTGCATTGCTTTTCAGACAAGTCCTGTTCACAGTTGCTCTGGAAATAAAGGCATGCTACGAAAAAGTCCACTGCGGATTCTTTTATGTGCTACACTTGCTTTAAAGCACAAGATCACACCTCTCCTTCCAGTGGCTGAATTTAAAATCTACCTCTTCTACACAGTAAATAAATTAATTCCTTTAGCCTCCAGCAACAAAACGAGCTAAGTCCAAACCTTCTAGTGCTTAGTCACCACCCTGCAAATTCAGTCAATCTTTCAGTATTTCAGGACAATTTAACCATCACAAATCAACAGCAGCACTGACATAGAGACTCGCACAGTGAGTTTCTGCCCTGACCCCAGGCCTGCCTAAGCTACAAGCCCTGGAGCTCCACTAAACTCATTGTCATTAACCACAAGTGCCCTTGAACTGCAGTTCAGGTATCAGCTGCTGCTGGAAGCAGTCACAGGACACCTGGAGCCAACGAGCCAGACTCAAGTTGACATGTCTCCACATGAACCACTCAGGCAATGCATCCTAGATCTGTAGGTTCTTGGAAACAGTCTTACCTACAATGCAGAGCAGCACAGATGGATACTTTGGCAGACCAAATAACCCTGGCCTCCTCTCTGCTCCACAGAAGCCAGCATTTGATTAGTAGCTCTAGCACAAAGCTGCCCAAGTTGTAGATGACTTGGCTGTGTGTAATGGTCACTCAGCTGTCTTCCCCTCAGTACTGCACTATCTGGGTTTTACAGGGTATTTCAGTTCCCCTCTTACCTCGTGTAATGGGGAAACAACTATAACACAGAATTATGCCGCATGTAGGTAGAAGCACTCAGGAGCTACGTAATACCTCTCTCTTACCATAAGATAAGTTTCCAAAAACAGAAAACCAAGTTATTCCTTCCAGAACAGGTATGCATAAAGTATCAGGCTGGTTCACTGAAGGATGAACCTCTAAACTGGATGTTTGGGTCATGAGAATGTAACTGGAGTGAATGGCTGTGTGCTGGGATATGCTTGTGTACATGCACGTGCACAAGCTCATGTGCACCAACTCATGTTATGTGGCTAATGAATTTTACCAAAAATAGTTCGTTAGATTGTAAACTGTGTTGTGCTGACACTAACTAACCATGGCAACTGCCAAATATATAAAAAGCATACAAATACTCCTTTCAAAGCACAGTCTGTGCTTGAATCTGTCTTTTTGAAGCTTGTATGGAAACAGTGGGATGCAATAATAGAAGCCTAATTTGTGAAATTCTGCAAAATAGAAGGAAAGAGTTCAGTAATCTTCTGAAGAAGCTGGTTTTTTGTATTAAAGTCAAAAGCATCATCCTACCACTTTCTGACCTCTTGCATAACACAAGCCATACAAAAGCACTCAGCAAGTACCACTATGAGCCTGCACATTCTGCTGAGATAGCATGTAATGTTTAAATACATGAGAGAAAAAAAAAATTCATTGACTGCAGAAGTCTCTTCCAGTCTTCTAAGGCTGACAGCACTAAGCCTCATTTTTAAACTCTGTCCATCTATTTAGAACATTGATGGGACACATATGTTACCAGTTAGCTCATTAATATGCATGTAAACCAAATCAAAGGTGACATTACCAGCAAGCACAAGAAGTGCCTGCTGTAATACAAAAGATGACTGTAAACTGAATTTTACTGGGCTTGAACCATAAAATGCACTATACACATATTTAAACATACTCAAGTATTTGCCTAGGATATTTTATTGATAAAAACCTCGTAATTTTAAAAAGAAATTATCTATGTCCAAAAAAAATGTTGAGTCTTCTATATATGATCCACAACAAAACAGACTGAACACATTTGTATGGAGAGTGATACCCTTTCTACACATGGGATCTTTTTTAATTAAATTGAAATACTGTAAAGCTTGCCAGTGGAAAGGGGAAAATTTAATTTCAAGTTTCATTACAGGGTTTCTTTTCATAGCTAAGACTTTTGGAAAATGGCTAGTAGTCCCAACTGTGTGCACATTATACAACCACAAAAAATTAATAATTAAACAAACAAATAAAGGAAGGGGCATGCCAACAAAGCTAACATCCTAGGCATCCAAGCACCATGCTTACAAAGCATGAAGCAATTACCCACTCTGTCACTTGGGGCTACAGCATCATTTTGCACCTTCGTGAGCTCACAGACACTTCAGAATGTAACAACTTAGCTTTTCTAATTCAGCACTATCCCAGAGCTGGCCAGGAGCCTGTCTCTGCTGTGACAGTCTTTGAGGATGACATAAGCCACAAGGTACTCCTGGTATTTTTCTGAGGGCTCTAAAAGAAAGTCAGTTGGCAATAATGAAGCTGCTGGCAGTAATACCAAAAGCACTGCCAACATGCACAGGCATTCAGTATGTTAACAGGTAGCAGAGCAGATAAATTCACATTACTTCTGTTGAACTTACCTTTGACAGTATTAGGTGCTCAGCAAAAAACTGTCTTTCTCTCCTCACCATCATCAGCACTATCAACATCACACCACTGCCACCAATCCAAAAACTTCAAAAAGTCTAAGTAAGGAATGATCCCTGGGGTATCAGTAGGTACCACTCCTACAGACTGCACACAAGGACCTAACTGTCAAGATACTCCATCCACCTGTAGATGATTTCCTGCCACCCCTGTTTTCCTGCAGGGGCTTCAGCCAGGGGCAGGGATTGGGCAGTAGGAAGATAAATTGTTCTGGCATCATCAGCCAACTCCTGTCCACTCCCTTCCCCCAAGGGCTCTGTTGCCTCTCCCTGTCACGTGGCCTGATACACATCCATTACATGAACAATACACAGGTCAGCACTGTAAAATGATAGGTGAAATCTACAGGCTGATCTTGGGATAGGAACATGTTCAATTACATGAGGGGAGACACTCTATCAAGCCACAAGTACCTGCAAAACAGAATGGGCACTGCAGCAATCTAGGCAGCAGCAAGACACGCTAACACTTTTGGATGCAGATTTTTCACTGCTTCATGTCTTGTCATTTCCTCAGACTTCTCAACATTCAAGGGAACAAGCAAACCTCTCTGCAAGTTAAAAGGTTTCAGTAAATATTCTTGCTACATTTGTAGGCAAAGCCTTCTCCAGGAATACAAGCATACAGAGAAGGACTTCATGAATCTAGTGTTTTCTTGCTCATATCAGTTAGTGGAGAGAAAAATAGTAAGTTTAGATCTCTGAAGCTCCAAGGATAATTCACTCTGTTTGGGTGAAAGACTGATTTTTTTTTTTAAGAACAAGCAGCAATGACAATAAATAAGGCCATTACTTCTCACAGTCTAGAACAATTACACATCTAATTACAGAACACTTCCACAGGACTTTCATCCAACTCCACTGCTCTATTCAGAAGAAGAAATCCCCTTTCTTCTCTATATAATTCTATATTGAAATGCTCCAGTTAAGCTAGTAGCAGTGTTAGCATTAGGAAAGAATTGAAATCCAAATCACATACTCAACTCTTGCCACTCACTATTTTGAAAAAGCATTTCCCGTTGTTCAGAATTGCTTGACTAGCACAGACTGTGCTAAGGGAAAATGGGGATCTCCTGCTGTTGCTAATACAGACCAGAGATGTACCACAGATAGAAGAGACACTAAAAAACCATGATGAAAATTGTCTGGCAGTACATCTCTTATGAATTCAGCAGTTAAAGATTTTAACTAAGATCTGCCTTCCTTAAATATCTTAAAATCTCCCTTTGCCCATCTAAGCCACTAGGGCTTTCTTAGTGACTGCTCCCTACCTGTCTGTTAGCATTATTTAAATAAGTTATCTGATGAAAAAGCACTGGAGTAAATCGGCAGCTGAGGGTGGAAAAGCAAATGCTATGGCTATCAGAGCTAACAGAGCCAGCCTGTCTGCAAGCCTCTGCACACACAGTGGGATGATGTGCTCAGCGAGGCTTGGGAAGGGTCCATCACGTCCAGCCCCAACAGATTGTACTCCTTCATTCATTCTCACCAGTAATGTTCAGGGTGGTCTGGATTTGGTTGGTTTTTGCTTGATTAGTTTTGGGACTGTTTGTTTGTTTGTTTTTAAGATGATAACATACCTGAACAGGTAAGATGAAGTTCGCTGGCTGCCAGCTATAATTATGGTACTGGGGGTCTGGGAAGCTGGTTTAGGCTTCAAAGAGACATAGCATCCCTGTATTGAGGAAAATCACATTATCTCATCCACAGTCACAGAACACAATTGATCTTGATCCTAGTGTTTGCATCTGGACACTGGTTCCACATTGGGCTCCTGCTGTTTTAGTCCAGTCTTTAAATTCTTTGCTTTAAGGAAAAAGGAAATGCCAGCAACTGAAAAGCATCATTTCTCTAAAACCACTTCCTTCCCTTTACCCCCACCTCCTCACAGACTCATTTCAACAACTCCACAGAAGTTCCAACCCAAATCCATTCACGCAGCTTATCGCCAGCCAAAGCAATTCTCTCTTTTTCTCTCCAGTGGTTGTCCCAGATAAACAGGCCTTAGTTAAGGTTCACAGACTGTTTGCCACACGTTCATCATCAAGAGTTTCATTTCTAATGAAGGTTTCGACGCTGCTGAAGTAAAAGATAATCTGCTACTGAACTTTGAATTAAGCAGACAGAGCTAATAGTGTTAACCTTAGCATCTCTGCCTGACTTTTCACTTTAGAGGCCCTTGAGGTTTCCAATTCAATTTCTGGCTTCTCCGATCATGCAAGAATAATGAGATCGAAAATGCAAGCAGTGCAATATGGCACACATGCTCAGTGGTACTGCTGTACTGAGGGTTAACATGCAGGGGGCAGAAACAAAACCCTGTGAAAAAAGACCAAGACAAAACCAGCAGAGATACAGGTATATTTTCATTTCAGTTTCTCATCTGACCCACATTAAAATATTTGTAGTCTTATAGTCGTTTAATTTCTCTTTGTTCAAAAGCCACCTTTTTTTAAAGAAGGTGTGTAAATTGAACTGCTGATCTTTCTGTGCCTAGCTGTTCCAAACAGGATGTATTCAAAACTGTCCTTTGCATTTTTACTGCATTAATATCTTCTATTTTCTTACATCTAAATGTTCTCCTATACCTGTAGATTTGGTTAAGTTATGATGTTAAGTGTTCTGTAAATTCCCTCATTTTCCTTCCAGATTAATCGGCCACGAAGTCCAACTTTATTACTTGAAGGGACTGTAAATAACATGAAACCAACACTTATGTGTAGCATAATTATGTTGAGAAACACAAAGCTTGGAGTCTTATAATCATAAAACAGATGGACAGGAGAAGTTTATGTGTTTTCCTCTACTAGATATGTTCCTATAAGGTGTCAAAACTGTTGAATGCCCTGAGAACTTTAAGGAACCTTGAATCATAGGAATTGATACTGTGGTTTGCCTTGCAAATTCTAAACCTGAAATGGGAAACCTGCTCTTACAGTTCAAACCTCTTCTTCAGCTCACATACAATGGCCAAGACATAAAGGAAGTTACAACAACCCTATACTAGGCCTCTTGAAAAGAAAGCAAAGCCAAACAAATTATATTTTTATATGGGTGCTATCTAAAATCTTATCATATCCTAGATCAATGAAAAGCACTACTGCATTGCAGATCCCACTGTCTGGAATGGACAAATATATGAAAAGTATTTTAACAGAAAACACTTCATTTACAGTTCCAAAGCCATGGCTTGGTCATATATTACTTGAAAGTATAACAGAGATGCAATATAAACCACTCATACAGGAGACAGAGTGTATTTGTATCAAGGGATGGAGGTTCCATATGACAAACCTTTCTTTTGTGCTCCATGTACAATTCAAAGCACTGATTAAATTTTAGAAGTCAGAAATAGCTTCAAGCTCAATAGGACACTGTTCCTGTGCTTTCAGAATTTCAGAAGAAAGTTCAACAGACAACAAAAGTCATCACTTTTAGAAAAGGCACTCTCTACATTTATATTTATGTTGTAATGTATGGAGAAGAGTAAGCCATACCAATAAAACAGTGCTATGTTCTGTATTTACTTACTCTGATATGAAGTTTTCTCTTACAAAATACATATTATTAATACCATGGCATATTTAATACAATGCAAATGTGAAGTTCAGAAGAGAAAGCAGAGAAAAATGGTGCTGACATCTCAGTGTTACAATAATGATTTTTTTTTAAAGAAAAGTTTTTACTCAATCTTATATAAGCTTTTTATATTTTGAAAAACATTTGTAATTTCACATTTTTTCCCAAATACAGTATAAGCCTAAGAGAATGCAGGCACATACATCAATTTATTTTGTTACCAATTAAGGACACAGTTCTACATCTCTTCTACGAAGAATGTATACAACTAAGGGAGTATTTTTTTCAAGTCATACCTCATTGGGGTTTTTTCCTCTTCTCATGGGAAATTCCCATCAAATATAATAAGGATAAACCAATAAAGTTTGAAAGAACTTAAACTAACTGTATAAAAATTACTCTAAACATCATATGGGTCATAGGAGAGTTCAAAAATATTTATGTAAGTAACTGAATTCTATAACAGAGAGGTATTACCCTAATAAATCCCATAAGAAAGTTATGAATAGGAGACAGCCCTCCATCAAATTTTTCAGGGCTTTTTAATGAATGAAACAAATACCCCCACTCTCCCCAGGAGCAATCTAAGATGAGAATGTGCACAAGAGCACCGGCAAGTTTGCAGGAAAATAACTCATTTAAGCTTCATATTTTAGTTGGTTTTTATAAAGAGCAGCATAGGTGAAGGCAGGAGGGAAGCATGGGGAAAAACCAATCTTGTGATTGTGATTGAAAGCTCACTCTCTGCACCTTAGTAGCTGATAGGAAATGATGAAGTACAAACTAAATGAATGAAGAATTTAAAATATTATGGATGGAAAAGTAAAAAGGAGGGCACAATGAGATATGAGGTATACTAGCATAAGAAAATATTGAATAGGCAAGAATACAGAGACATTCATGCTGACCCTTATTCTATGGGTCTTAATCAGAAAAAACTCTTAAGGAAGAATGAAAATTTTTGGCCAGTGGTTTTTATTAGGTGGAGAGTTGAAGAGAACAGGGAAGGGGATTTTTAGTTTCCTTTTTTAGTTGGAAAAGTAGGTTTGACCAGCAGTGAGTCAATGCAACTAAAGGACATTTTAAAGGAATTCAAGTACACTATTAAAATTACAAATGCTGAAGTGGAGCAGTTGAAAGAACATTTCTGAAGGCTTTCCTGCTTCATTTCCAATGCAAGGTGCTTGTCTTGAAAATGATAAATTGAGACAGCACTTTCAGGCTCCCTTAGTGCCATTACACCCTATCATACAGGGTGGCATTTCTTTGATTTCTTCTCCAAGATTTCATTCCATCTTATAAAATTTCCCACAAAAAAGAACTCAGAAGGGAATAATTCAGTTAGTGTACAAGTATATTTTTCAATGTCTACATCTCTGTTCCATGTATATTAATAATTGATGTATACATGTAATTTGACAAAATGATCAAGCATTCTCATTTTAGTTTCTGACTTTACAAACCAAACTGCAGTCTTTAAGTCATGTTTTAAATAAATAGTGCTTAAAATTACTATCTAGCCTTGTAATAGGAATAAAAATTGTATCTGACAGTTTTGGTTCCGGTGTTTGAAACTGTCAACCCAACCTTCAGCAACCTCTCTGTGAGTTTCTGGCCTAGCCCACACAGGTTCTCTGCTGAGCACCATAAAACCTGTGTGGCAGCACTTTCTCATAATCTTGTTCAGAACCAGCTGTCCTATTATGAGGCTTCTGAGTGAAGCAGCCACTACCAACAATCAGAACTAGAGGACCCTGTAGGGTATTGACACAGTCTCAGTACTATAGCATTATCAAGCTCCTTCTTCTGGACAACTCTTAGAAATACACTTGAACAGATCTCCTGTCCATTTATCCACTAAACATGTTTCCTGCTGGAATTCTTCACTGCCTCTTCCATCCACAATGCAGGCTTGTGGTGTTGTGGAAAAGAAATTGAGTTATCCATCTTCAAAGCTTTTACAACATTTTTTTCAAAGTCCAGTGGAGCATATATTACAAAGAAAAAAATGTAAAGCAAGGGTGCTGTGCTAAGCACAAACACAGTAAGACTGCAATTCAGAGAGGATTACCAATTCCTTAGCACTGACTTTGCAGACACTGTGTCTTACAGTGTATTACAGAGATTGTTCTGAAGCCTTCATGGTCAAAAGCAGACATCCGGGAAGTAAAAGGAAAGGCATTTACAGCTGAGCTTGTCAATAAAAAGATTCACACTGTTTCAAAAAGAAAAAATATATTTATCTTCACTTTGTTTTTGCCTAATACTGTGTCTTGACAAGTTGATTGTTCTGCCTCTCCATCCCAACATCCTACCAAATGTGCACAGCAGCTTCCACAAACACAGTTCTCTTTTTCTAGGACTTGTTAAATACCCCTACTGGGACAGCAGCAGACCATGACACACACCAAAGAAAAAGCAAAATGGTGTGAATAGCAAATACCCAAGACGGTATTGGTTCTATCAGTCTTTTTTTTCTTTCCTTTCCAGAAAACCTTCACAGATGTTTCCTCATTCCACAAGAATCATGTTGCTGATTCATCAGCATCTTTTTACCCCTGTATCCCTCCCTCTGCCTCCTGTGGTGCCTCAGTACAGCCCATGCCAATAAGCCCAGCAGATGTACTATCCTGGGCTTTGGTACAAATCCAGTTTCTTGTGTGGTTGTGTACTGCCAGGACAGCCTGCATTCCTGACTGGGAATAGGTGAACAACACAAAAGTTGAGTCAGCTCATCAAGTTATTTTGTTTTATGACATACTTTGCAATTTAGCCTCCATACTTTACTTCTTTCTCTAATTTTCAAAGGTTACAGTCATACAGTCTACAATGTCTGCATATTTCCACTTTACTAAGCAGTACAATTTGCTCTAATGGGGAGAAAAGCATACAACTGAATTTCTCCTGACCTAGCTACATCACTATCTAGAGATTTCATGCTGGCATTTCTGTGAATGTTGGGAGCACAGATTATACTCAATCTAATTAAAATAGTCTATAAAGCCAAGTTAGCTCTCCACATACCTTAAACAAACATGGCAGAATGGCTTCAAAGATTTGCACTTTCTATCTGCTGTTTTTCACCTGGTTCTGAGTGCCCTTAAAACAAGTTTACCAAAACAAAAACAAGTATTTGTGAATCAATTGCTTGATGCGCTTTTTTCTTGGTGCTCCCCTCCCTACCCAAAACATCTTTCATATTGAAAGATCCAGGTCCAGAAATCACTGAGGTACACGTTCAACATTTTAAAGTCCAGCTAAAAACTCCAACAAGTGCTTGATTTAAAGTCCATGCTTCAGTGGACTGAGGTATATGAAATACGTAGTGCCTGATTCATGCGAAGTCTGAGTCACCAAAAAATGTCATAAAATCAAGTGATTTTTATTCCTCTACCTTTGTTACATGCTTATGCCACGTGAAGAGTGGGAACACCATGAACACAGATACTCAGGGCAAAACTTAAGAGCCATAAGACATGATACACACACACAGAGTGCATACCTACCCCTACCTGTTCAATGGAAACTAAAGACATGAGCTCACACAGAAATTCAAGTGCTTTAGCTCATGTACAATTCCAGCAACAAAGATCTAATGGCACCACCTTGCAGCAGGCTGATAGAATGATTTGTTGTCACTTTTGAATTGCTTTAAGTACCCGACAGGTGTCACTGAGAGAGATACTAAACATGTAGTACAGCATATTTCATTTATTTTTAAAAACTACATTAAAATTTGTTGGGTTATCTGGTTGAAGCACAGAAAATTAGGGCAATATAATAGTTTAAATTCTTCAAGCTATCAAGAGCCCTCTGTTCAGTCTTTAAAGACTCTTTCTCTTTTTGTACAGAGTGCACAGGAAACATATCTCTACATAACTGTCCTGCAAAGAACAAGGGTGACAGATCACTGTTTTTATGCATATCAGCTTTACATTAGAGGTAGGTCAAGACAGCAACTAATCTGACCCTATAGAAGTAAATCAGGAGAAGCAGTAGGGTGCAAGAATCAGGGGAAGAAAACACCAAAGATAAGTTACTATCAGAAAGAACATCAGGCTCTTTAGTAAAACAAGAGAAGAGCTACCTACCGAAGAAATGCCAGTCTCCTCAGATGGAGGTTCCTTTTTTCAGAAAATCCAGAATGTAGGATGCAGTGGAAGTCAATGTATGAAAGACTTTGATCTACAGAGAGAGCTAGAAACAAATGGCAGTAGGTGCCTAAGCAAGATCCTAATATCATCATGTGAACAAGTGCAGCAGCTTGGACTGTGTCTTAGGAGTAGGAGGATAAGCAGCTAACTTGAAAAGATTTGCAAGGAAAGGAGAGGATCTCAGGAAGAACAGTTAGAGGTGTTTCAATGTTTAATCTCCTTTCTTACTATTTATCTTTGAGTGAATGAATAATATACTTATCCTTCATGGCCACCTCTGGATCATAGTGAATGTATGCTCCTGGAGAGAAGATGTTTTCCCAATGCCTAATACAATCAAGATGTGGCTATGACTGGCAGCAGTAGCTTGGACCTCAATCTAAGGAGTCCCCCCAGCAAAATTAACCCATAGCAATCAATCTGACACTGGACATTTCATGACAAACTGCTCTCAGCACCTCCCACTGCAGATTTTAAGCATTATTTTTTCCCTTCTCCTGACTCCAGCTTTGCACTCCCTCCTCTTCTCTAGCACTGGCTTTGGTGCTTGATCTACTTCTGCTCACCACCAGACCTAACTAAACCCAGTCAAGAGTTTTCTGCTAATACATCTCAGTGCTAAGACAGCAACCATTACAAAGAGGAACAAACAAGGTACTTTGTACTTAAAACCCACTGTTCTGCAATTGCTTTCTGTCTTTAAAAGACTCATTACTCTGAAAAAAACCACAGCTTTTAATATTTATGGCTTGGCCCTTCTTATATTTGTGGGTTTTCTGTAGGCATTTAAAACCAAACTTTAGACCCCCTCTGGACAGAGAGGATCTTTTCCAAACCACTTGACTAGGAGTCAAATGCTTTTTTTGATTATTTTGATGGTGGTTGGAATGGGGTGGTGTGCCAGAACTGGCACATTGTGGAAGTATTCCATCACCATCTATGGACAGAAAACAGCACAAAGTAGCAGCACATTGGAATTTTTTTCCATTTCATGCCTACTCTTTAAAACTCAGATTATACTTCAGACATTCCATTCTAGACACTGTCCATCCTTACAAATATGACATGTTTTTCAGTTTGTTTGTTTTGGGGTTTTTTTAACAGACATTATGCATACATTGAGACATTTCCCTCTGTCAAGGGAATTAAGCCTTTTTCTGCAGTTACTCTACAAACCAGCCAAGTTTCACTCTCTTGTACATAGTCTGTTTAGATGCAAAGTGCAACATCCCTGACTAAACATTACAATGAATGCACAGAGAATACACATCACCATGGGACATGCAAAGAGGCATGAATCAGTTTCTGCTATTAATTAAATTGAAAACTGTGGGGGTTTAAGGTATAATGGCAGCTTTCACTACAGATGCAATAAAAACAAATGTTAACATTACCCTTAGTTTGCCTTTCTCTTTGCTCCAGAAACACCACTTCTACTCACGAAGTAGTTACAACTGAGCCTGATCACCTCATATAACTTCAGGGTTAGGGATAAGAAATATTTAACCCGTAACCAATTTCTCACAGCTGCTTTCTCCAGATGATGTGTCATTTGTGACAGAATTATTAATTAGTTCTATGATCCTGTCATAACTAGACGATTCAGCAAGTCTCACTCAACTACCTGCCATACTGTTTAGGACCTGAATTTCCAAAAGCAGTTTCTCTTTCCCTTTAAATGGCTACGTAAGTAATTTTTGAGTTGGCACTGAAGTGAGTGGAGAAGGAAGCCCAGTAAATAACCTTCAAGCAAATATCCTGTACAACAAATGGACAAGTTAGTAAGGTATTACAAGCACCATTTAATTTCTTTGTATATCATCCAGACTGGTAAACCCTGAACCCTCCAGCAGTTTTCACTCTGAAATGCTGGTAAGAGGCAGCTTTTTAACTGACCTTCACCGTGAGCAAATTACCTCTGCTTTCAAATTCACGAAAGTTACCATTCTCCCATTGCTAACCTACTCTCTGCTCAAGCTGAAAGAAAACTGTGTCATTTGTGACTCACTTTTTCAGTGCCAAAGGGAGCTCTGGCATAGGTGAGCAGCTTTGTGCCCCCTGCCTTTGTGTAACAGGTGAGCACACAGTTCCATGCTTCCTAAGGGAAGAAAACTGGAATGTTTGGGCCAAGAAATATCTCTCACACATGGCTTTATGGGTTCCATAATGCTAATGGGCCTTAAAATGGGACTTAATATTTCCAGTCTTAAATCCAAGATAGCACATTTCTAAAAAGCAAACAGCATCCAACTATTCAGCAATTCTGGCCATGGTTTCTTGCTGCTCAGTCTCGCTGCTCCCCTCGTTGCTGGCAGGGGAGGCTGTGTGAAAACCAGGCTAATACAGACAGGGCTGCCTAATCAGCCCTCAGAAAGAACTGAAGCCAGATAGGGCTCTGTCAGTCAGCATAACAATGACACACAATTAATGTATTAACAACAAGGGCACAACTATATAATCACATGCAAATAACACTCTGTTCACTACACCAACCCACAGGAAGAGGGACAGCAATAACTCCATGGTATTTTTAAGATCTTGTCAGCAGAACTAGACTGTATACAGGAAGGACCCAGACATGTAGTGCAGAGCCACAAATTTCATATTTCAACAATTACAGATGAATAAATAAATAAATAAATAAATAAATCAACTGGCAAGATGACACATCGGCTAAATGCTAAACAAAATACTATTTATATTTAAATATGTATATATTCCACTTTTTTTTCCTCCTAGACAAAAAAAAAACCACCCAAGGGATGTTAATGCTGAGATTCTTCAATGCTGAGCTGGCATTGAAGCCAGAAGGAAATTAAGAATGACCTTGTACAAATGAACCAGCAAATGATGCTCATTAGCAACCAGCCCTAGTAAGGCAGTGTTGGAGGTATCCGAATATACAGCAAGTAAGAGTTACCATGGCCACTGGTTCAGGGACACTTAGGAGGAGCAGAAGAACAGCAAAGAGAAGTGTGTCAACAGCATTACATATATGTGATGAAAACCATGCATTAAGAAAACACTGAGCTAACATTTATTTAACAGAGAAAGGAGCTCCCCCAATGCTATTCAGAATGCCTTTGTGCATAAAAGTATTGATTTGATATTACTGATTAGGTAACTCCTTCCCCCTCTAGCTGTCAATCAAGATCATACACAAAGGATTTCAGCACAAATGATGCCAGAACATTCTGTGGCAGATAGATTTTTTCTCTTTCTTACTGACAGATTATGCCAACTGAAATACCTCTTAATAATTTTAATTAGGTCCTTTCCTGGATTTAGTTCAAACAAAATTTAAATTAAAAATTATCTCTGTAAAAGAACAAGACTTGCCTAATGCCGTTCAGCATCATTTATTCAGAGCAAGCTGCACTCAGATGACTGTCCAGTGGCCCATGACATTGTGTACAATTTATAATCCAAATGCAAAAAATAAAAAGAGAGAGAGAAAATAAATTTCCTTTTAATAGGAATATAGAGTTAATGAGTATGAGTTCTTCTTATTTTATTATCTAAACTACCTTGTCTGGCATTGAGTTAATTATCAACTATGCCTCACAGAGTGTTCTTTTTAAAAGTTTCTGTACAGCTAAAGCCTTCTTTCTCCACAAACAAACTTATTCCAGAAAGAAGATGAAGACCTGAGCTAAGGTTATCTTTTCCAAAGCAGTGCAACATCTGTTTATGTTACTTTAAAAGTGATAGATATCACCCAGCAGTTATCAGACACCTCACAAAGAACCTGACCCTGTTTACATCATACTAAACACTTATATTGGTCTCAGTGGGAACAGGATCACTCTCCAATATTTATCCATGTACTGTCACAAATAATCTGTGATGACTGGATAATGCAGGTATGAATCAGAAAGAGACAAAGTGGGGGACAACATGTGGAAATGTGAGAGGAGCAGAAGAGCCTTGTTAAAGATAGGCTTAATACTTCTGAGAGGATTCAGTCTGTCAGATTTATTAAAAACAGAAATAAAGAAAGGCTTTGCATTATTTCTAGCTTCAAAAACTGACAAAATGTTTGACAGGCAAATACATTTTTTCTCTCTGAACTTTTGAATGAGGTTGCTCATATTATCACAGTGAGGGCGGGGAAAACACTAACACCCACCATCCTGAGTGGTGTGGCACTGAGGTGCTGAGCTTGCCAAAAGACTGAAAGCACAGCCAAGAGCATACCTGACTTATTCCTTTTCCTCAGAAGCCTTTAGTGGAAGGCAATTACACAGAAAAAAAACACAGGAAGCTTATCACTAGGTATATTTAAACATTACAGCTTTTGTTCCAGATTCCTCTTGCCACACTAAGACAATCTGCAATTTGTGCAGACCAATTATCCTGTTTGTTCTTGGCAGGTCTTCTAACTGGCTACACACTAATGCAAAGACAAGATTCTGTTCAGGACACTTCTTCTGCTGAGAAAGGAGTTTAAGTTTAAAAAAAAAACTCACCAGAACTGACCCTTTTGCAGCACACTAGGTAGGCAGGGACTGGATAAGAAGGTGGAAGAAAGGGATTATTTTAACAGCTACTTTTCCCCTTGGTGCAACTGAGATGATTAAGGGATATTAAACATGATGTAGGAAGTTAGTCAGAAGGAAATTACAAACCCTAAAATCTGACCTAGAATAAGGGCATAAAAAGGAAGGAACTGTGTCCTAAAGGAGTCCCGACGATTCTCCCAGCTCAATTTCACACGAGTTTAAACTAAGGCAAAACACTTCTTGTACCTCTTCTCAAAGAGATGAAGCTTGAACACCATGTCATACTCTGACCAGTGTCTTTCCACAGATTTATATGGTGCATTAGTAGTAGAAGGTCATGTAAATAAAAAGTGGCAGCAACCAAATATGTAGCTATGTGGGCTTTATTTTGAGCAATCGGTCACCACGGTTGCTCTCTTATATAACAGGCCACAGATCTTCATGGCACATTTATAGAAATCACCGTTAATAAGCTTTTCCAGTCTTCAATCTGTAATGCTCAACTGTCTTCAGAGTAAATACCTTATTTCAACTCTGAGCCTTTCTTTATTCCCTAGCCTTTGCCTGTCTTTACACACCCAGTAGACTTAAGTCATCAACTACCAAATTTCACATCAATGCAATTATATTTAATCAACTCTACTTGATATTTCTTTTTGATGAGATTACAAGTCATTTTGACAAGTGCTATTTTCCACAGGTTCATGCTGATTGGCATTAATTACATTGCCTTCTTTTAATTCTTTATTAATTAATCTTTATTAATTTTGATATGCTGCTGTTTTGCAGAGTGCATAACTGGATTACCATGAGCAACAGTGTGCTTTCAAAATGGTAGAGAAGTTTGAAAGCACAGTGAAGAACTCAACTGTAGAAGCTGCAGGTCAAAACCAAACACCATTTACCTTTAAGCTCCCTGTCCAGTCCTGACACAGCCACTCAGCAGAGCAGAGAGCTCCTTGCAGAAGTGGGTGGGGAGAAGATGGGAAACAAGAGTGTAAAGCCTCACAGCATATGAGGGAGATGCAAGTGTCCTCCATCAAGGGCAAGGGTGAGCACAAACATGATTTGTCCTGAAGGAAGTGAGGAAGAAGACAAGTGAGAGTGAACAGGGAAATTCTGTGAGCGCTGCACCACTCTGAACTTATTTTCTTTCCTGCACTTGCCATGGCAGATGTTGACTAAAATTCAGCAGATCCAACTAGTCAAGAGAGATTAAGCAAGCAAGTTAAACTCCTATTCTGATACCCATACTAAGGAGGAAAAGTCTGAAGACAATTTATAGACAAAATGTATTTGCATGCTCCAGTACTATCTTTGTGTCTTCAACTACAAGGGCGTGGAGGGAATTTTCTGTTTGCAAACAGACACATAAACAGTTAGAGCTCAACTTAAAAAATATAATTAGCATTTGCTGCTGTTTTTCTGTGGCTTGTATGCAAAATTATCTCTGCCTGGGCTGAATCTCCTGATTCTTTTCTAGTCCTCCTTTCACTAGTAGCTGAAGCAATAAGAAAAACAAAGCAGTGCTAGTTAGTTGTCAATGTAATAAGGTTCAGGGAGATGAATGTCACTCCTGTATTCATCTCTGATGACCCTCTACAGTGAGAAAATATACTGGTTCCAGTATAAAAATAAAGGGTGCTGAACAAACTGAGCAGTCCAGCAAAAAACTGCAGTTCAGACAGTTCTATTTACTGGTGTGCTTCCCAAGCACTATGAACACAAGATTGCTTGGAGAATCTGGTAGATGTTACACTACAGTGAGTTTTGCAGGCAATGCAGAAATTCCTCCCATCCCCTATATTAAATCATCCTCAGCCAAATTCCTCTACAGATCACTGAGGGAGAAATCTTTGTGCAGACTGCTCCATGACTTTGCAGCCTCTTCGTAGCCCCATGACAGATGCAGCTCTAGGCTTACACCTTCTAATCATAATCCAAGGCTTTGCTAAACTTTAGCTCTGCCAGCACTGAGACCCACATGAACCAGCTCACACAGGAGAAGCCTTTCCACAGTCTGCACTGGTGTTTTGCAGCCCTTGCCAGCCTCATGCCCACGGCAGGTCGGGGTCCATCTCCCCACAGCCCTGCCCTGCCTGTATTGTGCCCTGGCCACCCACCCCTGTCACCCAGCCCTGGCAGCACCTGACAAGACCTGGCATTAGCTGAGCCTTCATCCCCCGGAGCCCACAGCAGCAGCCTGCATGGAAAAGCTCTCCAGAGAAAAATCCTTTTGTGGCCTACACAGTCATGTGGTGCCCAAATCGGCTCAATCTGCAGTGATGGCTTTTTCCAAGAAACATCAATATTTAATACTTCCTGAGCATGTGAAACAGAGGCTCAGCTGTCAGGGCTGTTTGACTTCCAGCCAAGGACTTTGCAAAGCAAATATGAGTGATCTGCCATGGGTGTTCCACAGTATTGCTCACATTCAGTACTAAAAGAGCAAATAAAACACTAGCTATAGAAATTACTACATCCAAAATTACATATCTTCTTACCAAATATTTAATAAGTTCAGTCTCTCCTAACTATGTATTGCTCGGGTAAAAGCAATGGAAAATAAAGCCAGGGTCAGAGATTAAAACCTGAATCTCAAAATTCAGACTTGGAGCGTGATTTTTAAGTCCAGTCCCAGCACAACCTAAACTGCACTATGCAGCTCCCATACATATATATATATATATGCCACTTGATATATCTAGAACTGTACTTTGCCAAAGGTGCACTTCCATGATATTCTCTCCAACAAGACAATGATATCTTTGCAACAGGATTTATTCAATCTTGAGTAGGAGCTCTTGGTGCTGTCTACAACTGAGAAGATAGGGACAGACTCCCTCTTGGAGGTACAAAAGGAGCAGGAGGCTAAAGACACAAACTGCAGCATTGGAAAGCCAAATTATACATAAAGAGCACCTTTTTCCACCACAAGCACTGGAACCTGGCCTCAGAATTTTAGAAAGTCAATCCAGAGATAGAAGGCTCCATGAAACACAGCCCTGAGTAACCTGATATAACTGGACCAGCTCTGAGCAGGGAATTAGACAAGATAATTAGACAAGACCTCCAGGTATTTCTTCCAATCATAACTACTCTGTGATTTTACAAACCTTAGCTTTTAAGAAGCATACAAAATAGTGCTATACATATTTTAGTATAAGGCTTTAAACATTTGTTTGTTTGACAAATACAAAGCCAGCAAGAGATAAAACCAGATTCTGCTGTAAATTAAAGAGGAAATTTTTTTCCATGAACATCTGGAACATGTATGTGCAATTGCCATACTGCTAAACAAAGAGCTGGCATGAAGAAAAAGAAAAGGATCTGTTTTCATTTAGGCTATTGTCCCTTGGAGCTAACATAATGTATAATGTGTTTGGGGTTTAAGTGTAGTGATTTGTTTGGAATTAAATATAAACATAATTTCCAAAATTCAAGAATAGTGGCAAAAACAGAGATAAATCTGAATCAGAACACATCTATAAGAGCTGTCTCCCGAAAGTATTGAAAATTTTGTAATTGTTCCACAGGTACCATTTCAGAAGTTACCTCGGTCTGCAGGTATATAGATTTCAGTGGTAGTCACTGTAACTTAAGCTCCTAAGCACTGCAATAGTTTTTAAAAATTGTACTGAATTATTTGAAAATGGGTTCTGAATTATTCCCATTTCACTGCTCTTGGAAGGCTGACCTCTTCAGCAATCTTGAATTCTTTCTTTTAGGAATACATTGTTTTGCATACACAAGGTACTTGTCATTTTTAGCACAAGCTGAACATGAAACTTTCAGTCTGTACATACTCTTCATATCCAGGTGTAAACTTCAGCCTAGGTCCATGCCATCCTTATGCATGGCCATTTCTTAGCAACTCTATTAATGAGAGAGTTAAAACCTCAGTTAGGTACCTAATTTCTCTACACAGAGTATAGGAAGATTAAGACACTTGGCTTAATGCCACCCCAGCTTCCTGTGCTGCAAACATATAAACAAGCCCACAGGGAGCACTTAAAACAGAAATTTCTGAAACCATGTCTTTTTCCTAGACCACATCTCCTTTGTAGCTCAAAACTAGGCACCTGTGTGGAAAAAGGAGTCACAGCTGCAAATTTCTTTCTGGATGTAGTCACAAAGTCACCAATAAGAGCCATAACCTCTCTCTTCTTTTAGATGTGGCTGCTGGAAGAAGAGAATTGAAGCTACAGCACCTGCTGAGCCCTGCTCTCCACATCTAAGGAAGGGCTCATTCCCTCTCACTCACTGTCAGTGGCCCTGAGGATCCTGCACTCCTCCCTCCACAGTGAAGTATTCTCACCTGACATTATTGTTAATACAAGAGAAAGTGCCTATTCCAGCCCTGCATATTAAAGACATTCTTTTGGGTTGCATGAGCTGTCATTTTTATTTTCTTCAGGTTCAGGGCTGCCAATGCTAGTTCTTCTGCAGTTTCCTGCAGAAGTGCACAAGTCTCTTGGTCACTAAACAAATCCAGGGCTTTCATACAGTACAGTGTGGTTACCTGAGGCACAACATATATCTGTTATCACCTCTTCCATGTCTATAAGTGTATGTGTGTGTATAATCTGTGTCCTGGCATGAAGACCAGCTTCATTCAAGCACAGAGTATCTAATTCAAAGGGATATTGGTTTTGACTCTTCTTGAGGCTGTCCAACAACAGCCATATGAGAAGCAAAAATTGTACATGTTCTATTTTCTTATTCCTACTATTCATTAAGTGAAAACAATGTGCTGAGCACAATATAAATAGAAAAAAATTAGTGCTGTGTCTGTGCCCATGTTCAAGACATCCTGAAGATTTTGTTTTCTTTTATACTAGATGTCAACAATGTATAACAAACTCTATTTACTCTTACAATTCACGTAACGTGAGACTACTGCTTACACACAGGTCCTGTTTTTAGAAAGTAGAAGGCATTAGAAGGACAAATGTAATGAGCCAGAAATACCTGAGACAAATTCTGCTTTCATTTTGCCTTGATACTAAATTCAGTGAAATTATTCATAAAAGACTCTTTGTACTCTTTGTATTTCCTGCTCATATTTGTGGACAATTAGTTTACTGATCCCATTGCTGGAATTCTCTGTGAAGGACACAGCCTCTGTGAAAGCTCTCCGACCCTTCTTGCCTTAGGTAAGCCTTAGCTTACCTTCTTTGACTGATTAATCTTATTGACTCAGGTGTTGCCAGCTTATCAGTCCACTCTTCACAGGTGAACAAAGGAAATTTTATGCAAGGGCTGCTCCTACATCTTATGTTAATCAAAATTTACTGATTCAGATTTTGCCTCCTCCCCAACATCTTTCCAGCTTGCAGACAATTACATTACATTACACACTGCACACTTGTCTGCAGCATTTATCTGTGTTGTAGAGCTTCTCTGCAGCAGACAGCATGTTGGTGCCTGTGGAGTCTCTGAATTCCCAAAGATGGGAACCAGATGCTACCATAACTATGCATACAAAAAAATACTATCTTCCTATAAAAAAGCCCTTGAAGGACTTTATTCAGATTTTATGAGCCATCAAGTGGAACAGCTGGGATTTTTTTGGTAGGGTTTTTTTGTTTGCTTTTTTTTTTTCAATTCAATAATTTTCAAGCACAGACATTTGCTCCAAAGCATTTCCCTTCAGATACAATATGTTTTTATTTCAGCTTTTGCTGCTGAATTCTATTCTTCACTTATATGTCAAAATATTAGGATGCTCTTTTCCCACTCTCATGATTTTTACGTATATACTTGTGTCAGGAGTGAAACAACCATCACCTTTTTGACTGACAGTCTCAACCCAAAAAGCAAGGAAGAAGCAAAGCCTTTATAACTTTAGGAAGGCTTTTTCTTTTTTTTTCCTCCTAATGATATATATACTGAGATACTTTCTGTAACAGACAAGAAACAGATACAATTTCAAAGGAACAGGAAAACAATGCACAACTACAGCAGATGTGTGCCCAGGGAAACTATGCAAAAACAAAGATTTCCACATCTTGTTGCATAAAAGGGCAAAAATGAAAATCACAGATAATGGCAGTTTAACAAAAGCAAGCAAGCAAAACCCTCTGAAGTTCATCTGCAAAAAAAACCCTTACAATTAAAATGCTTAGCTTTAAATCATTCTTATACAAATTTAAAAAAAATAATAGTTTACTCCTTTGTACATAGCAATTTTTTCTCATGCTGTGTTTTACAGTGTTGCTGTTTGAATGAGCAGAAGAAATATTTTTTCTTGTTGCTACACCTTCACATACAAGTGAAGGTGTAGCAGATTGTTAAGTGTGACAATTATGACTCTCTAATGCAGCTTCCCACATAGCAAAAGCAATGGATCTTCCCTACATAAAGCCTCTTAGAGCCCACACAAAGTGTGGTTACCTTCAGCTTTTTTAGGTGACTTTTTTAGGTGAAGGTGATTTTTCAAATATCAATTCTAATTTAAAAAACAGACTCTGAAAGACAACTATTTGCTGTTTGCTACCCTTGTTCACTTCAGCAGGTCATTGCCCTTTCCTAAACGTACTTCCTAAACATGCACATTTCATTACCATTCAGAATTTGTCTAGATCCAACTTCCTGCCATTACATCCTGACATGCTTTTGTCTGCTAGACTGAAGTCCTCCAGTATCATATTTCCATTCCCTGCAGAGGTTCCCTGCACACTGTCAACACATCTCTCTGTAGGTCTGTTTGATAAACTAAAGTCAAGCTGTTTGAAGGCATGGTTTCTAAACTTTTAATCATCTCAGGATCTCTTCCCAGAGCTTTCTCCATTTTTTCAACATCTTTCTTGACTGTGAAGAGTAGAATTATACAGAGTATTCTATCCATGGCCATACCAACTTCTAATGCAGAGCTAATTCTTCACAGCCTCTCTTCAAATGTTCTTCTTACAGATATCTGAGAGTTGCATTAGCCCTCCTGGACACAGTGTCCCACTGTGAGCTCGTATGCAACTAAAATCACGACACTGATCTTTTCCAACAACCACTTCTCAGTCCACTGGTCCCTTTTCCATAAGCACGGTCTACATTCTTTACTGTTGGTTTTATGACATTACATTTGACATCTGGGGCTGGCACAGCTCATTGTTAGCAGCCATCTTCCCAACACCACTTGAAAGGTTTAACAATGTTTTTCCATTTAGTGTTCTATAGAATTCTGTATCTCTACCGAATCCCAACAGGAGCAGAGCATTTAACATGATACAGAATTTAATCTACTTTCATCTATTTATGCATTCCAAGTTTGTTTCATACTGCTGTAATGTACTAATCAAGAATTCACAGGGTGTTAAACCAAACAGCTCAGTGTAATATATATATACATATGGTATTGTATCAGTTGTATTTTATTAACTGAGCATGCAATCACTTCAGGAGAAACATTTCAAGCCTGTATTACCAACACATGTTTTCCATAATCCTAAACTCCTTAGCAATATTTATTTTTCTCTTATTGTATCCCATCATAGGAATTTTCCTCCTTGCCCTGCATCAATGTCATGTCCAGTATGCTTTATGGGGACTACGACAGCTCTACTAAACTCTTGAATAGGTAATAAAGGTAGTATGCCTTAAATAGGGGCATATTACCTCCCTGGTATCCCCAGAATTTAATGATTTTGTGAAATACTTCTATTTCCTCTTCAGAGTTTTGTTTTCCTTCCTTCTAGTCCCATCCCCATACATTGCTTGATGGAAAAGATACACATGCATCCTTATTTCTATCAGCCCTCAACATTATTTCATTACTTCTGTAATATAAAACAAACGTTTATCTTCAACTTGTGGAATCATGGGAATACTTTTTTCAGCTTTCATTATGCAAGTCCACTTTTGATCTTCATGCATACAGAGAGAAATTGGGGAAAAAAAAGAACCCTACACAATCTAAATATGTGAAATCTAAAGACTCATAACTCAGAGATCCAAGAATTTTTTTTTTTTCTCCTGATGGTTTGCATCTCACTCATGACAGGTACTAGTTCAGGTTGTTAGAAATGCTAGCTAACTATAGAGCACAAATTCAATTGAGAGAACCAAAATAAATCAGAATAAGCAAGTTTCAAACAGAAAGCCTAAGGCTAATTAAATGACCTGAACTAGAGGCCATGAGGCCCTTGGGAATCTCTGAACAGTGCTATCTTGCAGATTTTAGAAATAAGTAGTTGGACATACCTCAAGTGTCTCTCACCTTGCATAACAAATCAGGTATTTCCACAATAAAACACAGCTCATTAAAGTAGTTGTGTCTTAATACAAGGTTGATGCTGCTTTAGGAAAGGACATACAAAGAGGTATTCAGAAAAGAAACAGCTATAATTTCTGCTAGTGTATTTTCTGTCTTTGCCTAGATTTCCACAGTTTTCACTTACTCAGCATTCTTTCTTAGATTCAAAGAGATTCTTGCTGTAATTCTCACAACAGAGAGAACTATCTTGGCTCCTTCCTCTCATGACTGTTGGGATGATAAAAGCAAGGATCACATCACCAATTAGCAGCAGTAGTTCTTTAACCTGGTTATTTTAAAAATGTACTAATATACAACCTACATGAATCTCTGACTATACCCTAAGAGGAGATTTGAATCCATTGCCTAATTTTGACCAGAAGAACAGATATATTAAAGAAATTAGGTCTCTATTGATTTCCTGAAAATAGACAGCTGAAGAGGCAAATCCTGTCAACACTTTGATTGAAGATATCATTGAAAATTCTTTATTGAACAACAGAAAATACACTTGAAGGAAAAGCCTCTAGAATTCCCAAGTCATACAAAAATCCCTAAAGCTACATCCCAAACTTACAAAATCTCAAGAATTCACAGGGGAAATTGTGCCTGTTAGTTGCAATGTTCCTGTAATTACTTATGAATGTGTACATTCATTTCTTGTTTTCTTCTTTAACATGTCTGTCTCCTGAAAGGCAACCAGTATTGTCAAATCAAGATGTGTCAGAAAACTCTGGAGTCCCTGTCCTGCATGCAATGCATTTGTATATTCCTGAACTTAAGTAACTCAGAAGAGACTGAGAATTTGACCAAAATATGCCAATGGACAGCAGTTGTAAGACAGGCATCATGTTCAATTTACAGCTGAGCAAAGAGGTGAGATTCTAAATCTCTATTTGCTATGAGCCAACTAGACACGTGTAGAGGTCTTATGTTTTTTAAGCACATCACAGGGATGAATATACAAGCTCAACTGACAGTAGTCTACCTAATATTAGATTATGTGGCAATAAACAAATACTTCAATATTTCAGCACATTTTCTTGTTGAGTTTTTTATTCTATGAGCAAGGAAAACTAAAATGGCCTGTATTCCTTGGTAACTGTAAGAAAAAGCCAGTCATTCAGCAGTTGAACAGATTGCTCTCAAGGTTAAGAAAACACTGACTGAGCATGTGATGAAGAATGCTACAGACAAGGTAAAGCACAGCCGAATTTCAAGGCTGCTGGGGAAGTGCTGTAACAGTACTTGTAACAGGAAAGCAGTAATCAGAATAAAAGTTTGCCATTCTGAACTTCCAGGCGTTTAGTCTTGTTACTATGGATTTATGATCTCTTTGAGCAAAGGTTATTTTGGTGTTTTTAAAAACAGAGAGAAAAAAACAACTGGTGGTGCATATAATTTTCTGCTATAGACAGTACAACTACATCGATTCATCTTTCTCTCCCCACAAATCAAGATAGAGACACTGTAAATCAGAACTCTTCTGTCAAGGCTTAAGGGAAGCAAGAAATATGCAAAACAGTAAATCAACATGAGGTTTCCTAAACTATAGTTGGCAGTCACAACTATACTAAAAGTCAAAAGATTAATGCTGACCATTTTCATTTCCACTGCCCTAAGAATAAAAAAGCAAGATTGAACACCAGGAATCTTTGGTAACAGGTGCTGAGGGATTACTGCATATGCTGCTAGCAGTTTTTACCAAATGTATATGACAGGTTTCAGGGAAAGGCAACGCTGAAGGAAATAAATAGTCTTAGTTCCTTTTAAGTGTTTCTAAATCAATGCAGGGAGCGGATGTTCAAGTAGCAAGTATTCTGGCACTCAAGAAGCCCTGTTAGAAATTAAAAGACAAAAACCTATGTTTAATTAGCCTCCCCCTTTTCAATCTGTTGAAATCAGCAGGAAATCACAAGATGTGATGAGAAGCAGAAAAGAAGTTTCTCTGTTTTAGCGTAGTGTATGGAGAGCAGTAGGAATTCAACTTCCATACACCTAGGTACTTTTGTAATGAATGCTTGAAATTACCTAAAAGAATTAACACAAATCCATGAAAAATAGCCTCCTTCTTTAACAAACCACTAAAATAATCAGGGCCTCAGTGCCAGATCATCAGCATCCCATACTCTTCCCTGCATGCAAGGCATTTATTGGAACATCTAAGACATCAGAGTCACAGCAAGAATGGGCCAGCACAGTCATTTACAGGTCTAAAGCCTCTTATCTGTAACAGCAGCAATCAGTGGGGCACGGATAGACAAGGCAAACTTTAAGCTAAGGGAACATCTCAGAACATGGGACAAAGGCCATTGCTAATTACTGAAGACAGGAAGTGTCTTGGTAACCTCCTCCTGCCATGATGGAGGCTACATAACACTTAGAGCTTCTACAAAGCAGTTGCATTGCATGAAGTAGATTAAGTAGGTGTTTGCATTACTGGCCCCTTTCATTGTAATATAATCAGCTGTTGACTCTAGGATCTCAGAGAGACAGAGGGTGCTTGCTTACTAGGTAAATGGGTCTTTGGTTATCATGCATTTTCATGGATTTGTACTTGAGTAAATAAGCAGACAGAAAAGAAAAGGAGGGAAAAGCACATATAAATGCACTGTATTAACAGATGCAATTTTTAATTTAAAAACTTAACACAACTTATTATATAAAAATAAATATGACAAATTAATTCCAGACACAAGATCAAATTTATGTATCTAAGAAATTAAAAATTAAAATGGTGCACAATATACATTTACAGAAACAAAGGTTTATAACTAAACACCACTGATTCCTACAGGAATCAGAACAAATCTGGGATTCTAGGTTTTAGGCAATATATATCAGGAAAAAATAATATAATTAATTATACTTAGGAGACAAGATATCCATTTTAAGATAATCTCTTAAGCAGAAAAAATTCCATAGAATGTGCCCTTCACTTTACAGAATCAGATTCATTGTGTCACAGAGAAACATTATTCTCAAAACTTTCCAAAGAAAAAGGGAGAAAAGGGAAAAATTTTCTCAAAACTGTGAAAGCTAGTAACACAAGAAACTGCAAATCTTGATGACTGCTTCAATAACAACATTATTTAGTGATTACCATTACCATCAATACAAAACAAACCATATGTGGGGCAAGTGCAGGTCAGAAAACGCACACCTTGTGCAGCGCATAGAAGCAGTTGTAGCATATTTCAAGGAAGACATAACATCAAAATGAAATGGCTTTCACGGGCTGGAATTCTAATTTCTCTGTTCAATGGTAAGTAATTTGTTCCTGGATAGTAATCTTTTCCTTTAGATTCTTCTAAATAATTATAGTTTTAAAACATGCTTAGACCAGAAAACTACATTTGTTAACTTTAAATGTAGAGTTGTTTACCTTAAGTGGATTACTTTGATATTAGGAACATGAGAAGGATTTACATCCTTTTCATCAGTTATATGCTTTGAGACTAAGCAGATGGCACGCCCGTGCAAGTAAAGTATTCTATGATAATCTAGGATAGTTTTAACTTCTTTCTTTTTATAGCTCCATGGGTCACTCCCGAAACACTATTTAAAAATCAAGGTCCATTATCTGTATTTTAAGATGTGAATGCAAGCTAATAATTTGCAGCCAACATATAGTGGATATAATTGGCATAAAGATTTGAATCACTTTTGTTCACATAGATATTTTCTTAAGTTTTTGTTTAAATAATAGCAGCATGCAATATCCAAAGATTCAGACCTCATTGTTTCAGATACATACCCTACACAATTCTTGTTAGAAATGGACCTACTCTGGAATCTTGCTGTTAAGCTTTTTCGTTAAGCATTTTTTTTCTTTTTTCTTTTTCTTTTTTTTTTTTTTTTTATTCAAACACAATGACTTGATTCAAACAATTGTT